>WNKJ01000234.1:0-14799 GCA_009760885.1 Achatina immaculata | reverse complement strand
TGTCTACTGTCTTGTGCCCTAGCTCACGATTATCAATCGATGACCTACTTTAGTTTCACAGCCTCGTTTTGTCTATTGAGGACGCGTGTAGTTTTGATTAGTTGTTCTGTTTGTTGGAAATGTGTTGCGGGTTTTCATAGTACAGGTTTAGCTGAGTAGGAGTTTTCGGTACTGTTGCACTTCAAATAGGAGTTGATATGACAGTAGTTAGTTAAATTAGGAGGTGATATGACAGTAGTTAGTTAAATTATGAGGTGATATGACAGTAGTTAGTTAGATTATGAGGTGATATGACAGTAGTTAGTTAAATTATAAGTTGATATGACAGTAGTTAGTTAAACTAGGAGTTGATATGACAGTAGTTAGTTAAATTATGAGGTGATATGACAGTAGTTAGTTAGATTATGAGGTGATATGACAGTAGTTAGTTAGATTATGAGGTGATATGACAGTAGTTAGTTAAATTATAAGTTGATATGACAGTAGTTAGTTAAACTAGGAGTTGATATGACAGTAGTTAGTTAGATTATGAGGTGATATGACAGTAGTTAGTTAAATTAGTAGTTAATATGATAATAGTTAGTTAGATTAGGAGTTAATATGACAGTAGTTAGTTATATTAAAAGTTAATATGACAGTAGGTAGTTAGATTAGGAGTTGATATGGTAGTAGTTAGTTAGATTAGGAGTATATGACAGTAGTTATTTAGATTAGGAGTTAATATGGCGGCAGTTAGTTATATTAGGAGTTAATAATGACAGTAGTTAGTTAGATTGGGAGATAATATGGCAGTAGTTATTTATATTAGGAGTTAATATGACAGTAGTTAGTTAGATTAGGAGTTAATATGACAGTAGTTAGTTATATTAGGAGTTAATATGACAGTAGTTAGTTATATTAGGACTTAATATGACAGTAGTTAGTTAGATTCTCAAGACCTGAGTTCGGTTAACTACCTAGCGCTCGATATTCGGCTTGTAATTATTCCTCAGGGTCGCCAACAGAATGTTGAAGTGAAAAGGAGTCCACATTAGGGCAGTAGTCGATGTTTGGTGTGTTACAAACAGGAATGTTGTTAGTTCTTTAGCTGTTCAAGACAGCGATTATGTTCAGATCGGCCAGCCACCTGGAACATCTCTAGTTCCTCTACATTATTGACACATATTATATTCCTTGTGGCAGTGATGTTTATTCATTCTTCATTCAATCCATCAATAAAATTGTGATGTCTGATGTAAATCTACACTACTGACTTTGTTGGAACCCTCAGTGTTTGACAATTTTGTTTATGTCGGAAGACTGCCACGTTTAGTCAAGTTGTTATATCTCAAAATTCTTCTATGGAGTGAAGTGCCTGGGAGTTCTTGTTGAATTTTCTTAGTGATTAGCGGAGGAAATGAGGTTGTCTGTTTAGATCATACATTCTGATCTATTAGCACCAACAGCAAATAAGACATTTCTATAATGAAAATTGTACTCGACAAGAAGACTAATCAACAGTATCAGTAGTAATGTTCACTAGTTCACTGCCATTCAGAACCTGCAGCCCTACATTTCTTTAACATATAACTCAATCTTTTCGTCGACAAAGATCTTCCACGTTTCGTCATTGGTTCCTCGACTGAAACTACATACCCGTTACCCTTAAACATATCACTCCCTCACACATCTATGTCTCCATCCGGTCTAAAATCAATAAAAATATGTGTAAATAAATATCCATAACAGGCGACTATCAGAACAATTACCTAAACAGAATACATTTTGCTGATCTGTAATCTGTAATCAGAGACTAGCATCCCCACTTTCCAGGCATTCCCATACGTGATCCGACTTCCGTTCTTACATCCACTGAACTAACAGAAGCTACTAATAGAAGCTACTAATAGAAGCTACTAATAGAACCTAATAATAGAACTTACTAATAGATCCTACTAATAGAACTTACTAATATAACCTACTAATAGAACCTACTAATAGAATATACTAATAGAACCTTTTAATAGAACCTACTAATAGAACCAGGCACGCAATGGATGTGAGTAATGTGAGTTAAACAACAACATTCGGAAATAAGTTCACTCCCCCACGCCTCCCCCTGCCTTGATCCGATCATCCTCCTGAAGTGACTGCCGTCCTCCATACGCAGCCTGTCCTAACCGGTTTCCCCTTACGGTAGACATGTTAGGCCCAACGACATTTTAGGCTTTGTGCCATTGACCCTTCAGTGAAGATCACAGGGTCACGTGGTATGAGGTGATGCTGAATCTGTTTTTGCACCTGGACTTTTGTTTTACTCTGAGCCCAGTCTCGGCATTCACGGCCAAGGTGGATCACTAACTTCATTAGGGTTTGCATATTTGGTTCTTTTATCCATTTTGTGCTAGGCGGATGTGCTCTAGATCTTAGGCTGCTGACACTGTCTCTTCAGCTTCCGCTATCCAAGATCCCAATCGCTTGATGGTCTTGCCCTTTACTGAGTTCAGCTCTGGTAGAAGGGGTGGGAGGGGCGTGGGGTGACTTGCCGTGCCAGCAGTGCTGAGATACGTCTTCTCTTGCACATACTTGTGTGTTACTCAGCACATCCAGTAAGTAGCTCATGGATATGATCGGAGTATCCTTGGTGCACCCAAGAACTGCTCTCATATCCTCATTTTAGATCCTTTCAAGCTTTGCTATTTGAGTCGGGGATCAAGACAGAAGACCCAGGCCCTACTCAATCATCAACGTCACCAACGCCCGCACCAGCAGGAAGAATGTCGTTTGTGGTAGTTCAGCATCTACCATAGCCTTCACTTCACTGAGCCTTTTCTTTACTTTCTGAATAACCATGTCCTCGTAGTGGTTACTGATACTGTCCTGTCGAGCACAGTCCCGAAGTATATAAAAAAACTGTTACCTCGAGATATATTTGCCGTCGGACTGTGTTCTTTGGAAGGAGGTCTTGGCACAATCGTTGTCTAATGAGCACCACGGATTTTGTTTATCACAGCGTTGCTGTCCTCACACCAGCCATGATACCATCAATATTTCTCTGAATGTGGGTAAATATCTTCTGTCTGCAGTTTCCATGTACATAAATCAAGATGTCTGCTTCTGTGAGTACTTGGCCTGTGTCGGTCTGGTGTAGTTGTGTATATTTTGAAAAGCAAATGATGACAGTAGATACCCTAGAGGTAGTCTTGCCCCAATGATGCTAGGCTCCAAAGTCTATGACTGTTATGGTGATATCCAAGTTCTCTTTAGAACCATTGAGTCTACCCACCGCAATATCCAGGCGTCAATGTCCATTTCCGTAATAAGTGACAGGAGTGTTGTGTAGTCAGTTCTGTTATATGTATCCTCCAGAACCAGTGCAACAACTGTCCTTGGGTTTCATACACATCGTATGCCAGTATGGATGCGTTGCTTGTTGTGTGACTGCAGGGTCGATGGCCTGAAGAGTTATCTGCCACGGTCTAATTCCAACGTTAGTGTCTTAGAGATGACATTCTCAAGAAGGTTACCATGAAAGCTGTGCATGATGATGATGCTGTCATCTGCAAAATCGCAGCAGCGTTATATTTTGCTGAGACAACACGTGTATTCTTATTCTGAAAATTGAATTAGAGCCTCACAAAAAACAGCTCAGCTCATCCTGATGGTGATACACAATATGTATCATTATTGTAAAATAGATTTTTAGATGCCGAATACAAAGTAAAGTGAGTATCTGTGAGACAGATCTTGATTTAAAGCTCGGAGTGCTAATCAGGTGGTACCAGGTTCAGTCCCAGCAATGGGATTTTTTCTAGCACACACCAAAAAGTCCCCGGGGTTGACCCAGCCTCTAAAAATGGGCACCAGAGAAATCTGGGAAGGTAAAGCGGCCAGGCATGATACTGACCTCATCACACTTTCATGTGCCGAAGGTCATAGATAGCACGGGCCTAACACCGTACCCCACCGCCCCCCCCCCCCCAACATGCCTTAATGGCGTGGGTACGGGAATTTTAGCTTTTTATTTTTTTAAGCAGACAAGATCGGTACAGTCAAAGAAAAAAAGTACAATAATAAAAATTCAGCGACTCATTCAGTTACTTTATAAAGCAAAAAACCCTTTTATTGATGTAGTTACGTGAATACGTTGTTCCCATCTAGAAAGCAAAGTCTTTACTGCATTAAAAAGTAAACTACAAAAAGTATAACATTTACTTACTACTTGCGGTACCGCTGAGAGAAAAGAGTGCCATAAACGACTTTCTATATTTTGTACTCATCTTTAGATATAAGAAAATATTGACGCTTGAGTTGATGTTCTGAAATAAAGTTGCGAATGCCCATACAAAATAGTACAGGTTGGAATATAATCCCACAATACTGAACTTTGGCTCAAAAAGTGTGGTAACAAATAAAACTACTTGAGGGAAGTAACACACGATTAAAATAGCAGCAACGAGAACAACCATTCTCATAGTCTTTCTATCTCTAATAGACAGAGATTCTGACTTCTCCTGACAGACATGTGCTGTATTAAGCCACTTACTTTTCTGTCCTAGTTTTCTTACAAGGATTAAAGTAAGTAAAACAATCACTAGAAAGGATAGCACTGTATAAAGGGCGGCAATAAAGAAAACTGCTGCATAAGCTGGGTCTTTATCTTTAGTAAATATAATACCGATAAGCGTTCTGTTCTCGGCCGGATAGAACTTCCAGTCATAATAGGTTGTAAAATACAAAGGGAGAGTAGATCCACATATGAAAATGTAGATTGATAATATAGCAGCAGTTGTCTTTCTTGGGGTGTTAACCTGCTTAACATGCAATGGAAAAGTTATACAAAGACATCTCTCGGCCATGATATATACGGTAATGAAACACGTGATTCTAGCAAAAACTTCTCGAGGTACAGCGGCGGTAAGAAACTGTAGTTCCCGATACATAATAGGTAAACCTGAATTTTCAAATAAATGATTTATATAAAGTATGTACAACTGTTGCATTATCAAAGTGCAAAGGTCAGATATGGCCAAAGCGAAAAAGCTAATGTTGATTGTTGAGTTCAGACCTTGTCTATAAAACACGATCAAGTTTATTATGTTTGCTATGATTCCAAAGAAACTGACAAAACCACAGAGAATGACATTGACCACTAATTTACTTGTCATCCGATGACTGGTGCTGATTATGGTGTCTTCTATTCTTACAACATCTGTAGTTACTGACAAATAAATGTTCGTGTTACTTAAAGTTGTCATGTCTGAGATATTTGACATAACTTACTCTTGTGTTGCAACTGTTGTTACCATTTACTGTTAGCTAAACTTACTACAAAGATCGTTTTTTTTTTCTCAGTGAACATTTCTGTGTCTGTTAGCAAGAGAAATACGCTTTCTTTTATCTGAGTTTCTGAGGTCAAGTGCAGAGTTTTAGTTTCTTTGTTTTAATTCTCTTAAGTGTTAAATTATGTCTGAATTTCCTGGCCATTTAGGGGAAAATCTGAATTTAACTATATTTTCTTAGAAGATGTTACATTTATGTATTATTGTTTTAATAAAATGTATCGTTATAAATTTAGAGAAATTGTTAAACTTAACTTAAAATGAAAAAAAATATAGTTCCTGATTTTACAGAGTTGTTAAGAAAAGAATGATTCTTTGTTCATTAATATAATAACATAATAACAAAAAGTTTTTTTTTCGTCGAACTCAAACACTCAATTGATAACTTTGTCTGTTCGATTTTATTTTTTGACACGTATAATTTTGTGATTTTCTGTGCAAAAATGTGCTCATATTCGATGCCAAGATCTGACACATACAGTACTTTTATACTATTAAGTTTCTTGTTTGAGAATTCTGTTTCAGAGTTTTTTTCCACCACAGACGCTCATTTAGAAAAGCATGATAAATGCATCTGTCAGATGTTAAAATTTTAAGTTTTAATGTAAACTGCATAAATCTATATCAAAGTGACAATCTGTTCATATTTATTTTAAAATGGTGATAGAAAAAGATAATGAGAGAGATGTTTTATAAAAAAAAAAACGGAGAGCGTACGGAAATTGTAGCGTTATTGATGAGAGTAGTGCATTGAATTTTTTTTTAAGAATGGCTATTCGAAATAATTTTCTTCTTTCTTTCTTATTTTCCTCTATGAAATTGTTCAGTTTTGACACCATGAATGGCAGACTTTAGAGTATCATTTTCCTTTCCTATTTTTGTGTCAGACTTTATGAATTACTGTTATATTATTGTAGCTCTAAATGTTCTTAATATCAGTTCAACTCATTCTATGGCCACATTTAATGTTTGGCTACTACCAAATCGTTGCCCTGTTAAATTTTACTGACTAAATATAACAAGTCTGTGTTATACTACAGCTCTTAAAGTTATCCGTGTATAACACCTTTATTATTTATTTATTGTTTGTTACAGTATGGAAAAATAGTATTTAAAATGATATTGTATGATGATAAACATAAATTGGAAAATAGTTTAAAATGTGTATTTTGAATTCAAGCTAAGGTATCACCTTATCATAACGTCATTTATTGCAAAGATTTCACTGAAAAAAAAAACATATCTGCGTCATTCAACTTCCTGAACGAAAATGTTTAACTTTTCACTACCACGTTACTAGAAGCCAACTTTCTGAAGAGAGACACAAACAAAAAACAACTCAAGATGTGAGGATGTTTATTAGTCATAGAAAAGAACAAACAGTCATCAGTAAGCGCTTACACTGACTGACCGCTGACCACACAACCACACTGCATGCACTACAACAGGTAAGATACTACGAAACACCACCTGAGGATTGCAGTGATCTTCGAAATAATCTGACATAACTAAACTCCTCCTCCATCATCGACACTCTGTACAGAGACAGAGAGTAGCTGAAACAAAAACAATTTTCAGGCCACATTTATCTCATAATCAGGAACAAGGGAAAAAAACGAAAACTTGTAAATCCGGCGCAAACTAAAAGTCAAATTAGTTATAAAATAACGGTTTTCCCCATCATCCACCAAAAAGAACTGGAATATCAAGTCATATTGAAAGCAGCTTTGCATAACAGCATTTGAAAAAAGTAATAGAACAATAACAACATCAACAACAACAACAACATAGAAAACAGAAGACACAAGTTGGTTGAGACTGGACCTTACACCACACATATTGGATTCTGTTTATGTGGCTGAATGCGGTAATCCAATAAAACATGATAAGTTGTAATACAGACTGATAGGTCTAGCAATAGCTAGAATATTTCACATTCGTCTTCTGACATGAAAAACACAATTATACATTAACATAACATCTTAGAGCTTATATCCTTCCTGTGCCGTTAAACGTCACATAGGGCTCGCAAAGTAGTTCGCCAATTTTTCCTGTCTTCGGCGGTGTCTTTCAACCTCATCAAAGGATTTTCTGCCTGTTAATTTGGCATCTCTTAACAATGCCCTCTTCAGAGTTTCACGCGGTCTGCCTCTTTTTCTTTGGCTGCTGTGTTCCACTTGATAGCTTGTTTTGGGATTCTCTGATCATTTGAATTGAATAGTCTTATGGTGACAGAAAAAGATAATGAGACAGATTTTAAAAAAAAAGGAGAGGGTAAGGACATTGTAGCGTTATTGATGAGAGTAGTGCACCGCCACCATTATGACAATCACAGAGGAATCTCGCTGCTATCAATCGCTGGCAAAGTACTTGTTCGCATCCTGCTTAACAGACTCAATACGCATCTTGAAGATAACTTGCTCCCCGAGAGTCAGTGCGGTTTTCGAGCAGGAAGAGGAACAGTTGACATGATCTTTGCAGTCCGTCAACTACAGGAAGGGTCAAATGAGCAGCAAACTGACCTATTAACCGCTTCTGTAGACGTAACCAAAGCCTTCGATACAGTCAACAGGGACAGTCTTTGGCTCATAATGGCAACATTTGGATGCCTGGCCAGGTTCATAGAAATAGTTCGCCAATTTCTTGAAGGCATGAAGTTCTCGATGATGGTGAGGTCTCCGAATACTTTCCTGTTACCTGTGGAGTAAAGCAGGGATGTGTCCTTGCACCCACACTGGTGTAAAGCAGGAATGTGTACTTGCACCCACACTGGTGTAAAGCAGGAATGTGTACTTGCATCCACACTGGGGTAAAGCAGGGATGTGTCCTTGCATCCACACTGGAGTAAAGCAGGGATGTGTCCTTGCACCCACACTGGGGTAAAGCAGGGATGTGTCCTTGCACCCACACTGGTGTAAAGCAGGGATGTGTCCTTGCACCCACACTGGGGTAAAGCAGGGATGTGTCCTTGTACCCACACTGGGGTAAAGCAGGGATGTGTCCTTGCACCCACACTGGAGTAAAGCAGGGATGTGTCCTTGCACCCACACGGGGGTAAAGCAGGGATGTGTCCTTGCATCCACACTGGGGTAAATCAGGGATGTGTACTTGCATCCACTGGGGTAAAGCAGGGATGTGTCCTTGCACCCACACTGGGGTAAAGCAGGGATGTGTCCTTGCACCCACACTGGGGTAAAGCAGGGATGTATCCTTACACCCACACTCTTCAGCACGGTGTTCTCGGCCGTGCTCATGGACGCTTCCAGAAGCTCTAAGGAAAACTGTTTTCCGTTAATTTATAGAATCTAAGTCGATTAAAAGCTGCCTCAGCAGTTAAGAATGCGAAAATCAAAGACTTTCTGGTCGCCGATGATTGTGCACTAAATGCTAAATCAATATCCAACATGCAAACTATCACTGATAACCTGTCGGCGGCATGCGACAACTTTGGCCTTACGATAAACATCGGAAAAACAGAAGTTGTATAACAACCCGCCCCCAACAAAGAATATACTGACCAGGAAACCGTTATAAAGAGACAAATGCTAAAATCCGTAGAAAAGTTCACTTATCTTGGCAGTACCCTTTCCAAGGCAGCCAGTCTTGATGCTGAAATCAGCAACAGAATAGCTAAAGCCAGCGCAGCATTTGGGAGGCTAGGAAAAAATGTATGGGAAAGAAAAGGACTCAGCGTTACCACCAAGTTAAAGATCTATAAAGCTGTCGTTCTGACCACACTAATGTATGCAGCCACCAAGTTAAAGGTCTATAAAGCTGTCGTTCTGACCACACTAATGTATGCAGCCACCAAGTTAAAGGTCTATAAAGCTGTCGTTCTGACCACACTAATGTATGCAGCCACCAAGTTAAAGGTCTATAAAGCTGTCGTTCTGACCACACTAATGTATGCAGCCGAAACATGGACAGTCTGCAGTAGGCATGCAAGACAACTAAATCATTTCCATCTAGGCTGTCTCAGGAAAATACTAAACATCACATGGCAGCAACTGATTAGTGATACTGAAGTCCTCACAAAAGCTAATTTCCAAGCATCTACATAATGCTTCAAAATGCGCTAATCCGTTGGACAGGCCATGTGGTTAGAATGAGTAACACTCGACTGCCCAGACAACTCCGATATGGGGAACTTCTGAACGGAAAACCAAAAGCAGGAGGGCCAAAAAGCGATACAAAGATACGCTCAAAACCTCACTCAAGGCCTTCGGGATAGATACAAACTCCCGGGAGTCCAAAACACATCATGGAGGACTATAAGCACTCTGGGTGCTGAGAGAGAGCTGAGAGCTCAAGAATTGAAAGTGCACAGCACAAACGCTCAATGCGAAAAGCCAAAGATGCACAGGCACCCACACCTGAATCTGGACATGTATGTTCCGTGTGTGGCAAAACTTTTAAAGACCGTATAGGGCTAGTTGGTCTCGCACGGACACACCTCACACCTCACCCTATTTAGACCAAGATGAAGCTGTGGTCATCATCGAAGACGATGGACGAACAACAACAACAACAACAGTAGTGTAACTGTAGAACTAATGATTGTCAGCGTATCTAGTAATGCAAATGTAGAACTATGATTGTCAGCGTATTTAGTAATGCAACTGTAGAACTGTGATTGTCAGCGTACTTAGAATGTTTTTGATTGAATGTAGTTATTTCGTTTAGTATCCTGTGGCGGCTATTTTTTTGGGAGATTTTAGCCGTCTGATTTCTGGTTATTGTATACTGATCAGTTTGAGATATAACATCGTATATGTTCGCTAACATGAATTCATCAGTCTACACCATCATCATGTGGCTTTAAATAAATATATTTGTATGACCAGCGACGCTTTGAGTTGACTGGATTAGCGTTATTGTTGGAAGAATCTTGGGTTGCAAGCACAGAATCAACGAAGGAGCTATGTACGAACGCCCACAAGTCTGAAGTGCTATGAAGTAGTGATGATTTGGATTCTTATTAATATATACATAAATACTTTTTAGAAATAAGATAAAACACAGATAACCTAAGGAAATCATTACCATCAGCAGTCGTTATAAGTCGTAAGAGTAAGAAAAGTTTACAGACTATGGGGATCCCAAATCCTTTAGTCTGCCTAGGTCTGTTACTGGGGGGGGGGGGTGCCAACGGAGAGGTAAGTGGAGTATTTGTTCTCTAAGATTCGCCAGCACTTACGCTGACATGTCAGCTAAAGGTCACTGACTACCGAATGAGACGGTGTCTTCACAATTTCTTACAGAACAATGCTGAACAATGCCTGTTCGAAGAATTTTTAATATTAAAACTAAGTACGGTAGATTCTTCACGTTGGAAGTCCAATTATGTCCCTGCTTTTTTATCTCGTGATAATTTCACTGTGTAGAGAAAATAAATCTGGTGAGAGAGAACATCGTGATCAAACTTTTTGTTGTATTGGTCGGTATTTGACTTTCCTATTTTTCTGTTTCTGATGGCACTTCTTGCTTCACTCACACAACTGTGCTCGGATAAAATTATATATATATATATATATATATATGTGTTATTTTCTTTCCTTCTACAAGTCAACATAAAATTTCTCCTCTCCTGTATACATCTTTCTCCTCTGTCTCAGTATGTAGTTCTCAACTTTTGTGATATCACTTTTGATTTTAAATAATCGTATTATTTTATTATTCTATGCAGGAAACTCTCTACTGTAGAGAGGGGAACAACACCACAACTCCTTCAGATCATCAGAGATCAAGACCCCGCCCCTCAGACAAGTGTTTCGGCCCTTATACTCCTGACACTCTAAGGGGGGAAGAGAGGGGTGGAGCTCCTCTGGTTCATGGCTCCCATAGGTCTTGTGAGTTGTTTTTTTTTTCATCCCGGGATTGAACCTGTCATCTTCCAGTTCACATTGCACTTTGAAATGCGTCTTTAGCGATTTAGCTACGGAGGACTGATACTGGTTGTGACAAACGAAGTTATTTATGTTCTCCATGATTGTTTCGCATGCTCCACAACTAGCATGAGACCTTTTCTGCTGTTTCTGAGATCCTTTTCAATGCCCTTGCTTGTCCCTTTATGCCCAGTTACTTATACATGACGTATGCTGATGTTGCTACGAATCTTCTCGGTCCCAGAACACAGGCAGACAGATAGACAGATAGATAGAATGAATGAATGAATGAATAATCTTTATTTTTCAAGGGTAAAGAATTGGCACGCAGGCCCGTCTTACATTCTGCCCTTCATCACTCCATCTTTCATTCTTCCCACATACTTGATTTAGTAAAAAAATACAAATTAAATTAGGAAAAACATATCAAAAGAATGTAAGATTTAACTATTACATTCAAGGTAAAAGAGAAGAAGTCATTAACCTAATAAAATAGCACTCACGCACACATACACACGCAGACATATACATAAATAAAAATACATTGTAAATCATCTTCTAACATATGTTTTTTAACAAACATTAAAATAATTTCTAACAAGATCTAACAAGTTGCTTTTCTAACTATGTCATTGAAGTACTTGATGGTTTACAAGCCATGTGTTGAGAGAGTGCTGGCTATTTTATGGAGGCATATAATTACAAGCAAGTAAATAATGAAACAGGTTTGAGTTAAAGGATGAAGTATTACCAATGGATTTTAAATTGTAGGGGAGGGTGTTCCAGAGCTGTACTGCAGAGTATGCAAGGCTTTTCTTGTACAGATCAATCCTGGGTTTAGGAAGTTTTTAAACGCTGGCTATGTTTAGTGTTATACGTAAACAGTGACTACAAGTAAGGCGGAGCATTGTGCGACAGAATTCTGTGAACAAACTTAACTTTGTTAAAAACGATTCTGTTTTTGAGGGGTAGAATTTTGAGTTGTTTGTGTTGATCTACAGTCTGTACTGGGTGTTTGTCACAAATAAGATTTAATGCTCGCTTGTGAAGTGAGTGGAGCCTTTTTGTGTTTGAGACTGAGCATCTATCCCAGATTGTGGAACAGTAATCTAAGTGTGTTTGTATGTGTGATATGTAGTATATTTTTCTTGTGTCTTTGTCGATAAAGTGTTTAATTTTAGCTAATTGGTAAACTTTCTGTGCAATAAAATTTGTTAGGTTATGTACGTGAGAATTCCAAGTTAAATGCTGATCAATGATGAGTCCTAGAGTTTTATGTTCATGAACATTTTCTATTGCCTTAGTCCCAGCACAAAGCTGTAGTGAAGTTTTAGTTGCATTTTGCAGTTTGTGTCTTGTAGTGATGAGCATGGATTTTGTTTTGTTGGTGTTTATCAACATACCATTTTTATTACTACATTTAATCAAACTGTTTATATCATTTTGGAGCGTTGTCTGTAGTTTATTGATGTCATATTCACTATTGTAAACAGTACAGTCGTCAGCGAAAAGATCACATGAAGAGTGCTTTAAATGTAGCGGTAGGTAGTTAATATAGATAGCAAAGAGAAGAGGACCAAGAATGGAGCCTTGAGGAATACCGGTATCAACCACAGACGAGCCAGATATTTTGTTTCCAAAGCAAACTACTTGTGTTCTACCTGAGAGAAAAGATGTAATACATTTTGTTAGGTCAGGGTGTAATCTATAGCCTTCCAGCTTTTTTGCAAGAATTTCATGATCAATCATATCGAAGGCTGTCTTAAAATCAACGGCACCACACAATTTGTCATAGTTTATATTAGACAGCCAGCTTTCTGTCATTTTAGTTAATGCTGTGTGGCAGGAGTAATTTGGTCTAAAACCTGACTGACTGTCTATTAGTAGACTGTTTTCTTCATGTGGAGCAGAGTTAACTTTTGTATATGTTTTTCAAGAGGTTTTGATAGTGATGACAGAATTGATATGGGTCTATAGTTTGAGAGGTCACTAGTCTGTCCAGATTTAAAAAGTGGAAAAACTTTGGCGAGTTTAAAAGCGTCAGGGAAATATTTGTTGTCAATACACAAGTTGTATAAGTATGTTAGTGTGTCTGTGATAACTGGTGCAGCGTAGCGTAGTATCTTGTTACTAATGTCATCACATCCTGCTGAGTTAGTGTTCTTTAAGGACCGGATGTAGTTATAAACCTCACCGACTGTGAGGAAAGGAATATTAATTTGTTTTAGCTTTACACATTTACTGTCGCTGAAAGTTTTCAACACGCTCAGGTCGCAATTAGGGGTCGGTAATGAAGATTTTAGAATACTAATTTCTTTCCTAAAATGTTCACTGAAGTTAGTGCAAGTATGTTCACAATTAAGTGTTTGTGGGTCAGTTTGTTTCCTTTTATTTACAAGAGTATTAATCACTTTCCAGATTACTATCAGTTTTATCTTTCACTAAATTTCTGAAGTAATTTTTCTTTTCCTGCCTAATTAAATACTGCACCTTATTCCTAAGTGAACGATAGCTACTGAAATTTATGTTTTTGTGAGCTTCATCCTGTTTCCTCATGAGTTGCAATATATCGAAGTTATCCACGGGGATTTTGTTACGTGTTTTACTCTCATTTCTTTGATGGGGACATGCTTGTCAAAAATATTTCGAAATATCTTGATCCAGTATTCGATAGCCTCATCTGGATTTGTTAACTGGAAAACGTACGTAAGAGGCGAAGCTTTTAGATCAGTTAAAAATAATTCCAAGTTAAAGTTTTTAAAGTTTCTATATTTCATGCTGGTATGTTTGTGTTTCGGTATTTTATACCCCATATGTGACCACGTACAGCAGACCGGGTAGTGATCACTCAGCGACACATGAGGGACAGTACATTCAGTAATGTTTCCTGGATCAGCTACATAAATATGATCTATTAGTGTTGATGATGATTCAGCAGCTCTAGTAGGTTCGTTAACAATTTGGGAGAAGTTGTAAGATGTTAAAAAATGTTCTTCCATGCAGGATTTGGCTGATTAAGATCTATATTGAAGTCGCCTAGAATGATTATGTCCTTGAATTTATGAGTTACAGCATCATCCATCATGGTCGCAAAGTGATCATACCACTCGGCTGAAGCATTTGGATTTCGGTATATAAAACTAATTAGAATTGGACTAAGATTTGATATTTTGATTTCTAGCATAATACATTCAACCTCTGATGTTTCCAGGTCTTCTCTTCTACAAAATTTAATTGTGTTAAAAATGTAAACGACTAAACCTGTCTCTAGCTTCCTAGTTGGGTCGCGCCTGATCAAATTAAAACCATCTATTCGTATATCATTGTCTGTGATGTTTTTATGTAATCTGCTTTCAGAGAAACCAAAAATATGAAAATGTTGTTGAAGTATATGTGTAACCTCAGGGAGTTTTCCTAACAAATGATAAACATTTAAGTGGCCAACACGTAGGCCATCGTGTCGCAGCCACTCCTCCATTTTCTGAGTCACTATAACAATGTTAGAAATATTATATTTCAGTAAAAATAAAATAACTGGTCAGACTTCAATCATACAATTATAGGTATACGTTTAAGCTGGTAGAGATAATGAA
>WNKJ01000233.1:7500-15366 GCA_009760885.1 Achatina immaculata | reverse complement strand
ATGGATTATACGCCTTCCTATTATGAATATGTGTTTGTTGCAGATGGATTATATGCCTTCCTAAAATAAAGATGTTTTTGTGTATATACTATATAATCGCGTATAAATAGATGTAAGTGTAGGTATGTATATGTGTGTATAAAGATATGTGTGCATGTGTATATATGTGTATCGGTATGTATGTTTGTGTGAATAATTATATAGGTGTGTATGTGCACATGTTTTAAGTGAACATAAAAACATGTATGTGTGTGTGATATCTAAATGTATACTAATAACTTGACAACATAAAAGAACACCCTGTTAACAGCTATGCCATGTAATCCATCAATATGTCTATCCATCTATCTATCTATCTATCTATCTATCTATCTATCTATCTATCTATCTATCTATCTATCTATCTATCTATCTATCTATCTATCTATCTATCTATCTATCTATCTATCTATCTATCTATCTGTCAAGTTTGTCTCTCTTTCTGTCTGTCTGTCTATCTATCTATCTATCTATTTATGTATGTATCCATCTATTTATGTATGTATCCATCTATCTATCTCTCATTCTGATTCTCTGTCTTTCTGTCTATCTATATGTCTGTATATATGTGTCTGTGCCTGCATATTTATATATCTGCTTATTTATGTTTCTATTTATTTGTCAAACTTTAGTTTGTTTATACTTGTCTATATATGTATGCAAAGAAACCTAAATTGATGACAACTTACAAAAAGGAAAAGGCATCTGAAATATGTATTAGTGATGAAAACCTGGAAGAAGTCGAGAGCTTTGAATATCTTGGATAATTACTAACTAGTAATTGAGATACAATGAGAGAAATTAAAAAGAGGACATCTATCGCTCTTGACAAAGTAAAGCAATGAACGAATCTGTTAACAGGAGCAGACAGAACTACAAAAATAAGATTTTTAAGGGCATGCATCTTTCCCATCGCAACATATGCCCGTGAGACCTGGACACTTAACAAAACAGCTGAGAAGCTCATAAATACCTTTGAATGTAAATGCTACAAAAGAGTTCTTCAAATATGGACACAAAAAAAAAAACAAATATAAATATACCACAAGAACTTAATATTGAAGAAGCCTGGCTAGTAACGATGATTAAAGAGAGAAAACTTAAATATTTTGGACACATTAAACGTCATGATAATATAGAGAAGACCGTCTTGGAAGGGTACATAAAGGGAAAAAGAAAGAGAGGAAGACCAAGGCGAAGATGGCTGCAAGACATCGTTGATGATTTGCAGTAGGCCATCCTGCGCACAACCGAGAGGAGTACAATAGTGCTGTTTGGGACGCAAAATTCCGCAAGGGACAAGCAAATTAATAAATGAATGAATATATTTCATGTCCACTATCAGCGTATATATATATATTTATTTTTATTTTATGTCTGTCTAGCTACATATATATTTTAAATATGTATGTTTATTATTTTTTCAATGAATGCTTTTAATATTTCCTGTTTTTGTGCGCAAGTAATATGTCACTTTCAAATATATTACCACAAAAAATCATTCTTTATTGTTCTTTATTTATTCGAGTTGTAAAGCATACAATTCTGAAAGTGAACAAAATATTAGTTTTTTTTTTCTTATTCCAGAATCAAAACTCATGTAACTCTGGAACATTTTGAAAAATTTATTTTACCATATATGGTTTTCAGGAAATTGAAATATGAAAACATTGTAATTACAGTTCTTTTATAGGTTACATTAATAGACCATTTGCACATCCCTTGTGGAACTTTACCTCCCTAACAGCTTTGGTTGTTTACAGTTTTCTTGCCAGATATGGCAGTTTAGTTTTAGTGAACGAGTTACCGTCCTGTTTAGAGGGAACATTGACGATAATACTTTTTTTTACTGGAACAATATCTGAAGCACTGTATGGACTGAAAAGAAACACACTTACGGCCTACAAAAATGCATGAAAAGAAGTTTATTAAAACATACTTATTGACATACTACTTTTTTTAAGAAAACGATCCATCCATTTATCCATCCATCTTTCTATCTATAACAATTTCTCAAGCACGTTCCATTCTATCACCTTCGTCACAACCTCCAGAAAAACACATACAAATGACAGTCTTACAACACATGCAAGAAAATGATTTGATTGTTGACTGCCACTCAGATTTTAGGCCCAGATATTCCTGCCATACAGATCTCATAAAAATGACACAATGTTGGTTAACTAATAGATAAATCATGTGGTGCTGTCTTTGTTGACATTAACAAACATTTGAAATGACTGATCATCTAATCTTAATTAGAAAGTTTGAAACTTATAAACTACACCCAACCTTAGCAAAATGTAGTACATCTTTACTTTCTAATAGACAGCAGATGGTTTGCCTCAAACTTTCTAAGTCTCGTCCATCTGCACAGTTTACACTAGTCACAATGACTGTACTAATCTTGGGTCACTCTTCAGTTTGAAGTAAATAGTCTAATTAACTGGAGCAGGAACAACAGAATCTTGATAAATAGCAACAAAATAAAATCCATGCTCATTACAACAAGACCGAAATTGACAAATTCACCAGCAACATCACTACAGCTCCATGCTAGAATTTGAAATATAGAGAATGTTAGTGAACATAATACCCTTGGTCTCGCGAATGACCACCACAACTGTTGGAATTGTCATGTAGACATTCTAACCAAACTCATAGATCAAAAAGTTTACCAGTTTGCCAAAATTGAACACTTTCTTGACACAGACATTAGGAAAATATACTACATATCACAAACACAAACACATCTGGAATACTGTTCAACAATCTGGGATGGCTGCTACATATCGAACGTAAAAAAGATTTTACTCGTTAAAAAAACATAGCACATATCCAGTATAAGGCAACCATCTTGACATTCTACACCTCAAGAAGTGATTTCTATTCAACAAGGCCAAGATAATTCATAAAATTCTATCGCACAATGCTCAACCCTAGTTATGGTCATTATTCAAATTTAACGCAAAACACAGTCACCGGTTAAACAATTGTATTCTCCCAAAACCAAAACTTGACATATTCAAAAACAAGCCTCTCTTACTCAGCTGCCGAACATTGGAAAACCCTACCAACTCATGTAAAGCTTATAGGAAATATTCAACGTATAACTTCAGACTAAGTCAGTATCTGTTTCAGAAGGATTATACGCCTTCTTAATATGAATATGTGTTTGATGCAGATGGTTTATATGCCTCCCTAAAATAAAGATGTATTTGTGTATATACTATATAATCAAGTATGAATAGGTGTAAGTGTAGGTATGTATATGTGTGTATAAAGATATGTGTGTATGTGTATATATGTGTATCGGTATGTATGTTTGTGTGAATAATTATATAGGTGTGTATGCCCAAATGTTTTAAGTGAACATAAAAACATGTGTGTGTGTGATACCTATATGTATACTAATAACATGACAACAGAAAAGAACACTCTGTTAACAGTTACGCCAGGTAATTTATCTATCTATCTATCTATCTATCTATCTATCTATCTATCTATCTATCTATCTATCTATCTATCTATCTATATCTATCTATCTATCTATCATACTGATTCTGTATGTTTGTCTGTCTGTCTATCTGTATGTCTGCGTATGTTTTTGTCTGCCTATCTATTTTTTTATCAGCTTATCTATATTTCTATTTGTTTGTGTAACTTTTAGTTTTTTTAAACGTCTCTATATATCTCTTGTCCTCTATCAGTCTGTGTTTTTAGTTATTTGTTTTTTTATATCTTACCAGCTACATATATATTTTTAATTATACATTTTTATTATTGTTTCAATGAATACTTGGAATATTTCCTGTTTTTGTGCGCATTAATATTTCTATTCCAAATATATTTTCAAATTAAATTCATTCTTGATTGTTCCTGATTGCTTTGAGTTTTAATGTATAAAATATTAGTTTGTTTTTTATTTTTTATCGGGAATAAAACTCATGAACCTCTTTAAGATTTTGAAATTTTTATAATACCGTAAATGGTTTTCAGGAAACTGAAAAATGAAAACATTGCAATTATAGTTCTTTTGTATGTTTAATCAATAAATCATTTGCATGCCCTTTGCGGAACTTTACCTCTATAACCGCTTTTGTTTCCTTATAGTTTTCTTGTCGGACATGACAGTTTTGTTTTACTGAACGAGTTACCGTCGTTTTTATAGGGACCATTTCCGACAATACTATTCTACTGAAACAATATCTGAAACACTGTATGGGCTGAAAAGAAAGACACTTACAAGCTATAAAAATGCGCAAAAATAAATTTATTAAGTCAAACTGATTGACATAATTGTTTATGAAAATGTTCCATCCACACATCCATCCATACATCCATTCATCCATGAATCCATGAATCCATCCATCCATCCATTCATCCATCCTTCCATCCATCCATCCATCCATCCATTCATCTATCCAACCAATCATTCATTCATTCTTCTATCCATCTCATTGTCTGTCTGTTAGACACTTTTTTATATGTATATCTCTATTTCTCGATCTCTCTGTTTGTATATGTGTATTTATTTATCTGTCCGACTGTCTGTTTGTCTGCCTTTCTTTCTTACTCTTCATCTATCTATCTATCTATCTATCTATCTATCTATCTATCTATCTATCTATCTATCTATCTATCTATCTATCTATCTATCTATCTATCTATCTATCTATCTATCTATCTATCTATCTTTCTATCTATCTATATCTATCTATCTATCTATCTATCTATCTATCTATCGATCTATCTATCTATCTATCTATCTATCTATCTATCTATCTATCTATCTATCTATCTATCTATCTATCTATCTATCTTTCTATCTATCTATATCTATCTATCTATCTATCTATCTATCTATCTATCGATCTATCTATCTATCTATCTATCTATCTATCTATCTATCTATCTATCTATCTATCTATCTGTCTGTCTGTCTGTCTTTTTATCTGTCTGTTTGTCTGTCTATCTATCTATATAATTATGTATCCATCTATTTATATGTGTATCCATCTATCTATCTCTCATTATGTTTCTCTGTCTGTCTGTCTGTCTACCTATATGTCTGTATATATGTGTCTGTGTCTGCATATTTATATATCTGCTTATCTGTGTTTCTATTTGTCTGTCTAACTTTAGTTTGTGTATACCTGTCTGTATATTTATGCAAAGAAACCTAAATTGATGACAACTTGCAAAATGGAAAAGGCATCTTTAATATGTATCAATGAGGAAAAACTGGAAGAAGTCGAGAGCTTTGAATATCTTGGATCACTACTAACTAGTAATTGAGATTCAATGAGAGAAATTAAAAAGAGGACATCTATCGCTCTTCACAAAGTAAAGCAACCAAAGAATCTGTGGATAATAACAGACAGAACTACAAAAATAAGATTTTTAAGGGCATGCATCTTTCCCATCGCAGAATATGCCCATGAAACCTGGATACTTAACAAAACAGCTGAGAAACTCATAAATACTTTTCAATGTAAATGCTACAGAAGAGTTCTTCATATACAATGGACACAAAAAAGAACATATATTAATATACTACAATAGCTTAATGCTGAAGAAGCCTAGATAGTAACGAGGGTTAAAGAGAGGAAAATTTATATATTTTGGACACATTAAACGTCATGATAGTCTAGAGAAGACCGTCTTGGAAGGGTACATAATGGGAGAAAGAAAGAGAGGAAGACCAAGGCGAAGATGGCTGTAAGACATCGTTGATGATCTGCAGCAGGCCATCTTGCGCACAACCGAGAGGCCTACAATAGTTCTGTTTGGGGGCGCAAAGTTCCGCAAGGGACATGCAAATTATTGAATGAATAAATATATTTCATGTCCACTATCAGCGTATATATATATATTTATTTTTATTTTATGTCTGTCTAGCTACATATATATTTTTAAATATGTATGTTTATTATTTTTTCAATGAATGCTTTTAATATTTCCTGTTTTTGTGCGCAAGTAAGATGTCACTTTCAAATATATTACCATAATAAAATCATTCCTGTTTGTTCTTTCTTTATTTCTTCGAGTTGTAAAGCATACAATTCTGAAAGTGAACAAAATATTAGTTTTTTTTTTTCTTATTCCAGAATCAAAACTCATGTAACTCTGGAACATTTTGAAAAATTTATTTTACCATAAATGGTTTTCAGGAAATTGAAATATGAAGACATTGTAATTACAGTTCTTTTGTAGGTTACATTAATAGATCATTTGCACATTCCTTGCGGAACTTTACATCCATAAGAGTTGTGGTTGTTTATAGTTTTCTTGCCAGATATGGCAGTTTAGTTTTAGTGAACGAGTTACTGTCCTGTTTAGAGGGAACATTGACGATAATACTTTCTTTACTGCAGCAATATCTGAAGACTTTATGGACTGAAAAGAAACACACTTACGGCCTACAAAAATGCATGAAAAGAAGTTTATTAAAACATACTTATTGACATACTACTTTTTTTAAGAAAACGATCCATCCATTTATCCATCCATCTTTCTATCTATAACAATTTCTCAAGCACGTTCCATTCTATCACCTTCGTCACAACCTCCAGAAAAACACATACAAATGACAGTCTTACAACACATGCAAGAAAATGATTTGATTGTTGACTGCCACTCAGATTTTAGACCCAGATATTCCTGCCATACAGATCTCATAAAAATGACACAATGTTGGTTAACTAATAGATAAATTATGTGGTGCTGTCTTTGTTGACATTAACAAACATTTGAAATGACTGATCATCTAATCTTAATTAGAAAGTTTGAAACTTATAAACTACACCCAACCTTAGCAAAATGTAGTACATCTTTACTTTCTAATAGACAGCAGATGGTTTGCCTCAAACTTTCTAAGTCTCGTCCATCTGCACAGTTTACACTAGTCACAATGACTGTACTAATCTTGGGTCACTCTTCAGTTTGAAGTAAATAGTCTAATTAACTGGAGCAGGAACAACAGAATCTTGATAAATAGCAACAAAATAAAATCCATGCTCATTACAACAAGACCGAAATTGACAAATTCACCAGCAACATCACTACAGCTCCATGCTAGAATTTGAAATATAGAGAATGTTAGTGAACATAATACCCTTGGTCTCGCGAATGACCACCACAACTGTTGGAATTGTCATGTAGACATTCTAACCAAACTCATAGATCAAAAATTTTACCAGTTTGCCAAAATTGAACACTTTCTTGACACAGACATTAGGAAAATATACTACATATCACAAACACAAACACATCTGAAATACTGTTCAACAATCTGGGATGGCTGCTACATATAGAACATAAAAAAATATTTTACTCGTTAAAAAACATAGCACATATCCAGTATAAGGCAACCATCTTGACATTCTACCCCTCAAGAAGTGATTTCTATTCAACAAGGCCAAATTAATTCATAAAATTCTATCGCACAATGCTCAACCCTAGTTATGGTCATTATTCAAATTTAACGCAAAACACCGGTTAAACAATTGTATTCTCTCAAAACCAAAACTTGACATGTTCAAAAACAAGCCTCTCTTACTCAGCTGCCGAACATTGGAAAACCCTACCAACTCATGTAAAGCTTATAGGAAATATTCAACGTATAACTTCAGACTAAGTCAGTATCTGTTTCAGATTGATTATACGCCTTCTTAATATGAATATGTGTTTGCTGCATATGGATTATATGCCTCCCTAAAATGAAGAAGTGTTTCTGTATATACTATATAATCACGTATGAATAGGTGTAAGTGTAGGTATGTATATGTGTGTATAAAGATATGTGTGTATGTGTATATATATGTA
>WNKJ01000233.1:0-2500 GCA_009760885.1 Achatina immaculata | reverse complement strand
GGTGCAAAAAGAAAATATTGAAAGCTTCTATACCATTTAATATTTTAGCAGTAGTGTTTTTCAGGTCAAAAATGAAATGTTCCATAAATGTATAAAATGTATCAAATCACAAAAAATTAATTAAATGTAGTAAAAAATATAAACTTCCACAGCATCTATGTACGAGCATTATCTATCTATCTATCTATCTATCTATCTATCTATCTATCTATCTATCTATCTATCTATCTATCTATCTATCTATATCTATCTATCTATCTATCCGCTTTTCTCTATTTCTATGTCTTTTCTAACTTTTCATTTTTCTACTTATCTATATTTATATTATCCACTATCAGCCTGTGTTTTTAATTTTTTTTTTATGTCTGTCCAGCTAATATATATTTTAAATATATATTTGTGTTATTCTTTCTATGAATGCTTGGAATATTTCCTGATTTCGTGCATTAATATTTCTTTTAGAAATATATTTTCAAAATAAAGTCATTCTTAATTTTGCTTTATTATTTCGAGTTGTAAAGTATAAAATATTAATTTTTTGAAATACTAATAAAAATTCATATAAAACTGAAGTATTTTGAAATAATTATTTTACCATAAATGGTTTTCAGAAAAGTGAAAAATGAAAACATTGGAATTATAGTTCTTTTGTAGGTTCAATCAATACATCATTAGCCTGCCCTTTACGGAACGTTAGCTCTATAACATCTGTAGGTTCCTTACAGTTTTCTTGCCAGACACGGCGGTTTAGTTTTACTGAAGGAGTTACTGGCGTTTTCAGAGGGAACACTGACACAATATAGTTCTACTGAAACAGTCTCTGAAAACTGTATGGGTTGAAAAGAAACAAACTTACCAGCTATAAAAATGAGTCAAAAGAAGTTTATTAACACAAACTTATTGACATAATTCTTTAAAGAACATATTTCATCCTCTCATCCATCCATCCATCCATCCATCCATTCATCCATCCATCCAATCATTTATTCATTCTTCCATCCATATGCCTGTCTGTCTGTCGTACTCTGTCTATATATTTATACGCCTGTTTCTCTATCTCTCTGTGTGTATATGTGTGTTTAATTATCTATCCGCCTGTCTGTTTGTCTACCTTTCTATCCAACTATTCATTTATCTAATTTTTTTTTTCACTTTTTAATTACTTCGCTATATAAGAAATATACACATATTTTAAAGGCAAACAGGTACGTAGAAATAGTATTAGAGGTTTAGTGTATGTTTCTTTGAAAGAAACTTCCAGTCTACATATGGTAGAACATTCGAAGAAACAAAGGAGTTATAAGAATTGATGCAAAAAGAAAATAGTGGAAGCTTCTATACCATTTAACATTATAGCATGTATATCCTTTCTCTAATTGTTCGTCCTATGCGTATTTGTATGATTAAGGCTGACGCCGAAACGTCACAACTTTGTAGTCGTTAAATAATAAAGCCGGTCCTACTTTTTTCCTAGTCTATATATTCTTTGTCAATATCTTCTCTAACATTCTTCATTATATTTTTAGTATACAAGTATATAAGTGGTTTGACATAAAACCACTGTCGATGACATTTGTTCTTCCTTTCTACGCTTTCATAACCACTTTGTTTATCTATACAATTTGTACTTTCTTATAGGAATAACATCATGCAGTGAATATTAGCAAGTTTCCCTCGTTCTGACCATATTAGACTATCGATGCAGAGGACGCTCTGTGTGTTTCAATCATTTCCGAATTAAAATGGATCTTCCAACATAACACTCGTGAAAGTTCCGTTTTTTTTTGTTTTTTATTTTTTTCAGCTTGAGACTTGAAGATATTTGCCTGACTTCAGTAACATGAATCATTAGAACTTGTCTCCTTCAGTCTTATATAATGATATCGTAGGTTGTTTTGAAGAATGCCAGTAGTGATGTTATGCATGTTCACTTACACACAAACTGGCAAGCACACAAATATCACACGTAAAGACACGCACATCATAACATACCACATACATACAGACAGAATTATATATATATATATATATATATATATATATATATATATATATATATATATATATATCACTTCTTCTTCTTCTTGTTTCTTCTACCACCAAAAACCGCACTGAGATCCTACTGAATTTACACCTGTGGTCCTCGTTAGGTCCCGTGGTCTCCTGTATGGTCCCCGAAAGGACCACACGAGATCCACGAGAGGACCACAAGGGGTTCAGAGTATCACAGGGCTTTAGCCTGTATTTTTGGTGGGTCTCAGAAGCGGGATTGCGTGACACCGTGGTTTTCGTTGCACCAGTTTAGTCTAGGGTTGGACTTTCTCACCGGAAGACCTCGACGTGTTTAGGATATCAGTACATCCCCGCTGGGTGAGAGGCGGTAGCCCACCCAGGCCAGAGTTGGACTTTCTCACCGGAAAACCTCGACGTGTTTTGAGATACCCCTGTATCACCGCCGGGTGAGAGGTGGTTG
Organism: Achatina immaculata; assembly: GCA_009760885.1. Taxonomy (NCBI): domain Eukaryota; kingdom Metazoa; phylum Mollusca; class Gastropoda; order Stylommatophora; family Achatinidae; genus Lissachatina; species Lissachatina immaculata. The sequence goes on along the minus strand of WNKJ01000233.1, from coordinate 27 downwards.
CCCATTAAGTCCAGAGTTGGACTTTCT
>WNKJ01000232.1:0-15264 GCA_009760885.1 Achatina immaculata | reverse complement strand
TTTGATGTACTAACTTGGCTTTGTTGAAGAGGAACCTGTTCTTAATAGGCAGTATTTTGATACGTTTGTGCTGGTTAGTTGTTTGTGCTTGATCTATGTCACTAATAAACTTTACTGCTCGCTTTTGGAAGCCTATTTGTATTTGACTCTGAGCAACCATCCCAAACTGTTGAGCAATAGTCTAAATGTGTTTGTACCTGTGATATGTAGTATGTCTTCCTTGTGTCTTAATCGATGAAGTGCTTAATTTTGGCTAACTGGTATAGAAGTGCTTAATTTTGGCTAACTGGTATACTTTTTGTGCGATGAGTTTTGTTAGACCTTGAACATGAGAGTTCCAGGTCAGATGTTGGTCAATAATAAGACCTAGTGTTTTGTGCTCGCTAACATTTTCTATCTGTGATGTTTCCTTGCTGAGCCACAGTGTTGTTTTTGTTGCATTTTGTAGTTTCTGTCTTGTTGTTATGAACATTGATTTTGTTTATCGATATTTATTATCATGCCATTGTTGTTGCTCTATCTAATTAAATTGTAAAACTCGACCTGAAGAGTTGATTCTAGATTAATACAATCGTAGTCACTGGTGTAGACTGTGCAATCATCGGCAAAAAGGTCACAAGAAGAGTGTTTAAGATGAAGTGGAAGATCACTGATAGATAGCAAAGAGCGACGGGCCTAGAAGAGGCGAGGTAGGCAAAGAGATGTACATTGTGAACAGAGGCGCCTACACGTAGTCGTGACAATGGCAAGACCGTATGGCCACCCTCAAGCAGGTAAGCAACAATAAAGCAGGTGTGAATGCTTTTGATGGTAAGTGACAAATGTTTGTCGTCAGTACTCTGAAAAGTATGGAGCACTGCTACCTCCGGGTTGAAATCCTTCCCAACATAGACTAGGACTTGATAAGCTTATTGAGAGCGCGTGTCAGAAATAAATCTAAGGAAAAAAAGCAATTCCTCAGCAGCCATTGGGCATTCCCACGGAAGGAAACCATGCCTTTGTGTCACAAGGCAAAAGAACGTTAAAAAAAAGTGAAATAAACCACTTTATTTCGAAGGTGCTTAAGTGCATATGTTCATTTAAAAGGTTATTTGTAAAGAAAAAGTGCTTTACAACTTGGACAACAAAAGTAATTCAAATGGCAAAGCTGGATTATACATTTTAGTCAAGCAATCCTCAGTGGCAATCTGACTTCATCATGCACGGTGACGATTTATATCGAAGTTTATACTTTGTTCTTCCAGAGTTAAATACAACACTAGTTTCATATGTAGCTTCTCTCTTCTTCTCCTTCTATCCCTGTAACTACGAGTGGTGTTCTTGCAGCCGAAGCAGTAAAGACGTTGAGGCACAGCAGTGTCGGATTGGGAGCTGGTCATGGCGGCTATTTTTTTCAGACCTGAGTGCAACTAGAAAAGCAGGGGACGCGCAGTCTTTTGTAGAGTGCGCCACCATCGGGATTATGGTGATCCCTGCCCCGTTAGCCAGGCTAGTCCTGTTACTGGGGCTACGAACGGAGAGTAGGACAGGGTCTTGGCCAGCTATGGTTCACAACCTGGCGCCAGCATGTCGGCTATTGGCCGCTGACTGATAAAACAGACATCGTCTTAGCCGCCGTTAGACTACTCCTATGAGCAGACTTAACAAAGCTCGTCGCTGCGACTAAGACAATGAGCTTACGTAGATGACAAAATTACTAGTCACGTTTTTGCGAGATTTTTCATGTGCGTGGGTGCCTAATTTCAGGTTTACTGAAATTATCATGAATCTGTCATGTCTGGGTATTGTATTAATGGAAATCAACGATATCATTTCTTCTGTCTGTCTTAGATCTGTGCTATCTGTGTATATCTGTCTTATATTTGTCTTTATCTGTCTTATTTGTGTTATATCTGTCTTATATTGTGTATATGTCTTATATCTGTCTTATATTTGTGTTATATCTGTCTTATATCTGTCTTATATTGTGTTATATTTGTCTTATATCTGTCTTATCTGTCTTATTGTGTTATCTGTCTTATCTGTCTTCTATTTGTGTATATCTGTCTTATATCTGTCTTATATCTGTTTATTGTGTTATACTGTCTGTATATCTGTCTTATCTGTCTTATATCTGCTTATATCTGTCTTATATGCTTATATTTGTGTTATATCTGTCTTATATCTGTCTTATACCTGTCTTATAGTTGTCTTATATCTGTCTTATATTTGTGGTATATCTGTCTTATAGTTGTCTATATCTGTCTTATTTGTGTTATATCTGTCTTATAGTTCTTATATCTGTCTTATATTTGTATATCTGTCTTATATCTGTCTTATATTTGTGTATATCTGTCTTATAGTTGTCTTATATCTGTCTTATATTTGTGTTATATCTGTCTTATATCTGTCTTATATTGTGTTATCTGTCTTATATTGTGTTATATCTGTCTTATATTTGTGTTATATCTGTCTTATATCTGTCTTATATTTGTGTTATATCTGTCATATCTGTCTTATATTTGTGATATCTGTCTAATCTGTCTTATATTTGTGTATATCTGTCTTATATTGTGTTATATCTGTCTATATTGTGTATCTGTCTTATATTTGTGTTATATCTGTCTTATATTTGTGTTATATCTGTCTTATATTTGTGTTATATCTGTCTTATATTTGTGTTATATCTGTCTTATATTTGTGTTATATCTGTTTATTTGTGTTATATCTGTTTATATTTGTGTTATATTGTCTTATATTTGTGTTATATCTGTCTTATATTTGTGTTATATCTGTCTTATATTTGTGTTATATCTGTCTATATTTGTGTTATTCTGTCTTATATTTGTCTTATATCTGTCTTATATTTGTGTTATATCTGTCTTATATTTGTGTTATATCTGTCTTTGTGTATATCTGTCTTATATTGTGTTATATCTGTCTTAATTTGTGTTATATCTGTCTTATATTGTGTTATATCTGTCTTATATTTGTGTTATATCTGTCTTATTTGTTATATCTGTCTTATATTGTGTTATATCTGTCTTATATTTGGTGTTATATCTGTCTTATATTTGTGTTATATCTGTCTTATATTGGTTAATCTGTCTTATTTGTGTTATATCTGTCTTATATTTGTGTTATATCTGTCTTAATCTGTCTTATATTTGTGTATATCTGTCTTATATCTGTCTTATTTGTGTTATATCTGTCTTATATTTGTGTTATATCTGTCTTATTTGTGTTATATCTGTCTTATATTTGTGTTATATCTGTCTTATATTTGTGTTATATCTGTCTTATTTGGTTATATCTGTCTTATATTTGTGTTATATCTGTCTTATATCTGTCTTATATTGTGTTATATCTGTCTATATCTGTCTTATATTTGTGTTATATCTGTCTTATATTTGTGTTATATTTGTCTTATATTGTGTTATATCTGTCTTATATTTGTGTTATATCTGTCTTATATTTGTGTTATATCTGTCTTATATTTGTGTTATATTGTCTTATATTGTCTTATATCTGTCTTATATCGTCTTATATTTGTGTTATATCTGTCTATATTTGTTATATGTCATATTTGGTTATATCTGTCTTATATTTGTGTTATATCTGTCTTATATTGTGTTATATCTGTCTATATTGTGTATATCTGTCTTATATTTGTCTTAATCTGCTTCTATTGCTTATATCTGTCTTATATTTGTGTTATATCTTCTTATTTTGTGTTATATCTGTCTTATATTTGTGTTATATCTGTCTTATATGTGTTATATCTGTCTTATATTTGTGTTATATCTGTCTTATATCTGTCTTATATTTGTGTTATATCTGTCTTATATTTGTCTATATCTGTCTTATATTTGTGTATATCTGTTTTGTTTTTGTCTTATATTGTGTATATCTGTCTTATATTGTGTATATCTGTTATTATTTGTGTTATATCTGTCTATATTTGTGTTATATCTGTCTTATATCTGTCTTATATTTGTGTTATATCTGTCTTATATCTGTCTTATATTTGTGTTATATCTGTCTTATATCTGCTTCTATCTGTCTTATTATCTGTCTTATATCTGTCTTATCTGTCTTATATTTGTGTTATATCTGTCTTATATCTGTCTTATACCTGTCTTATAGTTGTCTTATATCTGTCTTATATTTGTGATATCTGTCTTATAGTTGTCTTATATCTGTCTTATATTGTGTTATATCTGTCTATAGTTGTCTTATATCTGTATTTTGTGTTATATCTGTCTTATCTGTCTTATATTTGTGTTATATCTGTCTTATATTTGTGTTATATCTGTCTTATATTTGTGTTATATCTGTCTTATATCTGTCTTATATTTGTCTTATATTTGTGTTATATCTGTCTTATAGTTGTCTTATATCTGTCTTATATTTGTCTTATATTTGTGTTATATCTGTCTTATAGTTGTCTTATATCTGTCTTATATTTGTCTTATATTTGTGTTATATCTGTCTTATAGTTGTCTTATATCTGTCTTATATTGTCTTATATTTGTGTTATATCGTCTTATAGTTGTCTATATCTGTCTTTATTTGTCTATATTTGGTTATATCTGTTATAGTTGTCTTTATCTGTCTTATATTTGTGTTATATCTGTCTTATATTTGTGTTATATCTGTCTTATATCTGTCTATTTGTCTTATATCTGTCTTATATTTGTGTTATATCTGTCTATATTTGTGTTATCTGTCTTATATCTGTCTTATATTTGTCTTATATCTGTCTTATATTGTGTATATTTGTCTTATATCTGTCTTATATCTGTCTTATATTTGTGTTATATTTGTCTTATATCTGTCTTATATCTGTCTTATATTTGTGTTATATTTGTCTTATATCTGTCTTATATCTGTCTTATATCTGTCTTATATTTGTCTTATATTTGTGTTATATCTGTCTTATATTTGTGTTATATCTGTCTTATATTTGTGTTATATCTGTCTTATATCTGTCTTATATTTGTGTTATATCTGTCTTATATTTGTCTTATATTTGTGTTATATCTGTCTTATATTTGTCTTATATCTGTCTTATATTTGTGTTATATCTGTCTTATATTTGTGTTATATTTGTCTTATATTTGTGTTATATTTGTCTTATAGTGTTATATCTGTCTTAATTTGTGTTATATTTGTCTATATATTGTGTTATTTGTCTTATATTTGTGTATATTGTCTTATATTTGTGTTATATCTGTCTTATATTTGTGTATATTTGTGTTATATCTGTCTTATATTTGTGTTATATCTGTCTTATATTTGTGATATCTGTCTTATTTGTGTTATATCTGTCTTATATTTGTGTTATATCTGTCTTATATTTGTGTTATATCTGTCTTATATTTGTGTTATATCTGTCTTATATTTGTCTTATATCTGTCTTATATTTGTGTTATATCTGTCTTATATTTGTGTTATATCTGTCTTATATTTGTGTTATATTTGTCTTATATTTGTGTTATATCTGTCTTATATTTGTCTTATATTTGTGTTATATCTGTCTTATATTTGTCTTATATTTGTGTTATATCTGTCTTATATCTGTCTTATATCTGTCTTATATTTGTGTTATATCTGTCTTATATTTGTGTTATATCTGTCTTATATTTGTGTTATATCTGTCTTATATCTGTCTTATATTTGTCTTATATTTGTGTTATATCTGTCTTATATCTGTCTTATATTTGTCTTATATTTGTCTTATATTTGTGTTATATCTGTCTTATATTTGTGTTATATCTGTCTTATATTTGTGTTATATCTGTCTTATATCTGTCTTATATTTGTGTTATATCTGTCTTATATCTGTCTTATATTTGTCTTATATTTGTCTTATATTTGTGTTATATCTGTCTTATATCTGTCTTATATTTGTCTTATATCTGTCTTATATTTGTGTTATATCTGTCTTATATTTGTGTTATATCTGTCTTATATCTGTCTTATATCTGTCTTATATCTGTCTTATATTTGTCTTATATTTGTCTTATATTTGTGTTATATCTGTCTTATATTTGTCTTATATTTGTCTTATATTTGTCTTATATTTGTGTTATATCTGTCTTATATCTGTCTTATATTTGTCTTATATTTGTGTTATATCTGTCTTATATTTGTGTTATATTTGTCTTATATTTGTCTTATATTTGTCTTATATTTGTGTTATATCTGTCTTATATCTGTCTTATATTTGTGTTATATCTGTCTTATATCTGTCTTATATTTGTCTTATATTTGTCTTATATTTGTGTTATATCTGTCTTATATCTGTCTTATATTTGTCTTATATCTGTCTTATATTTGTGTTATATCTGTCTTATATTTGTGTTATATCTGTCTTATATCTGTCTTATATCTGTCTTATATCTGTCTTATATTTGTCTTATATTTGTCTTATATTTGTGTTATATCTGTCTTATATCTGTCTTATATTTGTCTTATATTTGTCTTATATTTGTGTTATATCTGTCTTATATTTGTCTTATATTTGTCTTATATTTGTGTTATATCTGTCTTATATTTGTCTTATATTTGTGTTATATCTGTCTTATATCTGTCTTATATTTGTCTTATATTTGTCTTATATTTGTGTTATATCTGTCTTATATTTGTGTTATATCTGTCTTATATTTGTGTTATATCTGTCTTATATCTGTCTTATATTTGTGTTATATCTGTCTTATATCTGTCTTATATTTGTCTTATATTTGTCTTATATTTGTGTTATATCTGTCTTATATCTGTCTTATATTTGTCTTATATCTGTCTTATATTTGTGTTATATCTGTCTTATATTTGTGTTATATCTGTCTTATATTTGTGTTATATCTGTCTTATATTTGTGTTATATCTGTCTTATATCTGTCTTATATTTGTGTTATATCTGTCTTATATCTGTCTTATATTTGTCTTATATCTGTCTTATATCTGTCTTATATTTGTGTTATATCTGTCTTATATTTGTGTTATATCTGTCTTATATTTGTGTTATATCTGTCTTATATTTGTGTTATATCTGTCTTATATTTGTGTTATATCTGTCTTATATCTGTCTTATATTTGTGTTATATCTGTCTTATATTTGTGTTATATCTGTCTTATATTTGTGTTATATCTGTCTTATATTTGTGTTATATCTGTCTTATATTTGTGTTATATCTGTCTTATATTTGTGTTATATCTGTCTTATATTTGTGTTATATCTGTCTTATATCTGTCTTATATTTGTCTTATATTTGTGTTATATCTGTCTTATATCTGTCTTATATTTGTCTTATATTTGTCTTATATTTGTGTTATATCTGTCTTATATTTGTGTTATATCTGTCTTATATTTGTGTTATATCTGTCTTATATCTGTCTTATATTTGTGTTATATCTGTCTTATATCTGTCTTATATTTGTCTTATATTTGTCTATTTGTGTTATATCTGTCTTATATCTGTCTTATATTTGTCTTATATCTGTCTTATATTTGTGTTATATCTGTCTTATATTTGTGTTATATCTGTCTTATATCTGTCTTATATCTGTCTTATATCTGTCTTATATTTGTCTTATATTTGTCTTATATTTGTGTTATATCTGTCTTATATTTGTCTTATATTTGTCTTATATTTGTGTTATATCTGTCTTATATTTGTCTTATATTTGTCTTATATTTGTCTTATATTTGTCTTATATTTGTCTTATATTTGTGTTATATTTGTGTTATATCTGTCTTATATTTGTCTTATATTTGTCTTATATTTGTCTTATATTTGTCTTATATTTGTCTTATATTTGTCTTATATTTGTGTTATATTTGTGTTATATCTGTCTTATATTTGTCTTATATTTGTCTTATATTTGTCTTATATTTGTCTTATATTTGTCTTATATTTGTGTTATATCTGTCTTATATTTGTCTTATATCTGTCTTATATTTGTCTTATATTTGTCTTATATTTGTCTTATATTTGTGTTATATCTGTCTTATATCTGTCTTATATTTGTCTTATATTTGTCTTATATTTGTGTTATATCTGTCTTATATTTGTGTTATATCTGTCTTATATTTGTGTTATATCTGTCTTATATTTGTGTTATATCTGTCTTATATTTGTGTTATATCTGTCTTATATCTGTCTTATATTTGTCTTATATTTGTGTTATATCTGTCTTATATCTGTCTTATATTGTCTTATATTTGTCTTATATTGTGTTATATCTGTCTTATTTGTGTTATATCTGTCTTATATTTGTGTTATATCTGTCTTATATCTGTCTTATATTTGTGTTATATCTGTCTTATATCTGTCTTATATTTGTCTTATATTTGTCTTATATTTGTGTTATATCTGTCTTATATCTGTCTTATATTTGTCTTATATCTGTCTTATATTTGTGTTATATCTGTCTTATATTTGTGTTATATCTGTCTTATATCTGTCTTATATCTGTTATATCTGTCTTATATTGTCTTATATTTGTCTTATATTTGTGTTATATCTGTCTTATATTGTCTTATATTTGTCTTATATTTGTCTTATATTTGTGTTATATCTGTCTTATATTTGTCTTATATTTGTCTTATATTTGTGTTATATCTGTCTTATATTTGTGTTATATTTGTCTTATATTTGTCTTATATTGTCTTATATTGTGTTATATCCTTTATATCTGTCTTATATTTGTGTTATATCTGTCTTATAGTCTTATATTTGTCTTAATTTGTCTTATATTTGTGTTATATCTGTCTTATATCTGTTTAATTTGTCTTATATCTGTCTTATATTTGTGTTATATCTGTCTTATATTTGTGTTATATCTGTCTTATATCTGTCTTATATCTGTCTTATATCTGTCTTATATTTGTCTTATATTTGTCTTATATTTGTGTTATATCTGTCTTATATCTGTCTTATATTTGTCTTATATTTGTCTTATATTTGTGTTATATCTGTCTTATATTTGTCTTATTTCTGTCTTATATTTGTGTTATATCTCTTATATTTGTCTTATATTTGTGTTATATCTGTTATATCTGTCTTATATTTGTCTTATATTTGTCTTATATTTGTGTTATATCTGTCTTATATTTGTGTTATATCTGTCTTATATTTGTGTTATATCTGTCTTATATCTGTCTTATATTTGTGTTATATCTGTCTTATATCTGTCTTATATTTGTCTTATATTTGTCTTATATTTGTGTTATATCTGTCTTATATCTGTCTATATTGTCTTATATCTGTCTTATATTTGTGTTATATCTGTCTTATATTTGTGTTATATCTGTCTTATATTTGTGTTATATCTGTCTTATATTTGTGTTATATCTGTCTTATATCTGTCTTATATTTGTCTTATATCTGTCTTATATCTGTCTTATATTTGTCTTATATCTGTCTTATATCTGTCTTATATTTGTCTTATATCTGTCTTATATTTGTGTTATATCTGTCTTATATTTGTGTTATATCTGTCTTATATTTGTGTTATATCTGTCTTATATTTGTGTTATATCTGTCTTATATCTGTCTTATATTTGTCTTATATCTGTCTTATATCTGTCTTATATTTGTCTTATATCTGTCTTATATCTGTCTTATATTTGTCTTATATCTGTCTTATATTTGTGTTATATCTGTCTTATATTTGTGTTATATCTGTCTTATATTTGTGTTATATCTGTCTTATATTTGTCTTATATCTGTCTTATATCTGTCTTATATTTGTGTTATATCTGTCTTATATTTGTCTTATATCTGTCTTATATCTGTCTTATATCTGTCTTATATCTGTCTTATATCTGTCTTATATTTGTGTTATATCTGTCTTATATTTGTGTTATATCTGTCTTATATCTGTCTTATATCTGTCTTATATTTGTCTTATATTTGTCTTATATCTGTCTTATATTTGTGTTATATCTGTCTTATATCTGTCTTATATTTGTGTTATATCTGTCTTATATCTGTCTTATATTTGTGTTATATCTGTCTTATATTTGTGTTATATCTGTCTTATATCTGTCTTATATCTGTCTTATATTTGTCTTATATCTGTCTTATATTTGTGTTATATCTGTCTTATATCTGTCTTATATCTGTCTTATATCTGTCTTATATTTGTGTTATATCTGTCTTATATTTGTCTTATATCTGTCTTATATCTGTCTTATATTTGTCTTATATCTGTCTTATATTTGTGTTATATCTGTCTTATATTTGTGTTATATCTGTCTTATATTTGTGTTATATCTGTCTTATATCTGTCTTATATTTGTGTTATATCTGTCTTATATCTGTCTTATATCTGTCTTATATTTGTGTTATATCTGTCTTATATCTGTCTTATATCTGTCTTATATCTGTCTTATATCTGTCTTATATCTGTCTTATATTTGTGTTATATCTGTCTTATATCTGTCTTATATCTGTCTTATATTTGTGTTATATCTGTCTTATATTTGTGTTATATCTGTCTTATATTTGTGTTATATCTGTCTTATATTTGTGTTATATCTGTCTTATATCTGTCTTATATTTGTGTTATATCTGTCTTATCTGTCTTATTTTGTGTTATATCTGTCTTATATTTGTGTTATATCTGTCTTATATCTGTCTTATATTTGTGTTATATCTGTCTTATATTTGTGTTATATCTGTCTTATATTTGTGTTATATCTGTCTTATATTTGTGTTATATCTGTCTTATATTTGTGTTATATCTGTCTTATATTTGTCTTATATCTGTCTTATATTTGTCTTATATCTGTCTTATATCTGTCTTATATCTGTCTTATATTTGTGTTATATCTGTCTTATATTTGTGTTATATCTGTCTTATATTTGTGTTATATCTGTCTTATATCTGTCTTATATTTGTGTTATATCTGTCTTATAGTTGTCTTATATCTGTCTTATATTTGTGTTATATCTGTCTTATAGTTGTCTTATATCTGTCTTATATTTGTGTTATATCTGTCTTATAGTTGTCTTATATCTGTCTTATATTTGTGTTATATCTGTCTTATAGTTGTCTTATATCTGTCTTATATTTGTGTTATATCTGTCTTATAGTTGTCTTATATCTGTCTATTTGTGTTATACCTGTCTTATAGTTGTCTTATATCTGTCTTATATTTGTGTTATACCTGTCTTATAGTTGTCTTATATCTGTCTTATATTTGTGTTATACCTGTCTTATATTTGTGTTATATCTGTCTTATATCTGTCTTATATTCGTCTTATATTTGTCTTATATTTGTGTTATGTCTGTCTTACATCTGTCTTATATTTGACTTATATTTGACTTATATCTGTCTTATATCTGTCTTATACTTGTCTGATATCTGTCTGATATGTGTCTTACACAGGCAGCTATTTCGGTGAGATCAGTATTCTGAACATGGGCACGGCCGGCAACCGCCGTACTGCCAGTGTCCGGTCTGTCGGCTATTCTGACCTCTTCTGCCTGTCCAAGAAGGACCTCTGGGACGTCCTGAAGGAGTACCCTGCTGCCAGGGTCAAGCTGGAGGCAATCGCCGTCAAACGTCTCGAGAAATACAAGAAGGCACCAATAGAGAAAGGTAAGCTTAACAATACATTCATTACAGCGTCTCTGTTTACGACGAGGGGTCTGGTAGTCAAGATACAGCGTAGAAGGAGCTCATGGCACAGGTGAGATTGTCGATGTACACCGGAGGATATGGTGAGGAGGAGGAGGAGGAGATCGAAGCATCTTTTGGATATTTCTAGAGTGAAAAGATGACGTTTTTAACTGAGTAATTATTCATGGTAAAAAAAATAGTTGGCGATAACGCTTATCTGTTTTGGCGATGACGCTTATCAATGTTCCCTCTAAGGAATGGTTCATCATGTGCAAGATATTTTTGCACGGGCGATAAATTATGCAATCCTCCAAATTTTGAAAGGCGTTTTTGAAAATGTGTAACCTAAAAAAAGGCTTTACTGAACGACGTGGAAAATTTCTAACATAAAAAAGTCTTTATTGAACGACATGGAAAATTTGTAACATAAAAAAGTCTATACTGAACGACATAGAAAATTTTTTAAGATAAAAAAGTCTTTACTGAACGACATGGAAAATTTGTAACATAAAAAAGTGTTTACTGAAAGACATAGAAAATTTTTTAATATAAAAGTCTTTACTGAACGACATGGAAAATTTGTAACGTAAAAAAGTCTTTACTGAACGACATAGAAAATTTGTAACGTAAAAAAGTCTTTACTGAACGACATGGAAAATTTGTAACGTAAAAAAGTCTTTACTGAACGACATAGAAAATTTGTAACGTAAAAACGTGTTTACTGAAAGACATAGAAAATTTTTTAATATAAAAGTCTTTACTGAACGACATGGAAAATTTGTAACGTAAAAAAGTCTTTACTGAACGACATAGAAAATTTGTAACGTAAAAAAGTCTTTACTGAACGAAAAATTTGTAACGTAAAAAAAGTCTTTACTGAACGACATAGAAAATTTGTGAGCAATGAAAAGAAAAAAGTGAGCAGTGGCTCACAAGCTAACTCCGTGCCATATTCTGGCACAAGCACACACTGGCCAGTTGCACAGGGGCCCCACGAATCAAATACTGCGCAGGGGCCCCACGAATCAAAAACTCATTTGTCTGAGTAAAATAATGACCAGTGTGGGTAAGAGCTTTTTCACAGGGCCCACAATGCTGAAGAGACGACTCCGCTTTAGCTTAGAGGGAACATTGATGCCTATGGGGGCCCACAATGCCGTTCAGACGACTATGCCTCAGCTTAGAGGGAACATTGATGCGTGTCCATCGTTTGAGATCTTTGGTCACGTATTTAGTAGTCTCTCTGTTCCATAATCTGAACTTGTTTGTGTATTCTTCTCTTAATGCCTCGAGGTTTTTTTTTTCCATTGAGTTTTCAAGTGATTGTCAGTTTCTGTAAGAGTGAAGACAAAATATCATTGTTTTTAAATGAAAAGAAATTAATTAAAAACTGAACAAAATATGGAAATCATGAACATGAAAAAAACCTTAAATTATCTAGAAACCTGCTCCAGGAAAACTAGTGGTCGTCAGAGCCAAGGGGAGATAAATGATACATTGCCTGCAGCCATACAGTACGGTGTAGAACTCATATCTTCTTTAGCCCATGACATGTCACGCACGGAGCAAGAAGATACAAATCTCCATCTAGCTCAGTCTTACACATCTCTTTGTGTTGTCTGTCTTGTTGTTTCTTTCGGCTTCGAATTCTTGCAGAAAGTCTCGTCTCAGCGCTTCTACTGTTGTAATCTGACTTTTGTTTCGTTACTAAGTTTAATCCATTGCTTGTCTTCGATGAGTATGTCTGTTTTTTCGTTTGGAGCATCTGATATAAGTATTCTTTTGTTTAGTTTTGTTGATAACTTGATATAAGTACGTCTTTTGTTTTGTTGGTGCACCTGATATAAGTATGTCTTTTGTTTTGTTGGGGCACTTGATGTAAGTATGTCTGTTGTTTTGTTAGAGCACTTGATATAAGTATGTCTGTTGTTTTGTTAGACCATCTGATATAAGTTTGTCTTTTCTTATTTTGGAGCACACGGCTTAAGTATATCTTTTCTTATGTTGGAGCACATGACTTAAGTATAACTTTTATTATGTTGGAGCACACGGCTTAAGTATATCTTTTCTTATGTTGGAGCACATGACTTAAGTATGTCTTTTCTTATGTTGGAGCACACGGCTTAAGTATATCTTTTCTTATGTTGGAGCACACGGCTTAAGTATATCTTTTCTTATGTTGGAGCACATGACTTAAGTATAACTTTTATTATGTTGGAGCACATGGCTTAAGTATAACTTTTCTTATGTTGGAGCACATGGCTTAAGTATAACTTTTATTATGTTGGAGCACATGGTTTAAGTATAACTTTTATTATGTTGGAGCACCTGACTGTAAAATCTCCTGCTCACGTCTCTTATTTCATCTGAAAACTTGTTATTTTTATCCTAGAAATATTACCATGACAGAAAATATCATTTGAACATGATGATGATGTTTTGTGGAAGCAAATATTTCCGTCTTATTACTGCTCATCCATGCTTCTTTTATGTCTTTAAAACTGCAGTGGCATTGTCAAGAAGTAGGAGCACACCAGGACTGGTAGAGAGCACAGGGAAAATCCTCTAGACGCGATGGTCATTCACCGCCATCATACTCTCCCGGTTGGACTGATTCACAAGGATGGATCTGGCGTTGATAGGAGCGGAGCCAATCGAGATGATCACGCGTTGTCAGTTTTGACAAATACGCAAAGCGAAGACAACCTCATATCTCGCTGTGTGACTGAGAAACAGCGGAGATTGTCCTCCGATTCGCAGCATCCAATTGGAAACATGACTATCTCAATGACAATCTCAAGCATGACGTCATATGCGGAACTCCGCCCCAAAAATCCCTATCTGTACTGAGATTGGGCGAAATCCATTCAGCACACCGCCCAGCCCGAAAGTCGCTGGGTATCATCTTGGGACAGATACAACGACCGTGGTGAGTGCAGCGCCATTAGCCAATGGCCATTCCTCATTAGGACATATAACTCCTCATCACGGACCACCGCCCATACCTCCAACGTTCGCGTACACAACATGGCCTACATAAGTACAGGACAACCAATGAGCTTCTGACTCCATTCTGCGCTCCGCCCACCAACTACCCAGCATCTCCATCACATTCCCGGGGCAACAGCCACTTTCCAACCTTCGCCAACGCCGACTTATTATTACCTCAGGGATCGCAGTCCCCTTCGCCTCATGGCCCAGGGGGGCCGTCTCCTCATCCGAACCCGACGCCTGTGCCAAGCTTCCCCCCGTCCCCTGCATTGCTGCACCACGCCCCCCACATAACATCAGCAAATTCCCAGGTGCAGCAGTCGCAGCACACTTTGCCTCGTCAGTCATCTACACTCGTTACATTCGCCCTCCCTCCTAGAGACAATGGCCAATCAGAAATGTGCTCAAGGAGATAAGCCGCCTCCGCGAGCGGTTAGCCCAATTAGAGGGCGAGAATTCTGCCCTAACTATCAAACTGAATCAACAGCAGTGGGACGTGGAGTCCCGACTTACGGAGCTAGAAATGCATATCTGTCAGAGCGACAGCGTAGCTAGCACAGAGTTGATGGAGACAGTTTGAGACAGGACTCCAAGTCCACGCCCCCAACTGTAAACAGAGAATCTATTATTTAAACTCTTATATACAAATTCATGTGCAA
>WNKJ01000231.1:0-15019 GCA_009760885.1 Achatina immaculata | reverse complement strand
AGTAGTAGTAGTAGTAGTAGTAGTAGTAGTAGAAAGTAGAAGTAGGTATATAAAAGTGTCCTGGACACACTGCAGAGAGCGAAATTTATGTTTGCTCTTTCTTGCAGTCTACCTCAGTGCCATTTATTTTGGCTGCAAATACAACACAAACATCAGACAAAAGTGATACAACACAAACATCAGACAAAAGTGATACAACACAAACCATCAGACAAAAGTGATACAACACAAACCATCAGACAAAAGTGATACAACACAAACATCAGACAAAAGTTATACAACACAAACCATCAGACAAAAGTGATACAACACACAAACCATCAGACAAAAGTGATACAACACAAACATCAGACAAAAGTTATACAACACAAACAGTATAAAAAAGAAAGATGAACAACGTTTGCATTGCGCAGTTGAAGTATCTTTATTATTAGAAGAAATAACTTACTCACTTCAATGAAAATTTCTGACTGTCATTCTGTATACCTTTCTATATGTCTTTCTGTCTGTCTGTCTGTCTGTATGATTGATTAATTATGTTGCTCGTTGACTACTTTTCCTAGTTTTTTAATTTTTCTATAATTTCTACTATGGAATTTATATTGTTTTCATTGTATATAGAAAGTATCATGATTATTAAAAAAAGTTGCACCTTACAATTAAAGTAATAGTTAAGCATATAACACAAAGTAATTTCATCTATCTATCTATCTATCTATCTATCTATCTATCTATCTATCTATCTATCTATCTATCTATCTATCTATCTATCTATCTATCTATCTATCTATCTGTCTGTCTGTCTGTTTGTCTGTCTGTATGTTTATCCGTCCGTTCGTCTGTCTGTCTGTCTGACTATTTATCTATTCATTTCTTTCTGTCTGTTTATCTGTCTGACTAACTGTATTTCAGTCCATCATTCTATCGAAATTCCTGTCTTCATGTTTGTTTTGTCCTTCCTCCATCTGCTCTATTAATATCTCTATTTATTCGAGAAAATGTTTATTTATGTGTCTGAAGATTTTTTTAGGAACATAACTGAAATACAAGCTGTTTTTTTGACAAGATACAAACTTACCTACTATAGACAGAGATAGCACAGTTCTTTAGTACGCTGTTCTTTAGTGTGTAGGTGGCTGTTCCGCCTACCCGACTCAGTGATTCGAATCCCAGTTAATTCACTTGTGATTGTTCTTTCTCTCACGATTCATTAAAATGATTTGTCTACGATGTTTTCGAGGTCTAATTTTACAAAAATGTGTTCTTTTACTTTACTGTCTGTCTATTTGTTTGTCTTTCTGGCTAACTGTTTTTCTGTCTGCATGTTTGTTTTGTCTTTCCTCCAGTTGGTCTATCTATATATCTATTAAAGCAAGAAAATGTATTATTTATGTGTCTGAAGACTTTTTTTATAGAAATATAACTGAAATCCAAGCTATTTCTTGACAAGAAACAAATTTACTTGCTATAGACAGAGATAGCGCAGTTCTTTAGTACGCTGTTCTTTCGTGTGTAGGTGGCTATTCCCTCTACCTGACTCAATGGTTCGAATCCCATTTAATTCACTTGTGGTTATTCTTTCTCTAACGATTCATTAAAGTGATTTTTTCTACTATATTTTCGAAGTCAAATCTTACAAAAGTGTTTTCTTTGACTTGACTGTCTGTCTATCTGTTTATCTGTTCATCTGCCTTTCTGTCTGTCATTTTGTTCTTTCCTCTCCTTCGCTTTCTTTTTCTGTTATCAATTGTATATTTCTTCTTTTTCCATCTTTTAATCTGTCTCCTTTTTAAAATTTCATTGTGTCCGTGAATTTTTAAGTCAAGGTTTAGATGTTTTATTGTCAATTGACTTATAGTTTCAGCATTTTATATTTAGACATAGAGATACCTACCTTCTGTGAAAGGACCAAATTATATTGAAATTAAACGAAGTGAATTCCTTACAGTTTGTTTCGTTCATTTCTGTCTATATGTTTGTTTCTGTCCAACATTGCATACACATGCAAAATCATTCATCCATTCATCAATCCATCCATCCATCCACCCAAACACTTATCCATCCATTCATCAGTCCATCTCCCTCTGTTTTGTCTGTCTGCCTGCTTGCCAAACTTCATATGTTTCTGCATTATATAACTTCTTTTCCTAAGTTAGATGTATGATTATTTATGTATTTGTTCTTCTCTGGTCACGATCTTTTCCATTTGTGGATATAATTATTTATTATTTAAAAAAATAAACTTACTCTCTCCTGTTATCGAAAATTGAAAAATACTAAACAATGTTATCCGTCTATTTGTCTGTCTGTCTGTCTTTCTCCTTTCTGTCTGTATATCTATCTTTATTTCTTTCTCCTTATCTGTCTGTCATCTTTGTTTCCGTATCTTTGCTTGTCTATATGTCTATCTTTCTGTGTTTTCTCCTTGTGTTTCTGTCTATCTGTCTGCTTAAATAATTATTATCTTAATTGGTTCTTTATATTCTGATATAATTTTTTTTTATTTTTTTGATATACCGAAGTATAAATTTCTTTACTTATTGCTTTATTTCGGTTTTGCTACTCTGTTGACGAGATTCTTCAGCTGCCGTGCGTATGGGAACTCCTCCCGGCCAATGAAGAAAAATGCGACTAGGGTTGCTGCGCAGAGTCGCCGTAGAAATGGTGAAGGAAAGGATTAAGTGAAGTAACCAGTAGTATCGAGGTCAGTACTACTCAAATCACGGCACCTCTGCTCTATAGGCCGGCCACTTCCTATATACACACATACTGGGGCAGATTGCCTAAATCGGCTTAACGCAGGGGTTAAACTAAGACACTGCTAGCGAGATTCTTCAGATGTAGCGAGGAGTGAAACTACTCCCGGAATATGAAGTAAATGCGAGAAAGCAATTATGGTTGCCTTGCGACACCGCCATGAAAAGATGATGGAAAGGATAAAACGAAACTTAATCGATATGTACAGTAGTCTCGTAGCGAGAGCTACTCATACCACGGCATCTTTGCTCTAGAGGTCGGCCACGTTTGATATACACCCGTACTGGTGAAATATGCCTAAACTGGATTGACATAGAGATGGAACGTGACGACTACTCACGTCACGGTACCTCCAATGTAGAGATCGGTCACGTCATAAACACGCAGATACTGGGATAATATTTTAAACCGGGTCAACCCAGGGGTTGAACTTAATAGTGGGGAGGATTCGTCCTCCTGGACAAAAGCTCCGTCCTGGTTACAACTAGTAAGGGTAGCGGCCACGACCACAAAATGCTGAAGTCGGAGACACTGGGCCAGTGTAGTCTAGATAGGCAGTCACCTCACAACCTGACGGGGATGTATGTGTATCCTAATCACGCTGATGCTTTACGGTGAAAAAATCCAACTCTAGGCTAGATGGACAACCATCTCTCACCCGGCGGGAATATGGTGATATACAAAAGACGTCGATTTTTTTCATGAGATACTCTGAACCTCTGGTGATCCTGCCCGATATCTCTTGTGGACCTCTCGGGGACCACAGCAGGACTACGGGACACATCGAAAACCACAGGACTTAATTCAGCAGGATCAATGTGCGATCTTGATGGTAGAATCGAACGAAGAAGAACAAGAAGATTTCGGTTTTGCTAAAGTTTATTATTTGTTAAAATAGAACGGCAAATATCTTATAATTTTGAAAATGACTTACGTACTAGAAAGAAGATTTTTAAAAGAAATTCTAGGAATATTTTGAATCTGTTTGTCTCATTGTAAGTTTGTCTGTGTATGTGTTGCTAAACTTTCTTCGTTTTCTGATATATGATATCTCATAATTTCAAAGACAATTACAGTCTAAAGTAACAAGTCCTTACAAAGAAACTGTATGAAATCTAACTTACTTGCTATACAACAAACCAAAAAAGTCGAGAAATTAAAGAAATTTATTAAAGGTCACATACACTATTTATTAGTCTAACTGTCAGTTTCTATGTATATCTCCCTGTCCGTATGACTGCACACTAATTATTTATTTATCTCCATCTATCAATGTATCTATCTATCTGTCTGGTCTGTCTGTCTGTCTATGTATCGGTGCATTGGCCCTTTCCATCCATCCATCTGTCCATCCATCCATTCATCCATTAATCCATGCATCCACCCACCCACCCATCCATCCATCCATCCATCCATTTATCCATGCATCCATTAATCCATCCATCCATCCATCCTTTCATCCATCTTTATCACTCTCCCTCTTTCTATTTGTGCTTCATTCTGCCCATCAGTCTATTTAGATGATTACCTGTTTTCCATCTTTCTATAATGTAATTTTTTAACCTAACGGGATTTTTTACTACAGAATCTTTTAATAGTACATTCAAAAACGTACGTGCTACATTATAAGAGGCATTAAAAAACGCAAAACTTAAAATGTTAATGTATGTTTTTGTATCTATCTATCTATCTATCTATCTATCTCTATCTATCTATCTATCTATCTATATCTATCTATCTATCTATCTATCTATCTATCTATCTATCTATCTATCTTGTCTGTCTGTCTGTCTGTCTGTCTATCTATCTATCTATCTATCTATCTGGCTGCCTGCTTATCTATCTATCTATCTATCTATCTATCTATCTATCTATCTATCTTTCTGTCTGTCTCTCTTTACCTATTTACTGGATACATGCCGCGAGGGTCATTCTGGCTTGACCACATCTTTGCGGTTTGTTATGGTCTTGACTTCTGCTTTAGTCGACACAGCTAAAACCTATTTCTTAGCTTTCTTATCTCTGAAAGCCACACACAGAATTCTGTCAGTGCTGTTTAGAAACCATCTCATTTGGAGATGGTCCAACTTCAGCTGTTTGAGCTGTGGTGGAAAGTCTTTTCTATTGCGGTTGAGAGTGCCAGTGTAATAGGTCTCCTGTTCTAGCAGATAGTCTACCAACTCTCTGGTTGTGTATTATCTGTCAGTAAACACATGGTGTCCCGTACCAAATGGCTGAAGCAATGTCTGGAAGACCACTGCTGGGGTCTACTTCAGGGTTATACGAGGAGTTTGAGCCGAAATAGAACAGGAGGTTCAGCACATAGCCAGTAGCCGCATCACATAGGCCAAAAGTCTTGCTATGATACTTTTTTTTCCTTATGTGCAATAAACTGCTTGTACTGCCACCTACCTTTGAAGCCTATCACCATTTCATCCAGGCTGAGGTTTTCGTAAGGATATAAGCTTTCCTACTCTCGTCAAGTGCAAGATTTAGGAAAGGTTCTATCTTATCCTTTCCTTCAGCCTCATCTCCCCCAACATGTAGCATGGTGTGATAGATGTCCTCAAATCTTTGCCTACTAATCATTTGGCCAAACAAGGCTTGACACATATGAGGAGCTTGGGACCAGTAATCCTTTATATAGGGCTTTCTCTGCATTCCCATGTTGATGAGAACAGCCAAAAATGTGTCCAGCTCCATCTCTGTGACATCCTTCCACCTGCCACACACTGAAAACCAGCTACTTGGATTGTTTTGCATGCATTTAAATTTTGCAAAATCATTGATTTGTTTTAGTAAGTAGCTTTTGATGCTGGTGGTAAAAGTGGTGGTAAAAGAGCTCAGCGCTGTACTAAATCCAAGCCCTATGTAATACCATGGTGATGCAGAGGTTTGAACACAAATCTAGAGCGTGTTATTCCCTCTTCTACAGAGCTCCACTCACCATTGGCATCACCTGTTCTATTTGTACAGGCTCCTGGCATTACAATCTCCAGCATTACTTACTGTGCTAGTAAGCTGAGAAGTAGTATCACCAGCTACCTTTCTAGCACGTTTTGCTGCTGAACCAGAAGGCACAACATCCTCATCACCTGAATCAGCAGCATCATGGGCCCGACAACTCAAAACCACTACCATCTTCATCCTCTGCATCGCAGTCTAACCACTGTTGAATTAAATTTTGAGCTTCTAATGCAGAACAACGCTGCTGTGGGCGAGAGGAACTAGCACTGGAAGCCATATTTGTTGCTAAACAAAAACCTAGCACGATAAACTTTAAAAACTCGCGTTAGAATTAACACAGAATCGCTCTGTTTTCGGATCAGCCACGCGCCTCGTGTGGAGAAATGAAGACCGGAAGGAAGTCAACTGTTGGTTTTATGAATACTTTGACTATTTTCAAAATTAAACAGTTACAGACCATCCACACGTTGTGTGGGGAATGGGGTACTGATTGAAAACAGAGCCACACCTGACGTGTGGCAAAGTAAACATGTTTTTGCGCTTATAACTTTGAATGCCATATGTTCTCAAATTCTTGAAGATTGATGTTGCTTGTGCAATCTAATTCTAACTTCCTTTCTGATATCACCATCCCGGTCCATGTAGCTGCCAAGGTATGCAAATTGATTGACTTCTTCAATATCTGTCCCTTCTACGTGTAGTTTTCCATTTTTGATTAATGGAAAGCCAACAGGGGGTGGAGGGTATCGCCAATTTGGGAAACACTGGCCTAAACCTTCACCGCCGTGTGTTTTATAAGCGTTTTATAGCGTGATTTATAGCGTGATTTATACTGATGAAGTTTAAGTTGTTTTATTTTCAGTGGGATCAAAATAAATATGTGCATTTTTAGAAATGATTAATACAATTCTGGTAAGAAATTAACTTTTTCAGTTTTATATCTTATACCATTGTTAAGAGAGGCCAAATTAGTAGGCATAAAATCCCCTGATAAAGTTGAAAAACTCGCCGAAAACAGGAAAACTTGACGAACTATCATGTGAGCCCTGTGTGATGTTTAACGGGACGGGAAGGACATAAGATGTAAGAAATTTTATATCTGAATTCAATCAATTCTAAATTTTTCACGTCCTTTTCTTTTTGTCAGTCAAACTTTTGTGTCAGGTTATGTCACTTATTTTCCGCAGGTGAACAATGTTATGTCAAAGCATGATAATGATAGGTGTCATATGCTGATATACAAAAGACGTCGAGTTTTCCTGATGAAATGTCCGACTCTAGATTAAACTGGTGCAACGAAAACTATGGTGTCACGCAATCCAGCTTCTGCGACCCATCAAGAATACAGGCCAAGCCCCGCGGTACTCTGAACCTCTTGTGAACCTGTCCGATATTTCTTGTGGACCTCTCGCGGACCACAGCAGGATTACGCTACACATCGAAAACCACAGGAGTTAATTCAGCAGGATCATTGTGCGGTCTTGATGGTAGAATCGAACGAAGAAGAACAAGAAGATTTCGGTTTTGCTAAAGTTTATTATTTGTTAAAATAGAACGTCAAATATCTTATAATTTCGAAAATGACTTACGTACTATAGAAAGAAGATTTTTAAAAGAAATTCTAGGAATATTTTGAATCTGTTTGTCTCATTGTAAGTTTGTCTGTGTATGTGTTGCTAAACTTTCTTCGTTTTCTGATATATGATATCTCATAATTTCAAAGACAATTACAGTCTAAAGTAACAAGTCCTTACAAAGAAACTGTATGAAATCTAACTTACGTGCTATACAATAGAACCCCAAAAAAATCAAGAAATTAAAGAAATTTATTAAAGGTCACAAACACTATTTATTAGTCTAACTGTCAGTTTCTATGTATATCTCCCTGTCCGTATGACTGCACACTAATTATTTATTTATCTCCATCTATCAATGTATCTATCTATCTGTCTGGTCTGTCTTTTGTCTGTCTATGTATCGGTGCATTGGCCCTTTCCATCCATCCATCTGTCCATCCATCCATCCATCCATCCATCCATTAATCCATGCATCCACCCACCCACCCACCCATTTATCCATTAATCCATCCATCCTTTCATCCATCTTTATCTCTCTCTCTCTTTCTCTTTGTGCTTCATTCTGCCCATCAGTCTATTTAGATGATTACCTGTTTTCTATCTTTCTATAATGTAATTTTTTAACCTAACGGGATTTTTTACTACAGAATCTTTTAATAGTACATTCAAAAACGTACGTGCTACATTATAAGAGGCATTAAAAAACGCAAAACTTAAAATGTTAATGTATGTTTTTGTATCTATCTATCTATCTATCTATCTATCTATCTATCTATCTATCTATCTATCTATCTATCTATCTATCTATCTATCTATCTGTCTGTCTGTCTGTCTGTCTATCTGTCTGTCTGTCTATCTATCTATCTATCTTTCTGTCTGTTTCTCTTTACCTATTTACTGGATACATGCCGTGAAGGTCATTCTGGCTGTCTGTCTTTCTTCCTCTCTGTCTGTCATCCTACCTTTATGCTTATCTGTCCATCTCTCTTTTCTGTCTGTTTCTCTGTCTTTCTTTACGTCCGACTGTCTGACTTTATTACGTGTGTCTGTTTTACTAACATATGTTGTCACAGTTCATATAGATATGAATATGTAATATCTTTTTTTTTCAATATTTTTTTCCACCACTTGACAGATTTTCTGGTATGGATGCCAAAATATCCAATTCTTTGGTCCATGACATCACATCCATTCATCGACTGGTTGTAGCTATCAATAATAGCAGGTTTGACCACATCTTTGCGGTTTGTTATGGTCTTGACTTCTGCTTTAGTCGACACAGCTACTAAAACCTCTTTCTTAGCTTTCTTATCTCTGAAAGCCACACACAGAATTCTGTCAGTGCTGTTTAGAAACCATCTCATTTGGAGACGGTCCAACTTCAGCTGTTTGAGCTGTGGTGGAAAGTCTTTTCTATTGCGGTTGAGAGTGCCAGTGTAATAGGTCTCCTGTTCTAGCAGATAGTCTACCAACTCTCTGGTTGTGTATTATCTGTCAGTAAACACATGGTGTCCCGTACCAAATGGCTGAAGCAATGTCTGGAAGACCACTGCTGGGGTCTACTTCAGGGTTATACGAGGAGTTTGAGCCGAAATAGAACAGGAGGTTCAGCACATAGCCAGTAGCCGCATCACATAGGCCAAAAGTCTTGATATGATACTTTTTTTTTTCCTTATGTGCAATAAACTGCTTGTACTGCCACCTACCTTTGAAGCCTATCACCATTTCATCCAGGCTGAGGTTTTCGTAAGGATATAAAGCTTTCCTACTCTCGTCAAGTGCAAGATTTAGGAAAGGTTCTATCTTATCCTTTCCCTCAGCCTCATCTCCCCCAACATGTAGCATGGTGCGATAGATGTCCTCAAATCTTTGCCTACTAATCATTTGGCCAAACAAGGCTTGACACATATGAGGAGCTTGGGACCAGTAATCCTTTATATAGGGCTTTCTCTGCATTCCCATGTTGATGAGAACAGCCAAAAATGTGTCCAGCTCCATCTCTGTGACATCCTTCCACCTGCCACACACTGAAAACCAGCTACTTGGATTGTTTTGCATGCATTTAAATTTTGCAAAATCATTGATTTGTTTTAGTAAGTAGCTTTTGATGCTGGTGGTAAAAATGGTGGTAAAAAAGCTCAGTGCTGTACTCAAATCCAAGCCCTATATAATACCATGGTGACGCAGAGGTTTGAACACAAATCTAGAGCGTGTCATTCCCTCTTCTACAGAGCTCCACTCACCATTGGCATCACCTGTTCTATTTGTACAGGCTCCTGGCATTACAGAATCTCCAGCATTACTTACTGCGATATTACAGCTTGTGCTAGTAAGAAGCTGAGAAGTAGTATCACCAGCTACCTTTCTAGCACGTTTTGCTGCTGAACCAGAAGGCACAACATCCTCATCACCTGAATCAGCAGCATCACGTGGGTCCGACAACTCAAAATCACTACCATCTTCATCCTCTGCATCGCAGTCTAACCACTGTTGAATTAAATTTTGAGCTTCTAATGCAGAACAACGATGCTGTGGACGAGAGGAACTAGCACTGGAAGCCATATTTGTTGCTAAACAAAAACCTAGCGACGATAAACTTTGAAAAACTCGCGTTAGAATTAACACAGAATCGCTCTGTTGTGGGATCAGCCACGCGCCTCGTGTGGAGAAATGAAGACCGGAAGGAAGTCAACTGTTGGTTTTAAGTATACTTTGACTATTTTCAAAATTAAAGAGCTACAGACCATCCACACGTTGTGTGGGGAATGGGGTACTGAGGGAAAACAGAGACACACCTGACGTGTGGCAAAGTAAACTTGGTTTTTGTTCTTATAACTTTTGAATGCCATATGTTCTCAAGATTCTTGAAGATTGATGTTGCTTGTGCAATTCTAATTCTAACTTCCTTTCTGAAGTCACCATCCCGGTCCATGTAGCTACCAAGGTATGCAAATTGATTGACTTCTTCAATATCTGTCCCTTCTACGTGTAGTTTTCCATTTTTGATTAATGTAAAGCCAACAGGGTTGGAGGGTATCGCCAACTTTGGGAAACACTGGCCTAAATCTTCACCGTCGTGTGTTTTATAAGCGTTTTATAGCGTGATTTATAGCGTGATTTATAGCGTGATTTATACTGATGAAGTTTAAATTGTTTTTTTTTTCAGTGGGAACAATAAATATGTGCATTTTTAGAAATGATTAATACAATTCTGGTAAGAAATTAACTTTTTCAGTTTTATATCTTATACCATTGTTAAGAGAGGCCAAATTAGTAGGCACAAAATCCCCAGATAAAGCTGAAAAACTCGCCGAAAACAAGAAAACTTGACGAACTATCATGTGAGCCCTATGTGATGTTCAGCGAGACGGGAAGGACATAATATGTAAGAAGTTTTATATCTGAATTCAATCAATTCTAAATTTTTCACGTCCTTTTCTTTTTGTCAGTCAAACTTTTGTATCAGGTTATGTCACTGAATTGCCGCAGGTGAACAATGTTATGTCAAAGCATGATAAATGATAGGTGTCAGAATCAGACACGGAGATAAGATGGATTAAGTCACATGGCGATGAAGATTTAGGCCAGTGTTTCCCAAGTTGGCGATACACTCGACCCACGTTGGCGTTAGAAAAGTATACTTCTCGTCCCTACCTTTACTATTGTGTTTCAAATCTGAACAGAAATATCTGGTACATTTTAAACCACAAAAAAAAAAACACTTACATCCTACACACATTAAACATTTTAAAGAAAGTAGAATCACACGTTGAAGAAACTGGAAAATAAATACATTCAGCTTGGTTCTATAAATAAAAGTCAGGATAGTGTTCATGAACAACAAAAATGTTGATAAAGTGAGTCGCAAATCTTCCTGTCAGCTTTCCTCACATGTTATAACTTTTTGTGAGACTGAATCATTCATCTGTTTCTTACTAGCACCAGTTTTACCGCAGTAACCATCTCTTTTATCTCTCACTCTCCCCTGCCGAACTACGATGCTGTGAATTAGATTTTCGTCTATTTTTGTTGACTTGTGACTCTCTGTTTATCTTTCATTTCTTTCCGACTCTATCATCTCCTTCTTTTTAACTGTATCATTTTCAAGACTGCTACATGTGATCATCTCATTACTAATCCTCTTTTTCCATTTCTTCTGTGCTTGTGAAGTTTGTTTTTTTTCTACTCCTCCTCCACGTCGTCTTTATTTTGTATCCCTTTTCATTACCACGTCCTTTCCGAAACAGATAACTTAGATCATTCACGGAACTTTTACCACCTATCCTCTCCCATGCTGGCACTGTTGTCGCTTTATACACAAGAAGATGCGCTTCACTTCTCTCGTGAACTTTCTCAACTTGTCTTCTCTTGAAGCTCATTCCTAAAGAGTTCGACTCTAAGTTTAACCATGCCATGGGCGTTCTCCATTCCAATGTATGTATACCATCTTCATAACATTGAAACCAAATGTGCCATTAGCGCCTGCGCTGTTCTGTCGAGGGACAAACTAAACTCCTCGGGGAGCTTGATAAACACATTTCTCAACTTTTTTTCCTGCTTAATCAGATCACAATTGATAATGATCATATCTATCACTTAATCCGAATACTCCACAATTTAATTTTATTTGCAGCTCTACATACACTCAAAACACAACAAAAACTTTCTGCTATCCGTCGTACACCAGCCTCTCCTAGGTCCACGATAGTCTCTGCCCCCGTTAAGGTTGCTTGCATTCTGCCTGACCCTCTTTTATATTTTCGTGACGATCTTCTCTTTTACTTTAAAATGTATTGAAAGTATTTTTCATTATTGAGCAAAAAGATTACAAGCTGTAGGCAAAAGAATCAACCTTGTTAGGGGGTGGGGGAAACTATACAAGAAGTCACCAATAACAGCATACACATGAGAGATGTGGCACTAAAAGTGGGCTTGACAATTAACCAAGATAAGACAGAGCATATGAAGATAACAAGAGACCAAAGGCAGAATGATCTAGATTATATAAATGTTGAAGATTAGGAATGCCGAAACATAGAAATATCTAGACACAAACTACAACAGAAGTAAACGAGGAAATTGAAAGCAGTACAGACGGGGAATAAAATATACTTTACTTTGCAACACCTGTTAATATTCAAAATCCTGTCACAAAACCCCAAAATAGCAATCTACAATAAATAAAATCCTGTCACAATACCCCAAAATAACAATCTACAAAACTATAATAAGATACTCCATCATTTATGACTAAAAACCATATAATATAAAAAAGAAAGATGAACAACTTTTGCATTGCGTAATTGAAGTATCTTTATTATTAAAAGAAATAACTTACCCCCTTCAATGAAAATTTCTGACTGTCACTCTATACATCTTTCTGTCTGTCTTTCTGTCAGTCTTTCTCTCTGTCTGTCTGCATGATTGATTAATTATGTTGCTTGTTGTCTACTTTTCCTTGCTTTTAAATTTTTCTATAATTTCTACTATGGAATTTATATTGTTTTCATTGTATATAGAAAGTACCATGATTATTTAATAAAGACCACGGGATCTAACGAGGACCACAGGCGTAAATTCAGTAAAATCACAGTGCGGTTTTGGTGGTAGAAGCGAACGAAGAAGAAGAAGAAGAGAATAAAGTTGCACCTTACAATTGAAGTAATAGTTAAGCATATAACACAAAATAATTCCATCCATCTATCTATCTATCTATCTATCTATCTATCTATCTATCTATCTATCTATCTATCTATCTATCTATCTATCTATCTATCTATCTATCTATCTATCTATCTATCTGTCTGTCTGTCCATCCTTCCGTCCGTCAGTCTGACCACCCGTTCGTCCGACTGTCTATCGGTCTGTCTGACTATTTATCTATTCATTTGTTTCTCTGTCTGTGTGTTTGTCTGACTATTTATCTATTCATTTGTTTCTCTATCTGTTTGTCTGTCTGACTAACTGTGTTTCAGTCCATCCGTCTATCGATCTTGCTGTCTGCATGTTTGCATTGTCTGTCCTCCAGCTCGTCTATCAATATCTCTATTTATACGAAAAAATGTTTATTTATGTGTCTGAAGATGTTTTTTATGAATATAACTAAAATACAAGCTATTTCTTGACAAGAAACAAACTTACCTACTATAGACAGAGATAGCGCAGTTCTTTAGTACGCGGCTCTTTTGTGTGTAGGTGACTGTTCCCCTTACCTGACCCAGTAGTTTGACTCCCAATTAATTCACTTGTGATTATTTTTTCTCTCACGATTCATTAAAGTGATTTGTTTACAATGTTTCCGAGGTCTAATCTTACAAAATTGTGTTGTTTTTTTTTACTGCCTGTCTATCTGTTTGTCTTTCTGACTAACTGTTTTTCACTCAATCCGTCTATCGAACTGGGTGTCTGCATGTTTTATCTTTGCTCCAGCTGGTCTGTTTATATATCTATTTAAGCAAGAAAATGTTTTATTTATGTGTCTGAAGATTTTTAAAAATAGAAATATAACTAAAATACAAAATGTGTCTTGACAAGAAACAAACTTACATCCTATAGACAGAGATAGCGCAGTTCTTTAGTACGCTGTTCGTTCGTGTGTAGGTGGCTGTTCGCCCTACCCGACTCAGTGGTTCGAATCCCAGTTTATTCACTTGTGATTATTCTTTCTCTCACGATTCATTAAAGTGATTTGTCTACGATGTTTTCGAGGTCTAATCTTACAAAACTGTGTTCTTTTACTTGACTATCTGTCTATCTGTTTGTCTGTACGCTTGTCATTCTGTCTGTCATTTTGTTCTTTCCTCTCCTTCGATCTCTTTTTCTGTTATCAATTGTATATTTCTTTCTTTTTCCATCTTTTATTCTGTCTACTTTTTAAAATATCACTGCGTCCGAGAATTTTTAAGTCAAGGTTTAGATGCTTTATTGTCAATTGCCTTACATTATAGTTTCAGCATTTTATATTTAGACATAGAGATACCTACCTCCTGTGAAAGGATTACATTAGATTGAAATTAAATGAAGTGAATTCCTTACATTTTATTTCGTTCATTTCTATCTATATGTTTGTTTTTCTGTCCAACAATCAATGGAATTGCAAAACAATCCATCACTTCATCTACCCATCCATCAATCCATCCATCCATCCACTTATCCATCCATTCATCAGTCCATCTCCCTCTGCTTTGTCTGTCTGCCTGCTCGCTAATCGTCATGTCGTTCTGCAGTATATATACTTCTTTTCCTAATTTATATGTGTGATTATTTATGTATTTGTTCGTCTCTGGTCACGAACTTTTCCATTTGAGGATATAATTATTTATTATTTAAAAAAATAAACTTACCATCTGCGATTATCAAAGAATTGAAATATACTGAACAATGTTAAGCGTCTATTTGTCTGTCTGTCTGTCTTTCTCCTTTCTGTCTGTATATCTATCTTTATTTCTTTCTCCTTATCTGTCTGTCATCTTTGTTTCCGTATCTTTGCTTGTCTATGTGTCAATCTTTCTGTGATTTCTCTTTGTGTTTCTGTCTATCTATCTGCTTAGATAATTATTATCTTAATTGGTTCTTTATATTCTGATATAATTTTTTTTATATACGGAAATATAAATTTCTTCACTTAATGCTTTATTTCGGTTTTGCTACTCTGTTGACGAGATTCTTCAGCTGTCGTGTGGGGGGAAACTCCTCCCGGCCAATGAAGAAAAATGCGA
>WNKJ01000229.1:0-16677 GCA_009760885.1 Achatina immaculata | reverse complement strand
GTATCTCAAAACACGTCGAGGTTTTCCGGTGAGAAGGTCCAACTCTGGCCTGGGTGGGCTACCGCCTCTCACCCAGCGGGGATGCACTGATATCCCAAACACGTCGAGGTCTTCCGGTGAGAAAGTCCAACCCTAGACTAAACTGATGCAATGAAAACCACGGTGTCACGCAATCCCGCTTCCGAGACCCACCAAGAATACAGGCTAAAGCCCTGTGATACTCTGAACCCCTTGTGGTCCTCTCGTGGATCTCGTGTGGTCTTTTCAGGGACCACACAGGGGATCACGGGACCTAACGAGGACCACAGGCGTGAATTCAGTAGGATTACAGTGCGGTTTTTGGTGGTAGAAGCGAACGAAGAAGAAGAAGAAGAAGAAGAAGCCTCACTTCAGTCACTAGATTTGTCTGGGCATTTCATGTTCAGAACTCAGACATGGCAGATTATAACCTACCTGTAGGGGAGACCAGAAAAAAGAATAAAGCAAGCATTGAACGAGTCCTCATTCTTACACTTTGGTATTCTAATATCAAAATCTGCATTGTTTGACTCTTTACTTCTCAAAAATCAGTCTGCGTTTTTGGCAAATATTCGTTGATGGCTTAGGGTTGAATGTGCCGTCCCTCTATAACGTGCTTAGTACAGTTCAGTAGAACTGATTGTGCTTCAAAGTCGAAGAAGAATTGTCACGTTAATTTGAGCGAAGACCGCAAGAAACACCCACATGATAGAAACATTCGACAATTTGTGGCCTCCGACCGGCGACAGACATTGCAAATAATGGATAGGGAGCTAGGCTTTAGTCCAGACATTACCGTTCTGGAGAAGATTTCGGGAAAATGAAGGTTTGCTGGAAGTTTGTCTGGCACAATTTGACGTCTGAGTAGAAAACGCGTTGCTTGGAAACCTCTCGTAACCCCCCTTCCTCCTCCTCCCCCCCCCCCCCCCCCCCGAGCAGCGATCACAAAAGCGGAAACTCCTCAAACTGGATGAAACTCAAGCATCATTGGAACAGTTGCTCTGGTCACTTCACGTAAGTATCTTAGTTTGTGTGTAGATTGACCTCGACCCACATGACGTACTGCCAGGTTACAAGGTCAAAATGTGACAAAATGACTGGCCGTGGTGTCAGTCTGTGATCACGAGCACCAATATATGGCAGGCTCCTATGATTTACTTACAGTGAGCATGTGAAATGCTGAGATTAACTGACAAAAATAGGCAATGTCACACTCATGATGGACGTTACACTTTCTTGTACTATACGGTCGTGACTGAGCCAGTTCCGTATCTCACAGCTGCACTGTACGTGGTAGATCAAAGGCATCTTCTTGGAGTTAAAAACAAATGTTTAATAGTGGAACAGGATGATGATGATATTACTTGAATGTGGATGCAGTATCAACTGCTACATCTGAAACTGCTGATGGAAGGACGCAGAACATAAGCAATAAACACAGCAGCAACAGCACTCAGCAGGTTACACAGTAATACCAACAAATCTTTCTGAGACATGCAAACATTTACACCATAATCAGAACGAAAACAGATCTACTCTCTTACAAGGTTGGACACATACTCTACTCGTCTATGTCAGTAAAAAAAACACCCCCACCTCTCTAACATTGGGATTTATGTTCTGGAGAAGAGTTGGAAACAAGTCATAGAGTGTAGTACAGATTATAATATCTACCCCCAACACAAAACTCAGGTTGGTAGAAAGTGGCGACACACAGACTTACAGCCTGGGTGTGACAGATGATTAAAATACTAGCAGTAAGTACAGTCATACTCATTGTCGTTCTTTCATTGCTTTACGCCAAACACATTTCTCTGCTAGTTTTTGTATTTAGATAAAAGTAAATGCTACAATAGCTAGAAACGTGTGTAAAGTGTGTACAGTGTGATCCATTTTTTGTGGTTACTAATAAGGTAATGTTTCCACGTTAACATATAAACAAATATGGTAATATTGTTTTATTACTTTCATTTTAGTTCCTCCATTGACACACAAAGAGCTAGATACTGTCTCCATGACAACAATCTAAATCGTTTGTTTCCATCTCAACGCTTTCTTCAGTGCATTATTTACCAAGTATCCATTCACAGCAACGATAATCTCTCGAATTGTTGCACTCACGAAACTACGAAATCTCCAAGTCAATGGTATTAAAGTTCAACATCCAAACATGCACTTAGACATTTGAGACCTTTGTTCTTAGTCCAGTCTGCTCAAAATACACAGAGTTTTAAGCAGCAAAATAGTTTCAAGTATCTACAACTTGTTGTTTACTTAGACATTTGAAAACTTTATTCTTAGTCCAGTCAGCTCAAAATACACAGAATTTTTCAAGCAGGAAATAGTTTTAAGTATTATACAACTTGTTGTTTACTTATACTAAGGTATAAGAAGCGAATATTTTGTGTTCACTTTTATTGTTTTAGTTTCTTTCATTTATTTATTAGTTATAGAGATGGCTGCCATATGCTAATTACTCACATGGTGGCATAACACGACCCATACTTTCACATTTGATCTCTAAAACAATCCGCATTATACATGGCTAGGCTACATAAAATGTTATATTCCACATCTGTTTGTCACACAGTTCTTGCCAAAGAATGCTCATTCAAATTACACTTTAATTCTTTATATCAAAAAATCCTTAAGCTGTAGCTATTGATGTTTTCGGATTATTACTAATCTATAGCATAATAAAGAAAAATACAAATATTTAAAATAAGAAACTAGCCATTTAATATTTGATTATTCGATCCTGTGATACTTATTATTACTTATGTTTTCATGTAAGAAAGTTAATCTTAAAAAAGATTACAGAAGTACGTAGATCTGTGAAAAAGTTCTTTAGCGGAACGTCTGAAATTTGTGCTCATTTTTAGATACAAGAAAATGTTTACGCTCGAGTTGATGTTCTCAAAAACAAGCGCTGTTGACCCTAATATAAAAAATATTTCAAAGTGTTTTGCGTTTAGACTGAGTTCTGAATCATAAATTGTTGCTATTGATAGCAAAGTGGATGGAGTATAACAAATAATGAAAATAGCTGCAATAAGAACAACCATTTTCACTGTTGATTTATCTCGGTCAGACAGAGATTTAGATTTTCCCTGATAAATATTTACTGATTTACGCCAATAGTTTTTATCCTTGAGTTTTATTGTTAATATAAGAGTTAGTACAATAACTGCCACGAAGATTAAAACTCCTAGCACACTGTTCAAAATGAAATTTCCGCTTGTAGCGTTTTCATGTGTAGCTACTAAACCTAGGAGAGTTCTGTTGAGAGCAGGAATGAATTTCCATTCCAAACAATGGGTCCAAAACAATGGAGCTACATATAACAATATGGTTGAGTATAAAAATACTATGATTCCCTTTGCCATCTTCGGCCTTATAATCTCTTTTATATGTAATGGAAAACAAATGGAAAGAGTTCTTTCAGTCATAATGTAAATAGTGATAAATGAGGTCAGTTTAGTGAACATCTCATGAGGTACAGCACCAGTTATGAACTGGACCTCATAATATATGATAGGTATTTTTGCATCCACAATCAAAGGATTACTAAATAATGAATGCCACAGCTGAAATAATAAACAACAGAAATCTGAGACGGCCAAACTGAAGAAACTAATATTGACAGGTAAGTGGAAACCTTGTTTGTAAAATATGATTAAGTTTACAATATTTGCTGCTATTCCGAAAACGCTAATGAAAGTGCATAAAACAAAAACATTAAAAAGTTCAAATAAATGCATTACAAAAGTATCCATGTTTCGAAAGTCATGGGAAGAACTGAGATTAGTTTCTATTTACAAAATTCTGGTCTTTGATTTTTAATGACTTGTTAAAGAATCATCAGTAACAGAAATGGAGAAATGACAAACATTATAGTCCACTGCTCGCCGAAAATGTGTCCAGAATGTTGGAAGTGAAGCTCTCTATCCACCTACCAGAATGTTGGAAGTGAAGCTCTCTGTCCACCTACCAGAATGTTGGAAGTGAAGCTCTCTATCCACCTACCAGAATGTTGGAAGTGAAGCTCTCTATCCACCTACCAGAATGTTGGAAGCGAAGCTCTCTGTCCACCTACCAGAATGTTGGAAGTGAAGCTCTCTGTCCACCTACCAGAATGTTGGAAGTGAAGCTCTCTGTCCACCTACCAGAATGTTGGAAGTGAAGCTCTCTGTCCACCTACCAGAATGTTGGAAGTGAAGCTCTCTGTCCACCTACCAGAATGTTGGAAGTGAAGCTCTCTGTCCACCTACCAGAATGTTGGAAGCGAAGCTCTCTGTCCACCTACCAGAATGTTGGAAGCGAAGCTCTCTGTCCACCTACCAGAATGTTGGAAGTGAAGCTCTCTGTCCACCTACCAGAATGTTGGAAGTGAAGCTCTCTGTCCACCTACCAGAATGTTGGAAGTGAAGCTCTCTGTCCACCTACCAGAATGTTGGAAGTGAAGCTCTCTGTCCACCTACCAGAATGTTGGAAGTGAAGCTCTCTGTCCACCTACCAGAATGTTGGAAGTGAAGCTCTCTGTCCACCTACCAGAATGTTGGAAGTGAAGCTCTCTGTCCACCTACCAGAATGTTGGAAGTGAAGCTCTCTGTCCACCTACCAGAATGTTGGAAGTGAAGCTCTCTGTCCACCTACCAAAATGTTGGAAGTGAAGCTCTCTGTCCACCTACCAAAATGCTGGAAGTGAAGCTCTCTGTCCACCTACCAAAATGCTGGAAGTGAAGCTCTCTGTCCACCTACCAGAATGTTGGAAGTGAAGCTCTCTGTCCACCTACCAAAATGTTGGAAGTGAAGCTCTCTGTCCACCTACCAAAATGCTGGAAGCAAAGCTCTCTGTCCACCTACCAGAAAAGAAGAACTCACGACAGGTTTGGCTGACATCTTAAGTATTTTAGTAGTACATGTATGGTAATTCGTAACCAGTGCATGGCTAACTCTATAGTCTCTCTGCCTGCGGGCACCGTACATCCACCTTTGGTAGCTCTATCCACTAACTAGTAAACTTTAAACCAGTGTTTCCCAAAGTAGGCGATAACGCCTTCCTATGGACATTGGAGAGACTCGGAGGGGGGATGGTACAAGGGGTCAGTAGGGGGCGGTTGGAAAAAAAGGACAATAGGGGGCGTTGTGAGAAAAGGGGACAGTAGGGTGCGGTAAGAGAAAAGGGATCAGTAGGGTGCGGTGGGAGAAAAGGGGATAGTAGGGTGCGGTGGGAAAAAAGAGATCAGTAGGGGGCGGTGGGAGAAAAGGGGACAGTATGGGGCGGTGGGAGAAAAAGGATCAGTAGGGGGCGGTAGGAGAAAAGGGGACAGTAAGGGGCGGTGGGAGAAAAGGGATGAGTAGGGGGCGGTGGAGAAAAAGGGACATTAGGTGGCATCGTGGTAGAATATAGGACGGTAGGTGACGATGGGAGAAAAGGAGACATTAGAGGGCGGTGGAAAAAAGGGGACAGTAGGTGGAATCGTGATAGAAAAGGGGACGGTAGGTGGCGGTGGGAAAAAAGGGGACAGTAAAGGGCGGTGGAAAAAAGGGAACAGTGGGTGGAATCGTGGGAAAAAAGGGGACTGTAGGTGGCGGTGAGAGAAAAGGGGACAGTGGAGGGCGGTTGAAAAAAGGGGACAGTAGGTGGAATCGTGGGAGAAAAGGGGACAGTAGGTGGAATCGTGGGAGAAAAGGGGACAGTAGGTGGAATCGTGGGAGAAAAGGGGACAGTAGGTGGCATCGTGGGAGAACGAAGCAGAAGACGGAGGTAGTAATAGCTTCCTTCTTAGCACTTCTCAACCTGATATTTAGAAACCTGTGTCCCTGCATAAAACTCATTAATCACATTAAAACGTACGAAAATAATGCAGTTTGTGAGTTATAAATGTCCTCCTTCATAATATAAAATGTTCGCTAGCTGAAGCTTTTAAATATGTAGTGCATATCCTGAGCATTCTAAGACATTACATTGGGAGTGAGACAAGGATGTGTTCTACCTCCTGACCTCTTCTCCTTGTACAGAGAAAACATAAGGAGACATATAGATAACATGTCAGGAATATCAGTTGGCGGGTACAAACCTAAGATTTGCAGACGACACAGTTCTCACTGCTAAAAGTGAAGGGAAGCTACAGGACCTTCTGGACATGGTGGTTCGTGAAAGAAAAGTAAAGGTCTCAGCCTGAATAAAAAGAGGACTAAAGTGATGGTCATTTCGAAGAAAGGAATACCACTAAAATGTAGCACTACCATCAATTGCACAAATCTGAAACAAGTTGATAGATCCAAGTACTTAGAAACGAATATACCAACTGATGGGAAATGTCACAATGAGATAAAAAGCAGTCGTCCTCAGGCCAAGTCAACATTCCAGAAAATGAGACACAATTTGTGCAACATATCCAAGTCAATGGAAACAAGATTTCAAGTTCTTACGAGAAGCTGAAAGTCTTTTTTTACGAAGTCGCTGTAAGTGCTTGGTCGTCAGCACAAAAGTCGTTCATTTTTTATCTGAAGTTGGAGATGATTTCTGAAGGGATTTGTGAGTTTAACGGCATTGTTTCACAAAATAAGATATTCCAACTTCTTTCGCACACATTACTAGCATCCATCACATCCTGGAGCTTTGTTTGCTGAGGTATTTTGGATGGCTTATCCTATTTCTCCTAGAAGTAGGACTGACTCTATGTGACCGACTGTGATGCTATCTATGTGGTGATGATCCACGGATGGCATGTTGAGTAGCTTGTCCAAGTATTATCTCCACCTCTCTGTTGCAAGTTCTACTTGAATCAACTTAACGTCGTTCACTATATTTGCCTTGTCGATGTGCTGTGCCCTTATTCTCAATGCATTGATTTTGTACTGTGGTTTGATTCCTAACAGAGACATTGTAATGTCTTATGTGATACTGGCGTCAGCGGATGTAGGATCATAAACAAAATACAGAAACCATAGACTTTAGGACGTCTAGTAACTCTGTTCATCTATTTTCCTGTTTGTCCAGGCATTTTTTGCAAATTTACCCAAAACCACATCCATGTTGCTTCCAGTTTGTTTCTTTTATTTCTACCCACTACTAATCTGTCAGTCATTTGCATGTCCCTCGAGGAACCTTTTTTTTCATGAAAACCTTAACAAGGGCATGAAAGTGAAACAGTATATGAACTCAGTGAGGAAAAACAGAAAATCATGAATATTGTCGTAGGTGAAATTTCAAAGTAGATTATTCTGGGCAATCAAATGTTAAAACAAGTGAAGTATTTAGATGCCTCCTAGATAGTACAGGATCATCTTCCGGGAACAGAAATGAGGAAATAGAGAACGGATGCAGCAAATCACTTTTATTAAACAGCACAACTAAAACAAAAAGACCTCTGTACAACAGCATTTTCCTCACAACTATCAATGTCAAACATGGACACTGAAAGGAAAGTCGTAACGACAGATATGAGATGTTTAGGGAGAATACTAAATGTAACAACAGAGGTAAAAATCTTAAAAGACACCATCAGGGAAAGTTTTACAGTAACACGAGTACTACATCTCATCCAGAAACAACAAGTCAAATGGTTTGAGCACGTTAAACGTCTACCTCCAACAAGTATAGTATGGTAAACTTTCACGCTAAGAAATGTACAAAGAGAGGGACATACCGCGGCTGCAGGTGGAGGAGTAGGAAATTATAGAAATGTTAAATATCCCACTATATAAAACAGATCATCCATCCTAAAAAAGACATACATTTGTCTCCTCAACACTGAGAGGTTATTGAGGAAATAGACTAAAGAACACAATATAGGACGAGGCAAGTCGAGACAAGGGAGGTGAAAATATATTCAGATCAAGACATACTATAAGATCTGACAACAAATTGATACAAAGTCTTTTTAACAAATTCGTCACTCACAATGTGAACTTATGATGATCCGGTGGAGGAATAAATCTTCAATGTTGAGAATAATGTTTGACGTATTTCAGATAATAAATGACACATCTGTGTAAGAAACATCATTCACTCATTGCTTCCATTTGTAAACTACTGTTCGTTGGTTTCAGCTGTACCATGCTTTCTGTGAGAGTCATACGATCACTGGGAATATGTAGACCTCACGTCTGTGTATACTGTCATGCAGAATATTATACGCTGAATTTTATTCCTAGTTCATTGTTACAGAAGATAAAAAAGACAAGTATTGCTGCGACACCAATTTTGTTTCTCAGGTCACTTGTGTAGAACACTTCACTGTTACAACAGCAGCCATTACATTTTATCAAACTGATTTACTGACGTATTTTGGTGACACAAGAAGTTATAGATCAGCGCGCGTGATGTAATTTTTTTGTACATAAATCAATGAATGGAACTTGATTAATTTATACATTCAAATTTAGTTTCATTTTGCAAAATTATGGTGACAAAAATTCTAAAGAGGAATAATAATCAAGAAAATGTCGACGAATGACGGTGTCAAATTGTTATGGTCTCCATGACAACTGTAACATAACAATGGTCTTCTGTGTCATACAATAAAATAATAATTTCACATTTCTTTTGTTTCGTGAGAAACAGACTCACTTTTAAAGATTTATTTACGTTACAAAATATTAACTTCCTATCCACTGCAATATAAAATACTGTGTAGCTTACAATAGTAATAGAAACATGTGTAATAAAAAGAAGTTCTGACCTACATACTCGTGCCTTCTCCAATCATCATATTAGACTCAATACAAGTGTTTTCACATTGCCCAATTTCCTGCATTTTTACATTTACAGAGTTGAAAAAATGATGGGCTCTTGAGGTGTCTCAATTTTTAACAAATTCCTCACCCACAATGTGAACTTATGATGATCCGGTGGAGGAATAAATCTTCAATGTTGAGAATAATGTTTGACGTATTTCAGATAATAAATGACACACCTGTGTAAGAAATATCATTCACTCATTGCTTCCATTTGTAAACTACTGTTCGTTGGTTTCAGCTGTACCATGCTTTCTGTGAGAGTCATACCATCACTGGGAATATGTAGACCTCACGTCTGTGTATACTGTCATGCAGAATATTATACGCTGAATTTTATTCCTAGTTCATTGTTACAGAAGATAAAAAAGACAAGTATTGCTGCGACACCAATTTTGTTTGTCAGGTCACTTGTGTAGAACACTTCACTGTTACAACAGCAGCCATTACATTTTATCAAACTGATTTACTGACGTATTTTGGTGACACAAGAAGTTATAGATCAGCGCGCGTGATGTAATTTTTTGTACATAAATCAATGAATGGAACTTGATTAATTTATACATTCAAATTTAGTTTCATTTTGCAAAATTATGGTGACAAAAATTCTAAAGAGGAATAATAATCAAGAAAATGTCGACGAATGACGGTGTCAAATTGTTATGGTCTCCATGACAACTGTAACATAACAATGGTCTTCTGTGTCATACAATAAAATAATAATTTCACATTTCTTTTGTTTCGTGAGAAACAGACTCACTTTTAAAGATTTATTTACGTTACAAAATATTAACTTCCTATCCACTGCAATATAAAATACTGTGTAGCTTACAATAGTAATAGAAACATGTGTAATAAAAAGAAGTTCTGACCTACATACTCGTGCCTTCTCCAATCATCATATTAGACTCAACACAAGTGTTTTCACATTGCCCAATTTCCTGCATTTTTACATTTACAGAGTTGAAAAAATGATGGGCTCTTGAGGTGTCTCAATTTTTAAAAAATACACACGCACACACAAGAATAAGTCTGGCCTTAATCATTAAAATGCACAAACATGAATGACAACGTTCTATCAGATTTCAACATAAAACCCCACCAAGCTCAGTGCAGATCTGTCACCTCTTCAATAACTCCTGGATTAGTTGAAACATTCTTTCTTCTGACTGATCATACAGCTTCAAGTGAGCGACTGCTTTGATCTTGTCTGTTCATGTCATTATTTCAAAAATGATCAACGACCCATGCATCTAGAGAAGTATGGTATACCCACTACTCATCACTCACTCATTTGCATGTCCATTGCAGAACTTTGGCTCATTAACAGTTCTCCTGTAGACCTCTCGGTTGTAAGCAAGATGCCCTGCTGCTGATGCATCCATTTGCAGGTTATCAACGATGTCTTTTTTCCCCATTATGTATCCTTCGGAGACGGTCTTCTCTAAATTATTGTGACGTTTAATGTGTCCAAAATGTTTCGTTTATTCTATTTAATCCTCGCTACTAACCAGCCTTTTAATTCTTGTAGTATGGATATATTTGTTATTTTTTTGTGCCCAAAATATTTGAAGAACACTTCTGTAGCATTTACATTCAAAGCCATTTATGTGTTTCTCAGCATTTTTGTTACGTGTCCAGGTGTAAGGGAACAGATAAATACTAGTTACCTAGGTTGGTTGGCAATCCTAGCTTATAAGTCAGCAGCTGGGCAGCTTAGGAGTGCGCAATTCTGAGTGAGTCAGTTCGAGGACCCTGTATATAAAGAAAACATGATATTATTTCACCAGATCGGGATTTGTACGCTGAGTGGATCGAGGTAGGTCATGTTGTCGTTCGAGCGCCTATGAGAGTGTATTTTGTCTATGGATAGACATGTAAGTGTTAGGTTAATATTGGGGTTTACCACTACTAACTCTACAGACTTGGACATTTAATATTTATGATTATCTTGTAGCACAAACTCTCTATCGACTCTTTCTAGAGTATCTCTTTGAACAATTCCTGTATAATTTGAGCAATGTCAGTATCCTCTTCATTGCTCGTACTACAAATCAAACATATCAATATCTAGCTATCGAGTCATGTATCTCTTACATTGTGATGTTGGTTATAGAACCCTGCTGAGTATGTCTTCTTTTGTCGATATCTTTTATGGCCGTTTATGCTATCGTGTGTTTTCTAAGATGCACGAGAAAGCAAATCAGGGAAACAAAATGTTGCACTCGCGAAAGTAAAAATCTCCAAGTCACTGTTATTGAAGTTCAACATCCAAACATTCTCTTAGACATTTGAAAACTTTATTCTTAGTCCAGTCTGCTCGAAATATTGAGAGACTTTCAAGCAGGAAATAGTATCAAGTATCATACTACTTGTTGTTTACTTAGACATTTGAAAACTTTATTCTTAGTCCAGTCTGCTCACAATACTGAGAGACTTTCATGCAGGAAATAGTATCAAGTATCATCCTACTTGTTGTTTACTTAGACATTGTGTAAGGTGAAGGAAGATGACTGACAAACTCTAGCTACTCACAGGTTGGCATAACACGACCCATACTTTCATATTTGATCTCTAAAACAACCCCCAATATACATGGGCAGGCTATATAAAATGTTATATTCCACATCTGTTTGTCACACAGTTCTAACCAAAGAATGCTCACTCAGATTACACTTTGTTTCGTTACATCACAGAGTCCTGAAGCTGTAGGTATTGATGTTGTCAGATTATTAAGATTCTATAGCATACTAACGAGAAATAGAAATATTTAAAATAAGAAACTAACTGTTTGAAGTCGTATTAGGTTGCTCTCAGGGCTAGTAGTAAACTGTTTGAATTGGTACTAGGTTGCTGTCATTGCTAGTAGTACACTCTTCGGTAGGCAGGGATTATTGGTAGAATTTTGTAGAATTTTGTTATCCGCTATTCTACTGCCTACCCATTTATGCCTGATACTTATAATGTCTAATAAATGTAGGTCTGCTACTGCCAGTAGTATTTCTGAGCATCAAGACTTGAGCTTCCACTGCCACTATATCTAAGACTCCATAGTACTGTTTAGTATTACAACGACAGACAGTCGAGACTTCACTCTTTCCAACCAGTCGAGGTCCGTCTCTTTTGTCGCTGTAGATATCGGTTTAATGCCTGCTTGGAATCTAGTGGTGTCTGCTTGCTATTCACTGACAGTCTAACTCTCCCAGGAACGGCTTTCACTCAGTGGCAAACAAGAACAGCAGCTTTATAGATCACAATGGCTTTATTTGGTGCATATATCATAACGGCGATGCTGATGAGTTGAAACAAGGCAGTGACAAATCCAGTAATCCCGACATTACGTTACTTCAGAAAGACAATAAATATGACTCCCGGCGTCCACTGACGTCATGAGGACTAGACTTACTGTCATATATTACAAACTACTTTCTGACGACAAGTAGAAAACACTACACTAAGCTACAGTCTACTCTAGACTTACCCTAACCAACACAAAACGAATATTCAAAAATCTATCTCCCTAACTAATCATCTGACCAATCTCTACTTGCACGAGCTCCATGGCCAGCACGAGAAATACAACCAGCTACTTAAAGAGGGACTGATATTGTAACTATTATTTAAGACATCTACGGGACATATTTATTAAACCCACATTTTAAATACCAAGATGACTTACCTAACCTCTACATTATAAAAACACAATACTGTCATATGTTTTATTTTTTATTATTCGATCCTGCGCCAAATTTGATTATTTATGTTTTCATGTAGGAAATTTAATCTTAAAAAGCATTACAGAAGTACGTAGATCTGTGAAAATGTTCTTTAGCGGAACGTCTGACATTTGTGCTAATTTTTAGATACAAGAAAATGTTTACACTGGAGTTGATGTTGTCAAAAACAAAGCGCTATCAACTTTAACATAAAAATATTTCAATGTACTTTCTGTTTAGAACGAGTTCTGAATCATGAATTGTTGCTATCGATAAGAACATGGATGGAATATAACAAATAATGAAAATAGCTACAATAAGAATAACCATTATCAATGTTGATTTATCTCAATTAGACAGAGGTTTAAAATTTCACGTAGAGTTTTTCTGTTTGAGTTTTGTTGTTAATATCAGAGTTAGTACAATAACTGCCGCGAATATAAAAAATTCCTAGTACATTGCTCAAAATGAAATTTGGGCCTATAGCATTTTCACTTATAGTTACTAAACCCAGTGGAGTTCTGTTGAGAAAATGAATGAATTTCCATTCCAGACGGCGAGTCCAAAACAATGGATCTACATATGTATATGGTACAGTATAAATAAACTATGATCGCCTGTGCTATCTTTGGTGCTATAATATGTTTTATTCGTAATGCACACCAAATAGAAAGACATCCTCTCTGTCACTGTTCCCTCCAAGGTGCTCTTTTGAGTGGGCGCGCACAGAAAAAGAAATGATATCTCGCACAGTCTCACGAGATGGTGTGAGATGAGATCACCAACACAGCTACTGGCTTGCGTGAAGGATCGGCTACTTTGGAGAAGCATAATAGCCAACGCCAGTCGGCACGGCACATGATGATGTGACCGACTGTTCGAAATTTATCAGTTTTGTTCATTAATATCTCATCTTCTTTCCTGTCGTCAAAGTCTCACCGTGCTTTTGTCACTGTATAAACTAGGACAAAAGTAGAAACAGCTTTATTATTTAACGATTACACATTTATGACGTTTCGGCGCGAGCCTTCATCAAACAAAAACAAACAGGACGAAGAATCAGAGAGAGGAGACAAAATATAGATTCACATGGATTTTATGTTAACGAAATAATAAAAAATGAAACAAATTAATGAAAAATTGTAAATGGCTTATCTTAGGTCAGGGAACAGTACAGAAGTACAATCGCCTGTATGTCGCAAGGAACAAAAACGATATGCACCAATTACTATGTAAACAAAGCGTTCGTTCTGACAGGTGCAAAATTGTGCATGGTTGAGTGTAGAAAATGTTAAGAGACAAGGGATGCTCATAGAAGGAGCAGAGAATTATTTCAAGAACAGGGATGACTAGATAGCCTTTATCCATGGTCGGTGCTCTTAAGGGAGTGAAAAGCGATGATGATGATGACTATGATGCTGATGATGTGATGTTTGGTAGTATATGATAGTAGTGAATTGATAGGGATTCATGATGTTTGGTAGTAGATGATGGTAGGGAAGGGATGGTAATCTACTTAGGAGAAGGTGAAATGGATGATTATGATTGTGGTAGAGGGGTAGTGGTGCTATGATGTATGAGGGTACTTAACTATGTGCAATAAGTGAGACTGAGTAAGATTGTGGAAGATTATGTGTAGCTGAATAACGAGTTCAAACCATGTGGTTCCAGTGTCCCATAGTGTTGAATATAGCAGTTCTTAAGCGCTATGCAGCTTGTGTCATCTGCGTGACATTGTTTGATGGCTGTTACCAGAAAATCAGATTTGCCTATATGGTTCAGGTCATAATCTTCCACAATCTTCTCACTTGTTGCACATAATCAAGTACCTTTATGCATCATAACATTACTGCTCCTCTACCACAACTATAATCATTCATTTCACCTTCTCCTAAGTAGATTACCATAATTATCATCATCATCATCATCATCTCATCGCTTTTCACTCCCTTAAGAGCACCGGCCATGGATAAAGGCTTTCCAGTCATCCCTGTTT
The DNA here is from genome assembly GCA_009760885.1 of Achatina immaculata. Lineage (NCBI taxonomy): Eukaryota > Metazoa > Mollusca > Gastropoda > Stylommatophora > Achatinidae > Lissachatina > Lissachatina immaculata. Next base: position 2,199 of record WNKJ01000229.1, on the reverse strand, counting down.
TTGAAATAATTATCTGCTCCTTCTATGCGCATCTCTTGTCTCTTAACATTTTCTACAATCAACCATGCACAATTTTGCACCTTTCAGAACGAGCGCTTTTGTTTGCATAGTAACTGATGCATATTGTTTGTGCTCTTTGCGACGTACAGGTGACTGTAATTCTGTACCGTTCCAAGACCTAAGATAAGTCATTTACAATTTTCCATTACATTTTTTTTTCATTTTTAAAAAATTAATTCATGAACATAAAATTCATGTGAATCTTTACTTTGTCTCCTTTCTCTGATTCTTCGTCCTGTTTGTTTTTGTTTGATTGAGGCTCGCGCCGAAACGTGACAAATGTGTAATCGTTAAATAATAAAGCTGCTGCTACTTTTGTCCTAATTTATTCATTTGGTACCACAGCTTTACTGCAGTGCTTTGTGTATAGTTGTATATATACCTATACACTAATTATTGTGTGTTACTTTTGTCACTGTAGCTCGTCCGTGCTGATTAATTTTCCTGGCGTTGCTTTTCTTTTCTTAAGTGATTTGCGTGCACCTGTTGCATCTTTCCTGCCTGCTTGTTCTTTATTAAGAATGATATCAGGAACATTTTCTTTATTACACAAAATCTTATCTTACATTTGCTGTCGTTATTTGAGGTTATATGTTGCTTTGTTAAAAAATATAGGTCTACCACCGTAATCTCCTCTGTTGTGTGCTTGTTAAGTAATAAAACTGTTCCTACATTTTGTTCCTAGTTCTTCTTCTTCTTCTTCGTACGAATTTAGCGGTAATGCATGATACCCTGCATTTTGTGATGCGCCTTCTGGCTGGGTACCTCCGACTTCAGCACCTTTCCTTTGCTAGGGCAGACTGTGGTCTTGCTCGGACTGCCATGAAGACAGTGGTGTAGGATTGCCTCTTTGTTTTCCAGCTTCTGGTGGCTGTAATTAAGCCCCTTCTCCACATCATGCCCAACGGCTTTGAGATAGTTCCACAGAGACACTCCAACTTTGGGATGAGGAATCTGATGAGCGCTTCAACGATATCCATTCCCTGCCACCTATAGTCTGCTGGCTCTGTTTTGTTCATCTCATTCTGATAGCCATTGTTGTAGAGATAGATAGGCTTGTCACGTCCTGAATTCATTGGTTTCACACCAGATTTTCATCAGTCCTTCTTGTGATCTCCATCTCCCTATATGTCCGCTATCCTGATGTTATAATTAGTGTTGATTGCTACAGGTTTCTGGGCTACATAACTAGGTCAGAGTTTTTAAGCAATCAGATCTATGTTCCCTATCTCACAAAGATACGTGTGTTCTTAACACAGTTGTTCCCATGGGAATTTCTTAGTTTATACATTCTTGTCCGCTGTGTGCTCGTTAGGCAGTAAAGCTGTTCCTACTTTTTTCCTAATTTCTACATTATCTTCTGCTGTGATCTGCTTGTAGTACGTTTGGTTCTATCTATTCTTAGGTTTGTTTATGTGGTTGGACACGAGGCCTGTGTTTCTTAATAAGGATGTAACCTACTGATCTTTTAAAATCAGTATAGGAATGTGTACGTATCGTTAGCATTGAGTATAAAAAGTAGAATAGCAGTCTATGATCCATAAAAAAGAATGGCTAATAATCAATCCGTTTTAAAATGTTTATGTTCTTCGCTATTACCTCTTTGTTTAGATATTGGTTTCATTTATTGACATCGTTATTCACAAATTTAAGATACTATGTTATGTGCGATTCTGTGTCTCACTTGTCCAATTGACTTGGGGGTGGTATTGTGTGTTAAATATGTGATGTATAATGTGCCACTTCACCATTCCCTGAAACTGTTCTCCACGGAATTCGAGAAAATTATCTGTCAGATTAGTGATAGATACTCCATGAAGAACATATTGAACAGCAGAAACCATTTTTCCTGAACTGTATAGACTTTAAAAAACCATTTGATAGCACACACGGAGATTCATTAGTGAGAATTTTAAGGCTGTACGAAATACCATCTAAAATTGTATACAGCATTAGAGATCTCTACAACGAATATGTTTGTGCTGTCAAAACAGAAGAAGGAATGAGGGAATAGTTTCAGATTGAAACAAGCGTGAAACAAGGATGTATATTATTTCCCTCGCTTTTTGGAATTGCCATAGACTTTATAAGGAAAAGATGCTGTACGGGTACAACCTGCAATGATTGGGTACGCAGGAC
>WNKJ01000228.1:0-42135 GCA_009760885.1 Achatina immaculata | reverse complement strand
TGCAAATTTTGTTATACAGTGCTCTTTTTGTTTCCGTTGTGATGTACTGATTTTCAGTAAAAGAGTCATTTGTCCAATGCCCTGATTTGCATCTGTTCTCAATATCAGCGTTAATCGCCTCTGAGGTTGATATTATGCTACCTAGGTATGTTATTTGTTTCAAGGGCTGGTTGTCTAGGAATGTGTTTGTTTGTATTTCTTCTCTCGCTATGGTTGTGACTTCCGTTTTTTTTAGCACTGATCTTCATGTTGTGGCTTTTATATGGCTTTGCTAAATTATCCATGTTCTGTTGTATGTCTTTTTCTGATGTGACTATAAGTGCTTGATCGTCAGCAAAAAGTTCTTTTATGGTCCTCCTAGTGTGTATGTCTTCTGGAAGATGTTGTGGATTGATTTATATGCATTATTTCAGAGCTTGGGCTGTTGGGAAGCTTTATGTTGGATTTTTTACTATGTATGTGAGCTTCTTTGTAGATGTTGTCAATGAGTGTTATGAATAACAATTGAGATAATACACATTCCTGCCTCGCTCCAGATTTTATGAAGAATGATTCAGAGTTTCATGCATGTGTTCTAACTGTACACTGACCGTTTTCATATCGGTTTTTGCACAGGTTGACCAGATGGGTACTAACTCCATAATGCTGTAACATTTTCCACAGTTTATATCTATCTACTCTATCAAATGCTTTTTTCTTGATCTACCTAAGCTATGTGGAGTATCTGATTGTGTACAATTGATTTTTCTGTTAGCTCTCTTAAGGAAAAGATGGCAACTGTACAGCTTATATTTTTTTTCTAAATCCCTTCTGAGTTTCATTTAACTTTGGTTCAAACATTGGTCGCAGTCTGTTGTCTAGGATCTTGCACAACAATTTCCAGTATGGTTATGAGTCTGCTACCATTTTCACTTCTAACTCACATCTGAAGACACTGAGCTGGACATCTCCATTATCTCTACTAGTTCCCAGTCGTCGTCCCCCCAGGATTATAACATTTTCTTCTTTACTTATACACTAAATAATCTAAGTTGAATGGAAGCTGTCAAAGAACTCCTTACATTTTTACTCCATGTCCGGTGCATTATTACCAGCATGTATTTGAATATAGCTTGGTCTTCCTCATTTTCTTTTATATATTTTTTTTTCCAGGATTTTGCCAGCGGTGTTTGGTTCCATGATCATTCCCACACCCTGCTTTGCTCTTTCTTGCACAGTAACTCTGGGGTATAGGAATACATAATTCTCATTTATTTGTTTGCAGCTTTTACCTCTCAGTTTGGTGTCCGCAACTCCCAAGATCTTTATATTTCTCCCTTTCATTCACTCCACTAATTCCTCCTTTTTTCTTCATTTATACTACATGTGTTGATAGTACATACTTTAAACCTTTTTGAGGTTTAACGCCTCTCAGTCGTTTTCCGTTTATATCAGTCCGTCTATTCTTCTTGTGTTGTCTATGAAAGGTAAAGAGATCCACCGCCGGGCTGCTGGGCCAGTCGCGGTTTGAGGGCAGAATTTTTGCCACATCCACAGGAATCAGGATCTGGTGTGACCAACAACCTCGAACGCAAAAGAAGAAGAAAAACCGAGGGTAGCACATCTCTCTGAACGGGACATAATGTCAACTTGAAATATGTATGCTGTGTCATGATGTCACAACACATGAACCATGCTTGCTCGCTTTATGCTCCATTTGACACTGTGCAAGTCATGTTGTGTGCAGTCTCTCATGATGATCTCTAAATCTCTATACTACTGACTGCTTTCCTAGTCTGAAGATCACGCGTCATATGTTATAGATAAACAATGACAGACATAAATTCCTTGAGCTGCATCATTAGCACAAGGTAAAACCCAAAGTTTATGTGAATCAAAAAAGGATTAATGATATAAAATATTCCAGTAGAAAATAACTGCACCTCAACAGTACAACATATTACATTCAGTGTGCATAATACATTCATATAAATGCACGATGAATATGCATTTCACAAGAAGAAAATAAAATGCCATTATAATATTAGATTTGATTTAAAAACACATAGCAAGTAGCATACTAATAAGATAAACCAGCAAAACGTACTTCACAAAAATCTCACACCAACGCTTAACGGTATCTCAGAAGTTTCATGCAAATTTGGTACATAAACAACTTACAACACATGAGAGGACACGAGTTCAGATCCTAGCTGGAACAATCTATCGATACACGATACACACAATCAAGAAAAAATTGCAATTTACAGCCCATGAATATATATTAAGGAATCACCTAAGCGTAAACTGGTCTCCCCTATTTACTTCATATCGCAAAGTTTGCACATAATGGCGTAAATAACATTGCATGAAGTTTGAGTGAAACCCTCCTGAACTGATAACTTGGAACTAGGGAAGGATATCTGGCTAGACTCGATAGCTAACGGGCAAGTTAGGGTAAGAAATTTGAAGAGAAAGCTGATATGTTAGGGTAAGAAAGTTGAAGAGAAAGCTGGTATGTTAGAGTAAGAAAGTTGAAGAGATAGCTGGTATGTTAGAGTAAGAAAGTTGAAGAGATAGCTGGTATGTTAGAGTAAGAAAGTTGAAGAGATAGCTGGTATGTTAGAGTAAGAAAGTTGAAGAGATAGCTGGTATGTTAGAGTAAGAAAGTTGAAGAGATAGCTGGTATGTTAGAGTAAGAAAGTTGAAGAGATAGCTGGTATGTTAGAGTAAGAAAGTTGAAGAGATAGCTGGTATGTTAGAGTAAGAAAGTTGAAGAGATAGCTGGTATGTTAGAGTAAGAAAGTTGAAGAGATAGCTGATATGTTAGGGTAACAATGTTGAAGAGAAAGCTGGTATGTTAGGGTAACAATGTTGAAGAGAAAGCTGGTATGTTAGGGTAACAATGTTGAAGAGAAAGCTGGTATGTTAGGGTAACAATGTTGAAGAGATAGCTGGTATGTTAGAATAAGAAAGTTGAAGAGATAGATGGTATGTTAGAATAAGAAAGTTGCAGAGATAGATGGTATGTTAGAGTAAGAAAGTTGAAGAGATAGCTGGTATGTTAGAGTAAGAAAGTTGAAGAGATAGCTGGTATGTAATGACATTTGCTTTTTTATGTTCTAACTTCAGTTTCTCTGCAGAGCTTCCTATCTTCTGTAAACATACTATCAACATACCTGATGTCTTTAACTTGCTGGATTTTGTTGTCTTTGATATGCGTTGTCTATTATATCCCTGTAACTGCGAGTTGGAGTTTTCTGTGAGTTTGTTGAGGCATGGCATCGCTCCGATGGCAGAACCGTTTTGGGCAGTCATTTTTTTCACAGTCGCGGAGTGCAGCTGGAGAGCAAGGGGCGGTGCATGCTTACTTAGCAGGCTCCACCACCATGGGGATTATGGTGATTCCTGTCCCGTTAGCCAAGCTGGGTCTGTACTGGAAGTACTAACGGACAGGAGATATATGTCTTGGATAAAGATGTTCAGTAAGCTTGGACTCTGTGCTGAACTTCATGGTCTCTGTTTGTGCAATGTTAATTTTCAGATAGTGTTTGCAGCTGTGATGGAGACTGTACGTTTTTTTTCTGGTGACTTTTTTTTTGTAACGCATGGCCGTCTACAAACCCGTTCAAACTCGTTCAGTTCTGATAGGTTTGGGTTTGCTTCTTTCGTTATTTTGTCATGTACTCATTACTTTCTAACTCATGTTGCTACTCTGAAACAGTCTGTATTTCCAGCGGTTGTCCTTAATGCACTTTGGTTATTTTTGTATAATGATCTTACGTGTTGTAATAGAAGTTCTGGTACCCTATATTCCTGTAGTACCACCCACAGCTTGTTTATGTTCACCTATCAAAAAGCTTTTTTCTTCATCTACAAATATGATATTAAGTTCCCAGTCATATATTCCTGTAGTACTAGCCACAGCTTGTTTATGTTCACCCTAGCAAAAAGCTTTTTTCTTCATCTACAAAAATATTATATATATATATATATATATATATATATATTATAAAGTATATACATATACTCACGGAAAAAAGTAAGTGTGCAGTATTGTCAAGCGCACAATTCGCGTTGTCATAAATGAAATGAAATCAGATTTGTCTGAGTGTTGTCCACTTCCCCGTGCTGCAAGAAGTTTTGTCTGAGTGTTGTCCACTTCCCCTTGCTGCAAGAAGTTTTGTCTGAGTGTTGTCCACTTCCCCGTGCTGCAAGAAGTTTTGTCTGAGTGTTGTCCACTTCCCCGTGCTGCAAGAAGTTTTGTCTGAGTGTTGTCCACTTTCCCGTGCTGCAAGAAGTTTTGTCTGAGTGTTGTCCACTTTCCCGTGCTGCAAGAAGTTTTGTCTGAGTGTTGTCCAATTCCCTGTGCTGCAGGAAGTTGATCGTACTATTCATGGGGGAATAACCACAGCTCCAGTGAAATCACGTGCAGTGATCCATGACTGGTTACTGACCACATATATAATGAGGGTAAGTGTGTATATCTGTTCTCAGAGATCTCTCCACGTAATCGTTGAAGAAAGGAATAGTGAACTTACAACATAAACATCTTTTTTCATCATGCCACTATTGAACGACCATCATCGAGATATAATTGGGATGTCAGTTGGTGGACCAACAGTAGCAGCAGTATCTCAACTGACTCTGGCATATCATCTATGTGTCGCTAAACCTGACGCTGGCATATCATCTATGTGTCGCTAAACCTGACGCTGGCATATCAGCTATGTGTCGCTAAACCTGACGCTGGCATATCAGCTATGGGTCTCTGATTACCTTATCGGGCGTCTTCACCCCCATATATACAGCCAGAGAGAGAGAGAGAGAGAGACAGAGAGAGACAGGGAGAGACAGAGAGAGAGACAGAGAGAGGGAGAGACACAGAGAGAGAGGGAGAGAAAGAGAGAGAGACAGGGAGAGACAGAGAGAGAGAACGAGACAGAGAGAAGGAGAGACAGAGAGAGGGAGATAAAGAGAGAGACAGAGAGAGACAGAGAGAGAGGGAGAGAAAGAGAGAGAGATGTATATATATATATATACATATATGACAAGGTCTAGATTAGTCTAAAGCATGGCTTGATTAATGTATTTTTTATATGTACTGCTTTTCTATAAATTTGTTATTTTGAACGAATGTGAGAATGTAATTAAGTTTAGTTCATGTAGTTACATAAATAAAAACGTGGAGTATAGACAGGAGATAGTATATGATTTATTTATGTAATCATTTACTTGTTTCCTCACGCATGTTATGATTATGAACAAATGCTGAATGATTGTGATTGAGTGAAAGGTGTATGATGAAGGGAAGAATGTTAGAATGGTCTGCGTTCTCAATTCTTAACCCTTTGAAAAAAAAAAGTATGTTCGTCCGCTGACTTTTCAAGTTCCAATTTTAACTGTGTTCTAGCTCGTCTAGGTTAGCGGGGTAGGGGTATCCCCTATCAAAGGGGAAGTAAGACGCTTCCTTACCTCTGCAATCCTACGGGGCACACTTGGGCAAGGTGGAGTACCCGTATAGCCCCCCGATCAGGGTGATGTGAAGCCATGGGAGCAGGTGGTGGATGGAATGAGAAAGCAACCGACAAATAATGTTAGTTATGGTCACCTATTCTATGATGGTAGGCAGATGATCTCAATGTAGGGATAATGGCTACGATCAATGACTAGTACAGTCACTGCCCGGAAGGAAAGCAATGGTAAACTACCTTCTGGAAACATACCAAGAAACCCAAACAGCAACATAAAAAGTCAAATAGGAAAAAGATCTGGTGGTGAGGCCCCCAGGCCAGATAGATCTAATTTTAACACTGGGGAAGAGTGTGAGACAGAGGTCAGTATTAGTAATTGTGATGACGGACAAAATCCTGACGGTGTTACCAAGGAAAACCCCTGCATCAAACTAAAAAGAAAAATAAGAGTAGGAACATGGAATGTAAGAAGTATGTATGAGGGAAGTATCAAATAATAAGTGATGAGATGAAAAGAATGGGGATACACATTTTGGGAACCTGCGAACATCGATGGAAAGGATCAGGACACTTCAAGAGCGAGAATGGTAATATCTTTATATACTCTGGTGGAGAATTAGGAGAAAGAATGGAGTGGCTTTGTACTTTGACAAAGCAACATCAAAATCATTACTAGGTTACAATCCAGTAAATGATAGGATCCTCAGAATCAGACTTAAGGGCATTCCTATAAATGTAACAATCATCCAGATATATGCACCTACGTTAGCAGCAGAAGAAAAGGAAGTAGAATACATTATAACACGCTGCAAACAACGATATACCAGGTACGGAAAAAAAATGATATTGTATTAATAATGGGGGATTTCAATGCAAAGATTGGTACAGAAAGAACAGAAGATGAAGGACATGTTGTAGGGAAATTTAGTATAGGACATAGAAAAGAAGCAGGTGACAGTCTAATGGCTCTTTGCAAGGAAAAGGAGCTAATGATTAATAACACACTTTTTAAACTACATCCAAGAAGACTTTACACATGGGCATCACCTGATGGGGAAACCCAAGAATCAAATAGATTACATTTTAGTGAAAAGAAGGTGGAGATTAAGTATAACATCAACACCGAGTTTACCAGTTGCTGACTGCGACACGGATCATGAGTTATTAATAGCAGACATGAAGATAAAGAAGAAAAAGACATTTACGGGATCAAGACTACTCCGCTTTGATCTTACAAAAATACCAGAACAATACGGTATAGAAGTGATAACCGTTTCGAAATCCTGATGGCTGTACAGGAAGAGATGACACCAAACGATTTGGCTACAAAGGGCAGAGATATCTTAATAACAAAAGCTAAAGACATGGTTCCAGTAAAGAAAACACAAAAGAAAATATGGATTACAGCAGGCACACTAGAACTGATAAAACAACTTAGAGAAATGAAGACGCAATGGAAAGTGACAAACAACAACACAGAGAAATATAAATCTTTAACAAAAGAAGTACGAAGAAACATACGAAAAGACAAAAAACAATACATACAAGATTGTTGTGAAAAGATAGAAGGATATCAGAAGTGTGGAAGAGATAGTGAAATGTTTAAAGAAATGAAGACATTGATGAGAAATGTCACACATAAGCTAAATGCAATTTGTGATGAGATGGGGAATACCTTGACAGAGACAGAGGACATTCTAAAAAGATGGAAGGAATATTACAGATGAATGTATGAAACAACTGACTGTGAAAGCAGAAATCAACAGTGTGAATTATTATTAGAGGGGAAATAACTCAAACCGACAATAGAAGACGTTTTATGGGCAATAAAGCATCTGAAAAATGGTAAATCACCAGGATGTGATGAGATAACAACTGAATTTATTAAAGCAGAAGGAAAGGAATGTGCAACAATCTATCTTGTACTATGTAAAAAGATATGGCATTCAGATATTTGGCCAAAAGAATGGAAAAGAATTGTATTCAAACCACTACCATAAAACGATAACCTGAAATTATGCACACACTACAGAAATGTTGCCCTGATTAGTCATCTCAGTAAAATTCTGTTAAAATCATAATGGGTAGATTTCGAAAGAAAATAGAAGAAGAAGTCAATATGGTCCAAGCTAATTTTGGGCAAGGAAGATGATCAAGAGATCATATATTCAATATAAGATTAATAATAGAGAAATGCAGAGAGTTTAATGTGAATCTATATTTATCCTTTATAGACTACTCAAAGGCATTTGATTGTGTACAACACCAGAAACTTTGGGGATTAATGACAAAAATGGGATTCCCAACACATTTGATACAATTAACATCACTGCTGTATCTAGACCAACAAGCAGCAGTAAGAATATATAGTGAAATAACAACTTGGTTTGACATGAAACAAGGGGTCCGTCAGGGGTGCATATTGTCGCCTTACTTATTTAACTTGTATACTGAAAATATAATGAGGAATATTAGAGAATATTACCATGCCATAACAATTGGAGGCTATGAAATACCAGAGATTAGATATGCTGATGACACAGTATTACTGTCTACAACACAAAAAGGAATGGAAAAGCTAATTATGTCAGTACGTAAGAATTGTGAAGAGCAAAGCCTCTATCATAACGCGAAGAAAACTAAATTGATGACAGCTGACAAAACAAACAAGGTAACTGATATTTGTATCAATGAGGAAAAACTGGAAGAAGTGGAGAGTTCTGAATATGTTCGATCACTGCTAACTAATAATGGAAATACAATGATGGAAATTAAAAGTAGGACATCTATTGCTCTTCAGAAATTAAAGCAACAAAAGAATCCGTGGAGAGTAACAGATAGAACTACAGATAAAAGATTTTTAAGGGCGTACATCTTTCCCATCGCAACATATGCCCGTGAGACCTGGACATTTAACAAAACTGCTGAGAAACACATAAATGTCTTTGAATACTACAGAAGAGTTCTTCAAACACCATGGACACAAAAAAGAACAGTTATATCCATACTACAATAACTTAATATTGAAGAAGGCTGGCTAGTAAAGAGGATTAAAGAGAGAAAACTTAAATAATATGGACACATTAAACGTCATCATAATCTAGATGAAACTGTCTTGGAAGGGTGCATGATGGGGAAATGAAAAAGGGTAAGAGCAAGGTGAAGATGGCTGCAAGACATCGTTGATGATCTGCAAATGGATGCATCAACAGCAGGGTAACTTGCGCACAACCGAGAGGCCTACAGAAGTGCTGTTAGGGAGGCAAAGTTGCGCAAGGGACATGCACATGAATGAATGAAATCAATCTCGTCGTGATGTAGGATTTCTAGTTTGTTTTCCGTTTAACTCAGTCCGTCTTATCTCTTTTAAGTCAGTCCGTATTATCTCTTTTAAGTCAGTCCGTATTATCTATTTTAAGTCAGTCCGTCTTATCTCTTTTAAGTCAGTCCGTATTATCTATTTTAAGTCAGTCCGTATTATCTCTTTTAAGTCAGTCCGTATTATCTATTTTAAGTCAGTCCGTCTTATCTCTTTTAAGTCAGTCCGTATTATCTATTTTAAGTCAGTCCGTCTTATCTCTTTTAAGTCAGTCCGTCTTATCTCTTTTAAGTCAGTCCGTCTTATCTCTTTTAAGTCAGTCCGTCCTATCTCTTTTAAGTCAGTCCGTCTTATCTCTTTTAAGTCAGTCCGTCTTATCTCTTTTAAGTCAATCCGTCCTATCTCTTTATTGAATTTGTAACAAAAGAAAATCCACTGTCAGTTCCCCCCCCCCCCCCCCAGTTCTCCGGTGAACAGCGAGGTTGTGTTGGATGTTGTTCGTGCTGGCTTGGTAGTGGGTTTCGGCGGCTGTATTTACAACTCCCTTGGTGTAGCTAAATAACAGGGTTTGAGGAATGCTTCTTAGGTAAATTCAACATTCACTGGAGTTATGGCGATCATTACAGGTCTGATACTACACCAACGGAAAGAGTCTTGGAAAACTGTGTTTCACAAATCTCTCGCTCCCCTCTCCAGTGTCAGCTATATTTGACATACATGTAGCCCTCATCTCAGTCATGTTTGACAAACATGTAGCCCTCATCTCAGTCATGTTTGACAAACTTGTAGCCCTCATGTCAGCCATGTTTGACAGACCTGCAGCCGTCATATCAGCCATGTTTGACAGACCGGTACCTCTCTTGTCAGATATGTTTTACAAACCTGTAGCCCTCATGTCAGCTATGTTTGATAAAACTGCAGCCCTCATGTCAGTTATGTTTGATAAAATTGTAGCCCTCATGTCAGTTATGTTTGATAAAATTGTAGCGGTCATCTAACCGGCGTAATTTCAGAATCTAAATATGATTGTCAGTAATAATAAAAATATTCATTTTTTTGAGTTTCATTGTTTTAACCAAAAACATGTATAGCGCATATTTATTTTCCTTTTTTAAAATCCAACTATGCTTTATGCCGGACCCTGTATATCGCATGATTGTTAGAAGCGAGATTAATGAAAGCGATATAGAAACAAAACTGTCACATGGTGCAGGTGCCTTGACGTGGCGTGACAGCTTGCGTACCCCGACCATCCCAGAGCTATACTAGCAGGAGTTTTATCCTAACAGGTCCAACCAAGCTGGGAAGGTCTGTGTTGGTGGGTGTCAGGTCCAACCAAGCTGGAATGGTCTGTGGGGGTGGGTGTCAGGTCAAACCAAGCTGGGAAGTTCTGTGGGGGGTGGGTGTCAGGTCCAACCAAGCTGGGAAGGTCTGCAGGGGTGGGTGTCAGGTCCAACTAAGCTGGGAAGTCTGTGGGGGGTGGGTGTCAGGTCCAACCAAGCTGGGAAGGTCTGCAGGGGTAGGGGTCAGACGAAACGTGCACCCTGGTCCTCCAGGGTGGGGGTTGGAGCATGAAGTCAACGACCCCATCCAGATAAAAAAAGATTTTACTGTTATGGAACAGATAGAGAAGCCTCGAAATTGGTAAAAATGGAATACGACCTTGAAACGTCAAAAATATTATGAGATTTGGAACACAAAATATAAGAAGTTTATACAGACAATTGGATTTTTTCTGGAACACAACTAAAAAAAAGGCCCATGGGGTGACCCAGCCTCTAAAAATGGGTACCAGAGAATTCTGGGAAGGTAAAGCGGCCAGGCGTGATACTGACCACGTCATACTTTCATGTGCTGAAGGTCATGGAAAAGTAAAATCCCCGCATCAAACTAAAAAGAAAAATAAGAGTAGGAACATGGAATGTAAGAAGTATGTATGAGGGAAGTATCAAATAATAAGTGATGAGATGAAAAGAACGGGGATACACATTTTGGGAACCTGCGAACATCGATGGAAAGGATCAGGACACTTCAAGAGCGAGAATGGTAATATCTTTATATACTCTGGTAGAGAATTAGGAGAAAGAATGGAGTGGCTTTTTACTTGGACAAATCAACATCAAAATCATTACTAGGTTACAATCAAGTAAATGATAGGATCCTCAGAATCAGACTTAAGGGCATGTAACAATCATCCAGATATATGCATCTACGTTAGCAGCAGAAGAAAAGGAAGTAGAATACATTATAACACGCTGCAAACAACGATAGACCAGGTACGGAAAAAAATGATATTGTATTAATAATGGGGGATTTTAATGCAAAGATTGGTACAGAAAGAACAGAAGATGAAGGACATGTTGTAGGGAAATTTAGTATAGGACATAGAAAAGAAGCATGTCAGTTATGTTTGATAAAATTGTAGCCCTCATGTCAGTTATGTTTGATAAAATTGTAGCCCTCATGTCAGTTATGTTTGATAAAATTGTAGCCCTCATGTCAGTTATGTTTGATAAAATTGTAGCCCTCATGTCAGCATGTTTGACAAAACTGTAACCCTCATATCAGCCACGTTTGACAGACCTGCAGTCCACATATCAGCCATGTTTGACAAACCTGCAGTCCTCATATCAGCCATGTTTGACAAACCTGCAGTCTTCATATCAGCCATGTTTGACAGACCTACAGTCCACATGCCAGCTGTGTTTGACAAACCTGTAGCTCTCTTGTCAGACACGTTTGACAAACCTGTAGCCCTCATGTCAGCCATGTTTGACAAATCTGTAGCTCTCTTGTCAGACATGTTTTACAAAACTGTAGCCCTCATGTCAGTTATGTTTGATAAAAGTGTAGCCCTCATGTCAGCATGTTTGATAAAACTGTAGCCCTCATGTCAGCATGTTTGATAAAACTATAGCCCTCATGTCAGCATATTTGATAAAACTGTAACCCTCATGTCAGCTATGTTATATAAAACTGTAGCCCTCATGTCAGCTATGTTTGATAAAATTGTAGATCTCATGTCAGCATGTTTGATAAAACAATCGCCCTCATATCAGCCATGTTTGACAGACCTGCAGCCCTCATGTCAGCCATGTTTGACAGACCTGCAGCCCTCATATCAGCCATGTTTGACAGACCTGCAGCCCTCATATCAGAAATGTTTGACAGACCTGTATCCCTGATGTCATTCATGTTTGACAAACCTGTAGCTCTCTTGTCAGACATGTTTTACAAAACTGTAGCCCTCATGTCAGCTATGTTTGATAAAACTGCAGCCCTCATGTCAGTTATGTTTGATAAAATTGTAGCCCTCATGTCAGCATGTTTGATAAAAATGTAGCCCTCATGTCAGCATGTTTGATAAAACTATAGCCCTCATGTCAGCATATTTGATATAAACTATAGCCCTCATGTCAGCTATGTTTGATAAAACTGTAGCCCTCATGTCAGTTATGTTTGATAAAACTGTAGCCCTCATGTCAGTTACGTTTGATGAAATTGTAGCCTTCATGTCAGCATGTTTGACAAAACTGTAGCCCTCATGTCAGCTACGTTTGATAAAGATTTAGCACTCATGTCAGCTATGTTTGATAAAACTGTAGCCTTCAAGCTAGGTATGTTTGATAAAACTGTAGCATTCATGCCAGCACAGTAAATGTTATCGTATATCTCTTAGAAATCTCTGCTCACTGTTTATATTTGTTCGTATATGAAATACTGTTTCTGTTTATTCATTTTATTTCTTTGAATTTCTCACTCACCTTCTCAGTGTATTCTGTTTCATTTTGTTTTTCAATGCTAAATATTCGTCTCACTCATCTCTGTTGTGTAATATACCCATAAGTATGTTTCTAAAGTACTGACAAAGTGTACAGTATGGTCCTTGTTTTCTGTATCTACTAAAATAACGTTTCATCTTTAAAAGACAAAATACGTTTATATTGTAAATATAGGTTGACATCGTGTTGTTACTTTCCTGTTGAGTTCCTCCATTGACACGCATTAAACTAGCACTGTCTCGACAATAATTTAAATCGCTTATTTCCACCCTACCTTCTTTAGAGTATTTGCCAACAATCTATTCAGAATAACAATAAGCTCTTGTATATCCCACAGAAACTCTAAAATTCAGTTCTTTCCAATATCAGATTTTTGCCACTCTATGGCTTCTTTATTGTTATCGCTAATCTGAGTTGTCCTGATCAGTCATGCCAGCAAAACTCTGTTAAAATCATAATGGGTAGACTTCGTAAGACAATAGAAGAAGAAGTCAATATGGTCCAAGCTAGTTTCAGGCAAGGAAGATGATCAAGAGATCATATATTCAATACAAGATTAATAATAGAGAAATGCAGAGAATTTAACGTGAATCTATATTTAGCCTTTATAGACTACTCAAAGGCATGTGATTGTGTACAACACCAGAAACTTTGGGGAATAATGACAAAAATGAGATTCCCAACACATTTGATACAATTAACATCACTGCTGTATCTAGACCAACAAGCAGCAGTAAGAATATATCTTGAAACAACAAGTTGGTTTGACATAAAACAAGGGGTCCGTCAGGGATATATATTGTCACCCTACTATTTAATTTGTATACTGAAAATATAATGAGGAATGTTAGAGAAGATGTAGACAAAGAATATTACCATGCCATAACAATTGGAGGTTATGAAATACCAGAGATTAGATATGCTGATGACACAGTATTACTGTCCACAACACAAAAAGGAATGGAAAAACTAATTATGTCGGTCCGTAAGAATAGTCAAGAGCAAAACCTCCCTCTTATGCGAAGAAAACTAAATTGATGACAACTGATAAAACAGAAAAAGACAGCTGATATTTGTATCAATGAGGAAAAACTGGAGGAAGTGGAGAATTTTGAATATCTTCGATCACTGCTACTAATAATGGAGATACACTGATGGAAATTAAAAGGAGGAAATCTATCGCTCTCCAGAAAGTAAAACAACTAAAGAATCTGTGGAGAGTAACAGATAGAACTAGAAAAATAAAATTTTTTTAAGGGCATGCATCTTTACCATCGCAATATATGCCCTTGAGACCTAGACACTTAACAAAACAGCTGAGAACACATAAATGCCTTTGAATGTAAATGCTACAAAAGAGTTCTTTTAATATCATGGACACAAAAAAGAATAAATATATCCATACTACAAGAACTTAATAATGAAGAGGGCTGTCTAGTAAAGGGGATTACAGAGAGAAAACTTAAATATTTTTGACACATTAAACGTCATGATAATCTAGAGAAAACCGTCTTGGAAGGGTGCATAAAGGGGAAAAGAAATAGAGTAAGACCAAGGCCAATATGGCTGCAAGACATTGTTGATGATCTGCAAATGGATGAATCAGCAGCAGGGTATCTTGCTCACAACTGAGATCCCTACAGGAGCGCTGTATGGAGGCAAAGTTGCGCAAGGGACATGCACATGTATGAATGAATCTGCGTTATTTAAGTCTTGTTCATTAGCTTTATCCAATATCAATTAATTCTAATGATCAGTGCTTTGAATTCTAATGATTAGTGCTTTTTAAAGCACTAGTGAGCAATGGCCCCTTTCCTAATCCACTAGTTTGTTTTCGTGGTCAATTTAATGTTCTCGTTGTCTATATGTATTTTATGTCTTTTTATTACGAGAGGAAATAAATATATTTTTATAACATCTAATAACAATAACTGTAAATGAGTGTAACGAAGGAGAGACGTAACGTACAGTTTGATATGTAGAATAACAGGTTTTCATCAAGTTCATATATTCCAAATTCATCTTCTGGTGTGAATTAAACTCATCTATAAATCTAGAACAACGTCCCAGACTAGATAAAGTTGAAATGAGTTGTTTAGTTAACTGTTTTCTGGCTTGTCTGTTGTATTTATCTCGGTTGGTACAACAACAACAATTCTGCTATGCTGGATTCTAAATTAAAACACAATGCGAAGATAAAATACACACACACGCACACATAACTCTTCACAGAATCATCACGACGGAACTATGACACTCTTCACTGATGCGATGATATTGCTATGGCTACATATCTGCTTGTAACAAGTATTCTGATTTGTAAGTACCTGGGCTCTGAAGATTTTCCTTTGGTTGCTCTGCTTCCTGAGATCCACCCTGTGATCCCATTCTTACTATTAACTCTGTTTTCATTATAATCAATTTAATCACTTTGACCCGAATCAGGATTAATTTCACAAAGACACATTCTATTGCAGCTAATAACCTTCATAAACTATCTGTCTTAACCACAGTTCTGTATAATGATGCATAGAAGAATATGTCCAAATATATGAGACATAAGACCAAGAAACTGTTTTGTCAGTATTTTGAGAGGCATGGTCTAATATTTTCTTTGTACGTTAAATTATACCACGGATGAGAGACAAAGATAAGCTTGAAGGTTTCTATACGAGCAAAAACTCTGGTTAAATGGGGGAATATGGTTTATGGTCAAAGAAAGGTGACTCGTGTAAATCTTTTGAGTAAAATGAAATTATTATTGTTACTTATTTCCCTTGAATATTGGTGATTCAGTGGAAAAAATTCTGCACGTACCAGGACTTCATCTCATGTTTTTTTAGAAGGTCCAGTCCTTGGAGATAGGAAGGAGGTGATTCAGTTTTTGAGCAGCCGAGAGTTAGGATTTGTTGGGTTAGGAAGTCTTGTTTTCGTTAGTAATGTAACCGTAAATCTAATGACTGGCATCTTAATTATAATGTTTGTGATTAAGAGAAGTTTGTTAGGAATAGCAGAATATTTTCGTTTATTATCCTATCTATTTTGTGAGAAGTAAGCTGTTTGAATTTTCCTTGTTTTTGTATGCCGATCAGTTTGAGATACGACATTATAAATTTTCACTAACATGAATTCATTGCCAAACATCATCATCATGTGGCGTTAAATAAATGTATTTCTGTGGTCGGCAATATGAACACTTTGAGTCGATTGATTTAGCCCTACGGTTGAAAGAATCCTGGGATGAAAGTTGAAAATTAGAGGAGCTATGTACGAACGGCCCACAAGTCTGAAGTACCATGGAGTAGTCATGAATTAGATGCTTATTAATACATACAGTAATAATTAAAAAATGTAAAATACAAACATTTACCACAGTCAGTCATTATCAGTCGTCAATCCAGAGAAACGTTGACAGATGTCACAGTTTTGATGCTATATGTGTTCTTATAATTCACGCTTCACACAGCGAATGGTCCTCAGGTGTCATCATTCATTCATTCATTCTTTCATTTGCATGTCCCTTGCGGAACTTTGCCTCTCCAACAGCACTCCTGTAGGCCTCTCGGTTGTGAGCAAGATGGCCTGCTGCTGCTGCGTCCATTTGCATATCGTCAACGATGTCTTGCAGCCATCTTCGTTTTGGTCTTCCTCTTTTTCTTGTTCCCATTATGTATCCTTCCAATTCGGTCTTCTCTAAATTATCATGACGTTTAATGTGTCCAAAATATTTAAGATTTCTCTCTTTAATCCTGTTTATTAGCCAGCCTTCTTCAATATTAAGTTCTTGTAGTATAGATATATTTGTTCTTTTTTGTGTCCACGATATTTGGAGAACTCTTCTGTAGCATTTACATTCAAGGCATTTTGTATGTTTCTCAGCTGTTTTGTTAAGTATCTTTCAAATCGCAACATATGACTGTGAGACCTGGACACTTAACAAAACAGCTGAGGTGTCATCAATGTATGCGAAATAAGGTCACGATAAACGTGTGTGGACTTTTCATGGGGTTAGGTTACTTCGCCATTCGTTGCTTGTTTCCAGGTTAGAACCTGGGATGTAGTCAGCTGGCAATAGTTGGGGCCTAGGAACGGTTCTGATGTCCAGTTTTGAGCCTTGCCCAATGATCTTCCTACCTGCCACCTACAACCAAAGCAAAGTCCTGCTCGCAGAGTAAAACCGCAGGCGGCCCCACTGGTGAGAGATGAGTAAATGTAGAGGCACGATAGAGATGCGGGCCCCACTAGTGAGAGATGAGTAAATGTAGAGACACGATAGAGATGCGGGCCCCACAGGTGAGAGATGAGTAAATGTAGAGACACGATAGAGATGCAGGCCCCACTAGTGAGAGATGAGTAAATGTAGAGACACGATAGAGATGGGGGCCCCACAGGTGAGATATGAGTAAATGTAGAGACACGATAGGGATGGGGGCCCCACTAGTGAGAGATGAGTAAATGTAGAGACACGATAGAGATGCCGGCCTCACTAGTGAGAGATGAGTAAATGTAGAGACACGATAGAGATGCGGGCCCCACTTGTGAGAGATGAGTTAATGTAGAGACACGATAGAGATGGGGGCCCCACTGGTGAGAGATGAGTAAATGTAGAGACACGATATAGATGGGGGCCCCACTGGTGAGAGATGAGTAAAAGTAGAGACACGATAGAGATGGGGGCCCCACTGGTGAGAGATGAGTAAATGTAGAGACACGATAGAGATGCGGGCCCCACTAGTGAGAGATGAGTAAATGTAGAGACACGATAGAGATGCGGGCCTCTGTGTACTGCCAGCAATTCTTGCCTACCAGAAGCAGCTTCTCAGAGTGCCTCACTGTATAATGTGTCAGCTTCTACGCCTGGACTCACTCGTCTCCGGGGCGTCCTTGGGAGAGGAGAGAACACTTTACAAAACACCAGCCACCAGGTTTAGTGTATTGTTCTGATTGACTAGACTCCACTCATTCAATCAACTACCTCCCTCTCTCTGATGTTACTGGGTCCCCCCTCCTCTGTTACCGATCACGAAAGACAACAGATTTATATTTAAACCTTCTTCTCTGCTCTTGCGACTCACTGGCTGGCTCTCCGCTCTCTTTGCACACTCCTGCCCCTCACACTGGGATCACACTGGGGTCTCTTACTATCTCACTATACTTAGCTTGGGGCATAAATCAGCTCCTCTTTAGTGTCAACCAAATACTCTTGGCCACATCAGAAAAAGAAGACCTACGACGGAACATGGATTATTTAACAAGGACGTGTTAAATTCACAACATGAAGATCAGTGCTGAAAAAACTAAAGTCCTGGCCATAGCGAGAAGAAATCTTAACAAAGATATTGCTGGACAACCAGTCCTTGGAAACAAGTGAAGCATTTCAGATACCTAGGTAGTACAATATCATCATCAAGTAAAACTTGACGCTGAGACTGAGAACAGATGTAATAAAGCGAATCAGGTCATTGGGCAAGTGACATATTTACAGACAAACAAATAGATCACAGTTGAAACAAAAAGATCACTGTACAACACAATTTGTCTCTCACATCTATGCAATCATCTGTTCTGTATGTTTTTACCTTTTTAGTTTTTCTTTTTTTTTCGTTTGTATGTTTATTATGTTTTCTTTTCCTTGCTTAATTTTATGTTTACTTTCCTTTACTTCGCCATTCAGCGAAGTGTTTGGACGAGAAAATCAATAATCTGCAGTTATGAAGTGTCCATCAATTTTCTTCCCTTATCTAGATTCCTTGTTTAAATCTGGTCTCTTACACTGAAGTGACGATTTTGAAGATTTTACTTGAATCAGGGAATTCAAGTCGACTTAGCGATTCTGTTCACATTAGAATAAAAAGATGATAGAACCGCCAGAATCTCAGTCAACTCTACGCAGAGTAACTGGAATGGATACAAATTACAGCGATGGATATTTATATGCAAGCATGTTAGAAACCAGGTTCAGTGATTGGAAAGGGAGAGGTTAGAATGAAAACGGGAGGGGGGGGGTCAAGCTAGTGAACTATTCTGGGGCTCAATCACAAGAGATGAGGTCTGCAGTGACTTTCTCTTCAGTCTCACTGAAGCTGCCAGCTGCTTATCTTTGCAGCCGAAGCAGGAAGATGTTGAGGGACAGCAGCGTCTCGGCTTGGGAGCGGAACATGACGCCTACTTTTTATGTCTTCTGAATGTACCAAAAAGGTTGGGGGTATATAAAACTTCTTAGGCGGCTCCATCACCATGAGGACTTTGGCGATCCCTGTCTCATTAGCGACGGTAAGGTCTGTTGGTGGGGGGAGGGGGTGAACAAAGAGATGGGATAGTGTCTTGGTCAGCTACGGTAAACAAACACTGACTCCAGCATGCCAGCATTGGATCACTGACTCCAGCATGCCATCAGTGGATCACTGACTGCCAACTCTCCCCGGTTTTGCTACACGGCGACATACAAGAAATGTTGAAAATATCTTCAGTTACTACACAACTAGTGAGGGAGAAGGGGTGTGCGAGATGTCATCACACAGTACATGACTAGCGAGGTACATGTGGTGTGGGAGATGTCATCACACAGTACATGACTAGCGAGGTACATGTGGTGTGGGAGATGTCATCAAACAGTACATGACTAGCGAGATGCATGTGGTGTGGGAGATGTCATCAAACAGTACACGACTAGCGAGATGCATGTGGTGTGGGAGATGTCATCAAACAGTACATGACTAGCGAGATGCATGTGGTGTGGGAGATGTCATCAAACAGTACATGACTAGCGAGATGCATGTGGTGTGGGAGATGTCATCAAACAGTACACGACTAGCGAGATGCATGTGGTGTGGGAGATGTCATCAAACAGTACATGACTAGCGAGATGCATGTGGTGTGGGAGATGTCAAACATGCCAGGGCTAATGATATGCGAGGAGTATGGAAGATCATCATCATCAGGTGTTGTGACGACTGGCGTTGGGTATTGTACTTCTCCAGAGCGTACGATCCTTCATGTAGGCCATCAGCTCAGTTGGTGATCTCCTCTCATGCCTTATCGTCAGACTGTCCGGTATCATTTCTCTTGGTCTTCCATCGGCTCTTCTTCTCTCTATTTGTCCTGTTGTTATATTTTCAATATCATATATCTTCTCACTGCATGTCCTGTGAAAGTACATTGTCTCTCTCTTATTTTTTTGACAACTCTTCTCAAACATCCTCCACTAGTTATTTTTACTGCCCAGGGAATTCGAAACATTCTTCTAATAAAACACATTTCTGCTGCTTCCAATAACTTTTGTGCAGACCTGCCTATTGTCCATGATTAATTTCCATATAACAAGATAGGTTCAATATAGCATTTTAGGACTCGTTTTCTAACATTCATTGATAAGGATGTGTTGGATAATATGTTTCTCATTCTCTGAAATGCAGTCTTTGCTTGGCCTATTCTGTTCTTAATTTATGTTTTGAATTTCCCATATGTAGTTATTACTGCTCCAAGTTATTTGAATTTCTGCACCTGCTTTAGAATATTTACATTTAATTTTATACTGCATTTTCGCGGATTCTGTTTCATAGATATAATCATAGTCTCTATTAATTTGATGTTCAAAGTAAGGCCTTTCTGTTCACTTTCGTTGGCGATTTTATCCAAGAGATTTTTCAGGTCTTTTTGGTTCTCAGCTATTAGTACAGTGTCGTCAGCATATCGAAGTTTGTTAATATTGTATCCTCCTACTTTTATACCTGATTCTCCGATGATGGTTCTTAGAATATCCTCGCTGTACAGAGAAAACAGGTCGGGAGATAGTACACACCACTGTCGCACTCCCTGTTTTATTGCTTGATATTTTCCTGTTTTGAGTGGCATAGCACAACATATGCATTATTCATAGATTTTGAGAAAGCCTTTGACAGTGTCAACAGAGATGCACTGTGGAAAATCCAAAGATGGCATGGCCTCCCCTATAAAATAGTTAATGTAATCAAAGCCCTATACGAGGGTTTTCAGTGCAAAGTTATCTGTGGAGAACATACCTCCAGCAGCTTTAGGGTACAAACAGGAGTGAAACAGGGATGTGTACTATCACCAACATTATTTATCTTCGCAATAGACTGGTTAATGAAGGAGGCAACATCAGACAAACGCAGAGGATTACAATGGACCCTTGACACAGTGCTGGAGGACCTTGACTTTGCGGACGACATTTGTCTATTATCAAGCAGTCACAAAGATATGCAAGATAAAATAAACAAGCTAGCTCAGAATGCAAACAACATAGGACTAAAGATCAACGTAGGAAAGACAAAGTTAATGAAGCAAAATGTGAACATCAGAAATGTACTCAGAGTAGATAACAAGTTAGTGGAGGAGGTCAACGAATGTGTATACTTTAGCAGCAGAGTAGTAGAAAATAGAGACAGCACAGAGGACATCAACAGCAGACTTACTAGAGCATACCAGGCTTTTGCAATGCTGCAGACTATATGGAAATAAAAAAACTAAGCATAAATATGAAAAGTCAGGATATTTAAGAGTAATGTTCTAAGTGTACTACTCTATGGAAGTGAATGCTGGAAAATCACCAAAACCATAGAAAACAAGTTGAATTCTTTCCAGACTAAATGTTTACGAAGAATTAGAAAAATATTTTGGCCAAACACCATAAGAAATAACATCTTATTAGCAGAAATGCAGATGAAACCACTGACAACAATTATTGAGGAAAGACGCTGGCGATGATTGGGACATGTGCTCCGAATGACTGACAGCTCACTACCAAAAATAGCACTAAGATGGACACCACAGCGGAACAGAAGTAAGGGTAGACCAAAAGAGACATGGAGAAGAACAACAGAAAGGATGTTGAGCAATAGAGGGCTCACCTGGGCAAGAGTAGAAAAAAAGGCGAAGGACATACATTTGTGGAAAACCCTTGCGGAAGCCCCATGTGTCCTGGGCACTTAAGGTTCAAAGAGAGAGAGAGATTTTCCTGTTTTATTTTAAACTCGAATAGCTGCTTCTTTCTCCCAGTATAGATATTTTACAATCCTCAGTTCTTTGCCGTCTATGTTTATGTCTTCATGCATTTTACTTCTTCTTCTTCTTATTCGTTCGATTCTACCACCAAGAACACCCTATGATCCTACTGAATTTACACCTGTGGTCCTCGTTAAGTCCCATGGCCCCCCGTGTTGTCCCCGAAATATAGGAATGGCGAGATCCCCAGGAGGACCATAAGAGGTTCAGAGTATCGCAGGGTTTGAGCCTGTATTCTTGGTGGGTCTCAGAAGCGGGATTGCGTGACACCGTGGTTTTCGTGGCACCAATTTAGTCTAGAGTTGGACTTTCTTACCGGAAGACCTCGACGTGTTTTGGATATCAGTATATCCCCGCTGGGTGAAAGGTGGTATCCCACCCAGACCAGAGTTAGACTTTCTCACCAGAAAACCTCGACGTGTTTTGAGATACCCGTGTATCACCGCCGGGTGAGAGGTGGTTGCCCAACCTGTCCGGTGTTGGACTTTCTCACCGGAAAACCTCAGCGTGATTAGGATACGTATACATCCCCGCCGGGTGAGAGGTGGTTGCCTATCTAGACTGCACTGGTCCAGTGTCTCCGACTTCAGCATTTTGTGGTCGTGGCCGCTACCCTTGATAGTTGTGACCAGGATGGAGCTTTTGTCCAGGAGGACGAATCCTCGCCACTAGTGACTTCCACCCCTGGGTTGAGCCGGTTTAGGCATATTATCCCAGTATGGGCGTGTTTGGGACGTGACCGACCTCTAGAGCAGAGGTACCGTGACATGCGTAGCCTTCAAGTTTCATCCCTGGTGTGAGCCGGTTTAGGCATATTTCACCAGTGTGGGTGTATTTCGGACATGGCCGGCCCATAGAGCAGAGGCGCCGTGGTATGTGTAGCTCTCGCAGTGATACTACTGGACATACTGATTAAACTTCACTTTATCCTTTCTTCACCTTTTCACATCGGCGCCGCACAGCAACCCTTACTTCCTTTCTGCAGTTTCTTCCTTGACCGGGAGGAGCTTCACTCCACGTGGGGCATCTGAAGAGTCTCGCCAGCAGTGTGCCACAGTTATCCAAGTAGGATCGTGTCATCTAATGAACCTCGAATGATTTAATGAGCCATTCGCGGTTTCACCGTGAGACAGTGTGAACTTAGACATGCATGGCTTAATCTTTGAGACAAGCATATGACTACTGGCATGATCAACCAGATAGCTTTCTTCACCGAATCGTAGTCGGATATCTGCCGACAGACCGACGAAGGGCAAGGGAGACAGCGCTCCGCTCAGAGCGGATCCCTTTCGACCCCGGCGGCGTTTCATTTCCTTTAAGCGGTAGGGGGCGGCCGGCGGCTCTCTCTGCTCTAGCGAACAAGAAGAAAGCCCAGCCACCCACAAGAAACGCACATTACATACTGCAGACCCGATACTCTTTGCGAGAGATGGGCCAATATCGAGACCATCGGTCGACAAAACCGTAGTACATCGTTAGCAGGAACTGGTTAGCCGTTTACATGCTTCGCTCGACGGACAAACCACTTGCTTCTGCATCGAAATAATTTAACTCTCGCCGTCCGGGAGAGGGTGGAAAGCCTGTCTCCCGACGCACGGAACTCGAGAGCGCTTTTTCGCCAAAAGAACGGTCGGCCTGGGCAACAGCAGCAGCCCCCGCTGTGCAGCTCGGCGCGGCTCTGCGCGGCTGACTTCAAGCATTTTAATAATATCATCATGTTTCACCTTGTCGAATGCCTTGGTGTAACCAGTAAACATAAGTAGAGATATTTCTGTAATTTTAAAGCTCTTGCTGTTGTATGGAAGATAACAGTATTAAAAAATTGATTTGACATTACTAAGGAAAGGCTCATATAAACATGATATTATTATTTGATGTACTTTATACTAGTCCACGATTTCTTCGAGCTGAGAGTAAATCATGAACTGTTTTGTATGTCGTAATAACTTTTAAACTTCTCTATACAACTGGCATATTTATTTTGTGCATCATATCTAGTATTTACAGTTATTATAAACAATATTAGCAATCGGGAGACATTAGAAGCCATCAGAACGTGGAGATATAAAAAAGAGAAAAAAATAAGAGAAGGGCTTGAATTCGAATAACGGACACCAGCGGGAGTAACAAGGAGGATATTCGTTCTCTTCTAGCAGTTGATAGTGATATAGAAGTCTGTGGTTCGAGTCACAACACTCTGCAACTGTTTTTATTCCTTTCACGTCTAATATGCTTTTTTTTTCTTTAAGACTAACCATACAACACTGTGCTCTAACACTTAGCACTAGTTGCAAGCATTGCACACCGCTTGAAATAACCAAGCACACATCTATGAGCGGAGTGCGACTTCCTTCAGATATCAATCACAGCAGGAACCTCTTGTGTGGATCTCTGCTCTGGTTCAGCCTCCATTTTTAAGTGAGAGATGCACTGGTAGGGACAAAATATAAAACACCTCAGTCGCTCTAGTAAGTGTTAGGCGATAGACACTACAATTGGTCAGAATACTCAGGTTCTGTAAGAAGTCACAAGTCGCCATTCCTCGTCCTACTGTGTGTTCTTTCTACAAAGTACTACCTCCTCGTCCTACTGTTTGTTCTTTCTACAAAGTACTACCTCCTCGTCCTACTGCTTGTTCTGTCTACAAAGTACTACCTCCTTGTCCTACAGCTTGTTCTGTCTACAAAGTACTACCTCCTCGTCCTACTGCTTGTTCTGTCTACAAAGTACTACCTCCTCGTCCTACAGCTTGTTCTGTCTACAAAGTACTACCTCCTCGCCCTACTGCTTGTTCTGTCTACAAAGTACTACCTCCTCGTCCTGCTGCTTGTTCTGTCTACAAAGTACTAACGTCTCGTCCTACTGCTTGATCTGTCTACAAAGTACTACCTCCTCGTCCTACTGCTTGTTCTGTCTACAAAGTACTACCTCCTCGTCCTACTGCTTGTTCTGTCTACAAAGTACTACCTCCTCAGGAACGCAGCGACAACGCTCTGTCTCCAGTTCAAAACCCAACCCACTGCATATCAGTAAGATGGGTATATATCTCGTGAATTGTATGATACTGTATCTGAGACGTTTACCACATGATGTTAAACTGAGAGTTATACATTGTTACATGAAAAGGAATGGAGCTCAAAAACATGAATACGTAACTGACTATGAAAGGTACCAGGCAAATAGATCTGGTGTCCTTGCATTTAAATATAGTAAGCGAAATACGGAGAGATATAAAAATAACGACGTCTTTTAATCAAAATAATCATGCGTTTTTTACAGTTAAAGAATAATTCTCTGAAGGTAGTCCTATATTTTGTACTCATTCTTAGATACACGAAAATATTAACACTTGAATTGGTGTTCTCCAGGAACATCCCGAACGACCACAAAATATAATACAGATTATAATAACTGCCACTGAAACCAAATTCAGTTTCTATGTAGGTAGTGGCACAGAGTAATACCGTGGGCGTGTAGCAGATGATTAAAATACTAGCAATTAGGACAACCATACTCATAGTGGTTTTGTCTCTGTTGGACAGAGAAGCCGACTTGCTCTGGTTGAAATTTACTGTTTTACGCCATATACTTTTCTGATTAAGTTTCCGGATTAAAATCAAAGTAAGAACTACAACCAACACGAAAGACAAGAATACGCTAATGCCATGAATCATATAGACAATACTTTCTACTTTAACACTGTTCTTTGTATAAATGATGCCAAGAAGTGTCTTGTTTCTCTCTGGATAGAACCTCCAACCAAGATACGTGGTACAATAAAGTGGAAAAACACACCCACAGGTGAAACCATAAATCAGAACCATGACTGTGGCCGTTCTTCTGGAAGTGATCATCTGTTTGACATGTAATGGGAAAGTTATACACAGACATCTCTCGGCCGTGATATACACTGTGATTAGGCAACTTATTCTAGAGAACGTTTCACGTGGTAAAGCTCCCGTCATGTACCGGAGTTCTTTGTACATGATGGGCAAGCCAGACTTCTGAAACAGAGGGTTGACGCTAAGCACATACCACTGCTGTATTAAAAGAGTGCAGAGATCGGCGATAGCCAGAGCGAAGAAACTAATATTAATAGTTGTATTAAGTCCTTGTCTATAAAATACGACCAAGTTAATGACGTTAGCAATTGTTCCCAGAAAACTGACCACACCGCATAAAATAACGCAATTTACGAAAGTTATGATAAATCTTTCAAAGTCGCTGACAATCTTTCTGATTGCACTGATTTGTAGGCCTGCGTGAAATTCTGAAGAATCGTTCACATATACTTCCATCTGTTAGATTAAAACATAACTATAACTTGTTTTGTCAGGACTGCAATAGATAAATAAAAATAAAGTTTTTATATGCTTTAGTGGGTACATTTATTACCATATGTATGCACTCACACATATACTTTTTGACTTTAATAAATTTGTTTCTGATAAGGATCACTTCTTCATAGTTGCACTGCATAAACTCATTCACTGTCATTTAGGTGTAATCTATTCTGTAAAACAATAGTGCCCAATTTATAATACACTAATCTAAAGATATGAGATGAAAGTTTAGTTACTGACAATACGGAAGTGAAGTGATGGAACTAAGTAAAGTGTCATAACGTATATCGTATGACTGTTAGAAAAACTGTTAATGAACGTGAGATAGATGCACACATTGGAAGAACAGTTTTATTGTCTGAAGAATTCACAGATTAATTTATGGTGGATAGGAGTGTCGGATTTCCGTTGTTTAGTAGAAATCAGAATAAAAACGGTTAAAATGTATGATGAAAGGTGAATATGTTTTGTATCTCATCTTTGGCTTTTACTGTATTTGCATGTTGCGTCATAATATATTTAGTCGCGAGTGTCCTTTGGTACTGAGATGACGAATATAACGACAGACCACAGATATATATATATATATATATAACAAGATGTAATCGATTTTGTTCTTTTAACGGATTTATGATGTGCATAGATAATCACAATGGCTTTTGTACTACCTGAGAATGTGCTAGCCAAATGGTTATTATTATGTAACAGTCCAACTTGAGGATATGCTAGCCAAATGGTTATTATGTAACTTAGTCCGACATGAGGATGTGCTAGCCAAATGGTTATTATGTAATTTGATCCGACTTGAGGATGGGCTAGACAAATGGTTATTATGTAACATAATCCGACTGTGAACAATGTGGTCATAGGACAACAAAAAGTTGTTAGACTTTTTTTTTTCTTTGAAATTTGTTTCATGAAAACGGTCATTGTACTGAAACGCTATCAAGATTATGTCAGGCTTTGGTATCAGCTGTTTCAGATAAGCTTATAATGCAACTCATATTCTCATTTGCCTAAACGTAGTATGTTGATACTATTTAATGTTTACGGCTATGAGGAATGTTGAGAAGATCTCAGGGGTTGTCATTATTCATTCTACAATAGAATCAGATTAAAGAAATTTAGCTCTATGTGGTTATATCGGCAATAATGTTGTTCGTACGTTTCGGCTTACCATTATAGAGACTGACATGATGTTCTAGAGGTCCTACTTGAAGGTTTCTAAGGTATCTGGAAATGTTGGTACTGAAATTTCGGTTTTTAGCATTGCTTTACAGAAATTATTTTCGGTAATATTCAAACTGTGTTTAGGTACAAACTGTAAAGAATAATCAGTAAAAGTTGGTATTCAACTAGAAATGAGTACATGGGGAGGACTAAGGCGAAACAATCAAACAACTCCTTACATTGGATCAAATATGGTTGTATATATGTACATGAGGCCAGTGTATATGTTCAGTTAACATGTTAATATATAGCATCAACAAATAATTAAATGTGAAGACATATATAAGAAATATGTATGTAATACCTAAAGCATTAAACATACGATATATCCTGCCTCATTAGCTGGCTGCATTCTAATAAGGAATTATACGATTATTTTGCCGATCGGAAATTTATCGAGCCATTCCTTCATATTTGTTCTACTACTTACTTCTTTACTCCAGAACAACCCTGACAGTGCTATTAGATCTAGCATATCTACGCGCACCAAAGCCTAGAGCGATATTTAAGCAGACTAAATCTACTGAAAAATACGACATTTCTAACACACTCGGTGTTGGTTTCAAAATGATAACGTAACTTAACTTTCTTTCTACCAGAGTTTTTCATCAAAGTTTACTCTGGCAGAGCATGGCAAGTAATTCATGAGTGTAAGAGTTAAAGCTGCACGTTATCTTTCTTTTTTTTTTGTGCGTGAATGTGAATTGCACGGAGTGAAAGCTCTGGAAGGATGGTGAAGTAAATGCTGGTTATATAAAAGAACTCAGAGCTTATTTGCTTTTACTATGATGATTGTATTCGGAGTATGAGGATTATGTGATAGAGCCAAGTCAGTAGCAGTTTTGTAGTAATGTCCTAGTTGAGTGTAGTAGCGCTTGTGCTGTCCTTTTTAGGACAATGTTTTATTTGTAATAGTATGATAGGAATTATGTTGTAGTGTCCTTGCTAGGACCAGAGCTTACTGTTTGTGTTTTATTATGCTGGAAGATGAAGTGTTATTCTGGAAGTTGTTATTCATTCCAAACATTAGTAAGTTCTGCATTTTTTTGTAACTGCTTGCTGGTAGAATGTTCTTTCTTATGGCACGAACTGCATGCCCAGGAAGTTTTTCATGTTTTACTTTTTGTCATTGCTGTATGACAGCAGTTTTTCCTACCATCGTCATATCCATCATCCACATCTACCCCATCAATAAATTTGTTGTCTATTGACTTTGAACTACACTCTTGACTGTTCCTACGTCTGAGTTACAGTTGTGTTGTAAGCTTGAATTATGGAGTCCAGGTATTCTGTTGTTGTCCAGTGGAAGAAGGAGCGTGCCTGGGTATATTGTTCTCTGAGTGTATCACAGATGTGCCTGGGTATATTGTTCTCTGAGTGTATCACAGAACACAAATCCTAGTCTCTCCAATCAACCTGTTTAATCTGATCCTGTGAGAGAGTAACTTTTATTCATGGTTGTTCTCATAGACATTGAACCACAACAGATACATCTTTTCTAGTGCCATATTGGCAAGTTAGTATTCAGTAAATCACATAGAACGGAAAACTATGTTGCATCCATGTTACAGTCATAATATTGATGTGTATGTTAGGGAAATATTTATTAGTTGCAGTATTATATAATAGGTGAATGTTACATAAGTACGTAATAGGTGAATGTTACAGTAAAATTTGATAGATGAACATTACGGCTGTATTTATGACGTAGGTGATAGAATTATCTTATCTTATATCTTATATCTTATATCCTTCCCGTGCCGTTAGACGTCACATAGGGCTCGTAAAGTAGTTCGCCAATTTTTCCTGTCTTCGGCGAGTCTTTCAACCTCATCAAAGGATTTTATGCCTGTTAGCTTGGCCTCTCTTAATAATGTCCTCTTCAGAGTTTCACGCGGTCTGCCCCTTTTTCTTTGGCCTGTTGTGTTCCACTTGATAGCTTGTTTTGGGATTCTCTGATCATTTCTTCTCATCAAGTGACCAACATATGTCCATCTCCTTTTCCTGATCACCCATGAGACTGGTTGTTGTTCAGTCATCTGTCTTATCTCTGCATTGTTCTTGAATTCATTCCACTTGATGCCGAGTATTTTCCTTAGGCATTTGTTTTCAAAAGAGTCTAATTTCTTTTCTATTTCTTTAGTTGTTTTCCAGCTTTCGCATGCATAAATGAGGGTGGATATTACATTTGAATTGAATAGTTTTAACTTGGTTTTTGTGCTTATAACTTTTGAATTCCATATGTTCTCAAGATTCTTGAAGATTGATGCTGCTTTTGCAATTCTGATCCTAACTTCCTTTCTAGTGTCACCATTCTGGTCTATGTAGCTGCCAAGGTATGCAAATTAATTGACTTCTTCAATATCTGTCCCTTCTATGTGTATTTTTCCATTTTGATTGATGGGAATTTTCATTATATAATGAGAGAAGAACAAGCAGGATTTCGAAAAGGGAGAAGCTGTCTCGACCAGATCTTTACTCTCAGAATAATACTTGAAGAACATATTGAAAAGCAACACTATAAGAAATAACATCTTATTAGCAGAAATGCAGATGAAACCACTGACAACAATTATTGAGGAAAGACGCTGGCGATGGTTGGGACATGTGCTCCGAATGACTGACAACTCACTACCAAAAATAGCATTAAGATGGACACCACAGGGGAGCAGAAGTAAGGGTAGACCAAAAGAGACATGGAGAAGAACAACAGAAAGGATGTTGAGCAATAGAGGGCTCACCTGGGCAAGAGCAGAAAAAAAGGCGAAGGACAGGCATTTGTGGAAAACCCTTGCGGAAGCCCCATGTGCCCTGGGCACTTAAGGTTCAGAGAGAGAGAGAGATATTGAAAAGCAGAAACCATTAATACTGAACTTCATAGATTTTAAAAAGGCATTTGATAGAATTATATGTAACAAATAAACGTTACAGTCATTTAATGAGGTGAATGTTACACAGAAAATAGTTATAAACTACTGATAATACTCAGCCACTTCTGTCTACTGAGATCAGGAGCTTCTGTGAAAAAATTATTTTATTTTAAACATTTTTTCGTTGGTAGACAAAACTTCGAAGGCACGCACAAGAGAAGTTTTAATAGCTTTAATGAGAGGCTGTGATAAGCAGTCATATCATCAGCAACCAGCCCAAGAGCAGCCATAAGAAGCTGAATTTAACATGGCTGATAGTTATTACAAAATATACAGAAATAAATAAATAAACATTTTACTGCTTGTTCTGTCTACAAAGTACTACCTCCTTGTCCTACTGCTTGTTCTGTCTACAAAGAACTACCTCCTGGTCCTACTGCTTGTTCTGTCTACAAAGTACTACCTCCTCGTCCTACTACTTGTTCTGTCTACAAAGTACTACCTCCTCGTCCTACTGCTTGTTCTGTCTACAAAGTACTACCTCCTGGTCCTACTACTTGTTCTGTCTACAAAGTACTACCTCCTCGTCCTACTGCTTGTTCTGTCTACAAAGTACTACCTCCTGGTCCTACTACTTGTTCTGTCTACAAAGTATTACCTCCTCGTCCTACTACTTGTTCTGTCTACAAAGTACTACCTCCTCGTCCTACTGCTTGTTCGGTCTACAAAGTACTACCTCCTCGTCTTACAGCTTGTTCTGTCTACAAAGTACTACCTCCTCAGGAACGCAGCGACAACGCTCTCAGTCTCCAGTTCAAAACCCGCCCCGCTACATATCAGTAAGATGGGTACAGATCTCGTGAATTGTATGATACTGTATCTGAGACGTTTACCACATGACGCTCAAAAACATGAATACATAATTCACTGGGAAAGGTACCAGGCAAATAGATCAGTTGTCCTTGCATTTAAATATAGTAAGCGAAATACGGAGAGATATAAAAATAACGACGTCTTTTAATCAAAATAATCATGCGTTTTTTTACAGTTAAAGAATAATTCTCTGAAGGTAGTCCTATATTTTGTACTCATTCTTAGATACACGAAAATATTAACACTTGAATTGGTGTTCTCCAGGAACATCCCGAACGACCACAAAATATAATACAGATTATAATAACTGCCACTGAAACCAAATTCAGTTTCTATGTAGGTAGTGGCACAGAGTAATACCGCGGGCGTGTAGCAGATGATTAAAATACTAGCAATTAGGACAACCATACTCATAGTGGTTCTGTCTCTGTTGGACAGAGAAGCCGACTTGCTCTGGTTGAAATTTACTGTTTTACGCCATATACTTTTCTGATTAAGTTTCCGGATTAAAATCAAAGTAAGAACTACAACCAACACGAAAGATAAGAATCCACAAATGCCATGGATCATATAGACAATACTTTCTACTTTAACACTGTTCTTTGTGTAAATGATGCCAAGAAGTGTCTTGTTTCTCTCTGGATAGAACCTCCAACCAGGATACGTGGTACAATAAACTGGAATAAAAGAACAACAGCTGATAGCATAGATCAGAACCATGACTGTGGCCGTTCTTCTGGAAGTGATCATCTGCTTGACATGTAATGGGAAAGTTATACACAGACATCTCTCGGCCGTGATATACACTGTGATTAGGCAACTTATTCTGGAGAATATTTCACGTGGTAAAGCTCCCGTCATGTACCGAAATTCTTGGTACACGATGGGCAAGCCAGACTTCTGAAACAGAGGGTTGACGCTAAGCACATACCACTGCTGTATTAAAAGAGTGCAGAGATCGGCGATAGCCAGAGCGAAGAAACTAATATTAATAGTTGTATTAAGTCCTTGTCTATAAAATACGACCAGGTTAATGACGTTAGCAATTGTTCCCAGAAAACTGACCACACCGCATAAAATAACGCAATTTACGAAAGTTATGATAAATCTTTCAAAGTCGCTGACAATCTTTCTGATTGCACTGATTTCTAGGCTTGCGTGAAATTCTGAAGAATCGTTGATATATACTTCCATCTGTTAGATTAAAACATAACTATAACTTGTTTTGTCAGGACTGCAATAGATAAAATAAAAATAAAGTTTTTATATGCTTTAGTGGGTACATTTATTACCATATGTAAGCACTCACACATATACTTTTTGCCTTTAATAAATTTGTTTCTGATAAGGATCACTTCTTCATAGTTGCACTGCATAAACTCATTCACTGTCATTTAGGTGTAATCTATTCTGTAAAACAATAGTGCCCAATTTATAATACACTAATATAAAGATATGAGATGAAAGTTTAGTTAATGACAATACGGAAGTGAAGTGATGGAACTAAGTAAAGTGTCATAACGTATATCGTATGACTGTTAGAAAAACTGTTAATGAACGTGAGATAGATGCACACATTGGAAGAACAGTTTTATTGTCTGAAGAATTCACAGATTAATTTATGGTGGATAGGAGTGTCGGATTTCCGTTGTTTAGTAGAAATCAGAATAAAAACGGTTAAAATGTATTATAAAAGGTGAATATGTTTTGTATCTCATCTTTGGCTTTTACGGTATTTGCATATTGCGTCATAATATATTTAGTCGCGAGTGTCCTTTGGTACTGAAATGACGAATATAACGACAGACCACATATATATATATATATATATATATATATATATATATATATATATATATATATATATATATATATATATATATATAACAAGATGTAATCGATTTTGTTCTTTTAACGGATTTATGATGTGCATAGATAATCACAATGGCTTTTGTACTACCTGAGAATGTGCTAGCCAAATGGTTATTATTATGTAACAGTCCAACTTGAGGATGTGCTAGCCAAATGGTTATTATGTAACTTGATCCGACTTGAGGATGAGCTAGACAAATGGTTATTATGTAACTTGATCCGACTTGAGGATGAGCTAGACAAATGGTTATTATGTAACATAATCCGACTGTGAACAATGTGGTCATAGGACAACAAAAAGTTGTTAGACTTTTTTTTTTTTCTTTGAAATTTGTTTCATGAAAACGGTCATGGTACAAATACGCTATCAAGATTATGTCAGGCTTTGGTATCAGCTGTTTCAGATAAGCTTATAATGCAACTCATATTCTCATTTGCCTAAACGTAGTATGTTGATACTATTTAATGTTTACGGCTATGAGGAATGTTGAGAAGATCTCAGGGGTTGTCATTATTCATTCTACAATAGAATCAGATTAAAGAAATTTAGCTCTATGTGGTTATATCGGCAATAATGTTGTTCGTACTTTTCTGCTTACCATTATAGAGACTGACATGATGTTCTAGAGGTCCTACTTGAAGGTTTCTAAGGTATCTAGAAATGTTGGTACTAAAATTTCGGTTTTTAGCATTGCTTTACAGAAATTATTTTCGGTAATATTCAAATTTTGTTTTTAGGTACAAACTGTAAAGAATAATCAATAAAAGTTGGTATTCAACTAGAAATGAATACATGGGGAGGACTAAGGCGAAACAATCAAACAACTCCTTACATTGGATCAAATATGGTTGTATATATGTACATGAGGCCAGTGTATATGTTCAGTTAACATGTTAATATATAGCATCAACAAATAATTAAATGTGAAGACATATATAAGAAATATGTATGTAATACCTAAAGCATTAAACATACGATATATCCTGCTTCATTAGCTGGCTGCATTCTAATAAGGAATTATACGATTATTTTGCCGATCGGAAATTTATCGAGCCATTCCTTCATATTTGTTCTACTACTTACTTCTTTACTCCAGAACAACCCTGACAGTGCTATTAGATCTAGCATATCTACGCGCACCAAAGCCTAGAGCGATATTTAAGCAGACTAAACCTACTGAAAAATACGACATTTCTAACACAAGCAATGTTGGTTTCAAAATGATAACGTAACTTAACGTTCTTTCTACCAGAGTTTTTCATCTACGTTTACTCTGGCAGAGCATGGCAAGTAATTCAAGAGCGTAAGAGTTAAAGCTGCACGTTATCTTTCTTTTTTTTTGTGCGTGAATGTGAATTGCACGGAGTGAAAGCTCTGGAAGGATGGTGAAGTAAATGCGGGTTATATAAAAGAACTCAGAGCTTATTTGCTTTTACTATGATGATTGTATTCGGAGTATGAGGATTATGTGATAGAGCCAAGTCAGTAGCAGTTTTGTAGTAATGTCCTAGTTGAGTGTGGTAGCGCTTGTGCTGTCCTTTTTAGGACAATGTTTTATTTGTAATAGTATGATAGGAATTATGTTGTAGTGTCCTTGCTAGGACCAGAGCTTACTGTTTGTGTTTTATTATGCTGGAAGATGAAGTGTTATTCTGGAAGTTGTTATTCATTCCAAACATTAGTAAGTTCTGCATTTTTTTGGTAACTGGTTGCTGGTAGAATGTTCTTTCTTATGGCACGGACTGCATGCCCAGGAAGTTTTTCATGTTTTACTTTTTGTCATTGCTGTATGACAGCAGTTTTTCCTACCATCATCCACATCTACCCCATCAATAAATTTGTTGTCTATTGACTTTGAACTACACTCTTGACTGTTCCTACGTTTGAGTTACAGTTGCGTTGTAAGCTTGAATTATGGAGTCCAGGTATTCTGTTGTTGTCCAGTGGAAGAAGGAGCGTGCCTGGGTGTATTGTTCTCTGAGTGTATCACAGATGTGCCTGGGTGTATTGTTCTCTGAGTGTATCACAGATGTGCCTGGGTGTATTGTTCTCTGAGTGTATCACAGATGTGCCTGGGTGTATTGTTCTCTGAGTGTATCACAGAACACAAATCCTAGTCTCTCCAATCAACCTGTTTAATCTGATCCTGTGAGAGGGTAACTTTTATTCATGGTTGTTCTCCTAGACATTGAACCACAACAGATACATCTTTTCTAGTGCCATATTGGCAAGTTAGTATTCAGTAAATCACATAGAACGGAAAACTATGTTGCATCCATGTTACAGTCATAATATTGATGTATATGTTAGGGAAATATTTATTAGTTGCAGTATTATATAATAGGTGAATGTTACATAAATACGTAATAGGTGAATGTTACAGTAAAATTTGATAGATGAACATTACGGCTGTATTTATGACGTAGGTGATAGAATTATCTTATATCTTATATCCTTCCCGTGCCGTTAGACGTCACATAGGGCTCGTAAAGTAGTTCGCCAATTTTTCCTGTCTTCGGCGAGTCTTTCAACCTCATCAAAGGATTTTATGCCTGTTAGCTTGGCCTCTCTTAATAATGTCCTCTTCAGAGTTTCACGCGGTCTGCCCCTTTTTCTTCGGCCTGTTGTGTTCCACTTGATAGCTTGTTTTGGGATTCTCTGATCATTTCTTCTCATCAAGTGACCAACATATGTTCATCTCCTTTTCCTGATCACCCATGAGACTGGTTGTTGTTCAGTCATCTGTCTTATCTCTGCATTGTTCTTGAATTCATTCCACTTGATGCCGAGTATTTTCCTTAGGCATTTGTTTTCAAAAGAGTCTAATTTCTTTTCTATTTCTTTAGTTGTTTTCCAGCTTTCGCATGCATAAATGAGGGTGGATATTACATTTGAATTGAATAGTCTTAACTTGGTTTTTGTGCTTATAACTTTTGAATTCCATATGTTCTCAAGATTCTTGAAGATTGATGCTGCTTTTGCAATTCTGATCCTAACTTCCTTTCTAGTGTCACCATCCTGGTCTATGTAGCTGCCAAGGTATGCAAATTAATTGACTTCTTCAATATCTGTCCCTTCTATGTGTATTTTTCCATTTTGATTGATGGGAATTTTCATTATATAATGAGAGAAGAACAAGCAGTATTTCGAAAAGGGAGAAGCTGTCTCGACCAGATCTTTACTCTCAGAATAATACTTGAAGAACATATTGAAAAGCAACACTATAAGAAATAACATCTTATTAGCAGAAATGCAGATGAAACCACTGACAACAATTATTGAGGAAAGACGCTGGCGATGGTTGGGACATGTGCTCCGAATGACTGACAACTCACTACCAAAAATAGCATTAAGATGGACACCACAGGGGAGCAGAAGTAAGGGTAGACCAAAAGAGACATGGAGAAGAACAACAGAAAGGATGTTGAGCAATAGAGGGCTCACCTGGGCAAGAGCAGAAAAAAAGGCGAAGGACAGGCATTTGTGGAAAACCCTTGCGGAAGCCCCATGTGCCCTGGGCACTTAAGGTTCAGAGAGAGAGAGACATATTGAAAAGCAGAAACCATTAATACTGAACTTCATAGATTTTAAAAAGGCAGTTGATAGAATTATATGTAACAAATAAACGTTACAGTCATTTAATGAGGTGAATGTTACACAGAAAATATTTATAAACTACTGATAATACTCAGCCACTTCTGTCTACTGAGATCAGGAGCTTCTGTGAAAAAATTATTTTATTTTAAACATTTTTTCGTTGGTAGGCAAAACTTCGAAGGCACGCACAAGAGAAGTTTTAATAGCTTTAATGAGAGGCTGTGATAAGCAGTCATATCATCAGCAACCAGCCCAAGAGCAGCCATAAGAAGCTGAATTTAACATGGCTGATAGTTATTACAAAATATACAGAAATAAATAAATAAACACGATTTACTTTGACAAGATTATTTCGCGCACCCGTTTAGTAGGGTCAACATCTCAACATCTTTATAAGAGTACTTGTGGTCAAATGTATGTGTGTATATATATCTATATACTTGTGGTCACATGTATGTGTGTATATATATCTATATACTTGTGGTCAAATGTATGTGTGTATATATATATATATACTTGTGGTCAAATGTATGTGTGCATATATATATATACTTGTGGTCAAATGTATGTGTGTATATATCTATATACTTGTGGTCAAATGTATGTGTATATATATATCTATATACTTGTGGTCAAATGTATGTGTATATATATATCTATATACTTGTGGTCAAATGTATGTGTATATATATCTATATACTTGTGGTCAAATGTATGTGTGTATATATATCTATATACTTGTGGTCAAATGTATGTGTGCATATATATCTATATACTTGTGGTCAAATGTATGTGTGCATATATATCTATATACTTGTGGTCAAATGTATGTGTGTATATATATATCTATATACTTGTGGTCAAATGTATGTGTGATATATATCTATATACTTGTGGTCAAATGTATGTGTGTATATATATCTATATACTTGTGGTCAAATGTATGTGTGTATATATATCTATATACTTGTGGTCAAATGTATGTGTGAAGATATATCTATATACTGTACATTCTTTCAATCTTTATTGGGATACGAGGTCTTCTTTGCAGCGTTAGTTGTGTGGAAGCTGAGGCACATCATTATGTTGACTGGGGAAAGAGTTATATGGGCCATATTTTCAGTCCCTGAATATAGCTAAACAACAGATGTTGGGCAAAGATTCTTTAAGAGACTCCAGCGCCACTGGGACTGTAGCGATCCTTGTCCCTTTAGTCAGGTTAGGTCTGTTAGTGAATTAGCTGAGAGGTCGGGCAGGGTCTTGCTCAGCTGTGGTTAGACAAAGATTGTGACTTAACCTGGCCAACACTTGCCCGCTTACGCCAAACACGTTTGTGTCCTAATGTTCGTACTAAGACCAACGCCAATATCATGTTCATACCCATGTTCATGTTCGTCTTCTTCCAGTAGGGTAATGTCCACAGACATTATATCTGCTGGTCAGGTGACCATCAAGTGTTCCATCGGTGGCCTTATCTTTATATTTCTTGCTTTAGTTGCACTGCATCGGTCGTACGTCGACATTACTCCTCCAGATCAGCCACTATTCCTACACAAAACATCTATTCCTTAGTTTGTGTAAGATTCGATCTTGACCCCGATATCCGACCTCATGTGCCACCTGTAATATCCTTTGCCTTAGTGATTCAGGGATTACCACAAGTGAAGCCGTAGTCTTATATCTGTTCTCTCTCGTTCTACACAGTAATCCTTTCACTGTTTTCTATCTGGTTCTTCAATAAAGCAGACTTTTCATAGTTGTTGGGAGCTAGGTTAACTGCGTTAAAACACCTAATTTGCCTATGTGCCAGTGTGACAGTATTTTGGTCAAGGATAACTAACCCTTATGTTTTGTAGAATTTTCTAGATTGGTTTGTCAATAACTTCAAGTTCATTCTTTGGTATTGAAAAGTATGTTTTGTGCTATGGGAGTTCATTATTTGGTAGTGAAAAGTATGTTTTGTGCTATGGGAGTTCATTATTGGTAGTGAAAAGTATATTTGGTGCTATAGGAGTTTATTATTTGGTAGTGAAAAGAATGTTCTGTGCTATGGGAGATCGTTATTTGGTAGTGAAATGTATGTTTTGTGCTATGGGAGATCATTATTTGGTAGTGAAATGTATGTTTTGTGCTATAGGAGTCCATTATTTGGTAGTGAAAAGTATGTTTTGTGCTATGGGAGTTCATTATTTGGTAGTGAAAATTATGTTTTGTGCTATGGGAGTTCATTATTTGGTAGTGAAAATTATGTTTTGTGCTATAGGAGTCCATTATTTGGTAGTGAAAAGTATGTTTTGTGCTATGGGAGTTCATTATTTGGTAGTGAATATTATGTTTTGTGCTATGAGAGTTCATTATTTGGTAGTGAATATTATGTTTTGTGCTATGAGAGTGAGACAAAAGTTTCAACTCAGATCATTCGAAGTCTAACTGCAGTGTGAGAATGTAATGTACCTGTCAGCTGTTTTAGGTATGTTTTGTGAGACATGAAAGGAAATTACAACTGCGGTAAAACTGGTTCTAGTAATGAAAACAGATGGGTGTATGGTACAGTTTTATAAAAAAAAATTAAGAATAGCGAGAAAAGTGGGAAGAAACAAGAATGGCAGAAAGCAAGATGAGTACATATAAAGGAAAGACATACAACAATTCAATCATTCATTCACTAATTTGCATGTCCCTTGCGGAACTTTGCCTCCCAAACAGCACTCCTGTAGGCCTCTCGGTTGTGAGCAGGTTGGCCTGCTGCTGCTGCATCCATTTGCAGATCGTCAACGATGTCTTGTAGCCATCTTCGTTTTCGTCTTCCTCTCTTTCTTTTTCCCATTATGTATCTTTCCAATACGGTCTTCTCTAAATTATCATGACATTTAATGTGTCCAAAATATTTAAGTTTTCTCTCTTTAATCCTCTTTACTAGTCAGTCTTCATCAATATTAAGTTCTTGCAGTATAGATATATTTGTTCTTTT
This sequence comes from Achatina immaculata, assembly GCA_009760885.1. NCBI lineage: Eukaryota > Metazoa > Mollusca > Gastropoda > Stylommatophora > Achatinidae > Lissachatina > Lissachatina immaculata. Next base: position 2,800 of record WNKJ01000228.1, on the reverse strand, counting down.
TTGTGTCCACGATATTAGGAGAACTCTTCTGTAGCATTTACATTCAAAGGCATTTATGTGTTTCTCAGCTGTTTTGTTAAGTGTCCAGGTCTCATTGGCATATGTTGAGATTGGAAAGATGCATGCTCTTAAAAATCTTATTTTTGTGGTTCTGTCTGCTCCTCTCTACAGATTTTTATTTGTTTTACTTTCTGAAGAGCGATAGATGTCCTCCTTTTAATTTTTCTCATTATATCTCCATTATTAGTTAGTAATGATCCAAGATATTCAAAACTCTCCACTTCTTCCAATTTTTCCTCATTGATATATATTTCAGCTGCCTTGTTTGTTTTGTCAGTTGTCATCAATTTAGTTTTCTTTGCATTAAGCTAGAGGTTCTGTTCTTCGCTGTTCTTGCGGACTGACATAATTAGTTTTTCCATTCATTTTTGTGTTGTGGACAGTAATACCGTGTCATCAGCATATCTAATCTCTGGTATTTCATAATCTCCAATTGTTATGGCATCGTAACATTCTTTGTCTACATCTTCTCTAACATTCCTCATTATATTTTCAGTATACAAGTAAAATAAGTAAGGTGACAATATGCATCCCTGACGGACACCTTGTTTTATGTCAAACCAAGTTGTTGTTTCACCATTTATTCTTACTGCTGCTTGTTGGTCTAGATACAGCAGTGATGTTAACTGTATCAAATGTTTTGGAAATCCCATTTTTTCCATTATTTCCCAAATGTTTTGGTGTTGTACACAATAAAATGCCTTTGAATAGTCTATAAAGGATAAATATAGATTCACATTAAACTCTCTGCATTTCTCTATTCTTAATCTTAGATTCAATATATGATCTCTTGATCCTCTTCCTTGCCTGAAACCAGCTTGGACCATATTGAGTTCTTCTTCTATTTTCTTTCGAATCTACCTATTTTGATTTTTAACAGAATTTTACTGGAATGACTAATCAGGGCAACAGTTCTGTAATTTATGCATAATCTCAGGTTATCCTTTTTTTGGCAGTGGTATGAATACAGTTCTTTTCCATTCTTTTGACCAAATACCTGAATGCCGTATCCTTTTACATAGTGCATGATAGATTGTTGCACACTCCTTTCCTCCTGCTTTAATAAATTCAGCTTTTATCTCATCACATCCTGGTGATTTACCATTTTTCAGATTCTTTATTGGCCATAAAACTTCTATTGTCGGTTTGGGTTCTTTCTCCTCCAATAATAATTCACACTGTTGATTTCTGCTTTGACAGTTGGTTGTTTCATATATTCCTTTGCAATATTCCTCTATCTTTCCAATATTTCTACAAAAACCTTTGTCAAGGATCCCATTCGAAAGAAAACAACAGCTAAAAACACGAACACCACAAACGTCCGGGCTTTCTTACAAGGTAAAGGTAGAATCCCCGTTTCCGTGCCATTAAGGCATATTGTGGAATACGGTGTTAGGCCAGCATTTCCCATGACCTTCGGCACATGAAAGTGTGATGTGATCATTACCACGCCTGGCCGCTTTAACTCCACAGATTTCTCTGCTACCCATTTTTAGAGGCTGGGTCAACATCATCATCATCATCATCTGCCGTGCCGACTGGCGTTGGCTATTATGCTTCTCCAGAGTACACGATCCTTCATGCAGGCCATCAGCTCAGTTGTTGATCTCCTCTCACACCGTCCCGTCAGACTGTCCAGTATCATTTCTCTTGGTCTTCCTCTTGATCTTCTTCCTTCTATTTTTCCTGTTGTTATAATATTTTCAATGCCCCCTCTTCTCATTGCATGTCCTATGAAAGTACATTGTCTCTCTCTTATCTTTTTGACAAGGCTGGGTCAACCCCTGCGCCTTTTTGGTGTGTACCAGAAAAGATCCCACTGCTGGGATTGAACCCGGTACTACCGGAATTAATAAACTGAACGTTTCTTACAAGGAGGAGACCAAAAGGCAAAGTCTATATATTGTTCATACATTTTCCCTGTAATTTCCTCCTAATTAACATAATCTCTCCCTTACCAAGAGCAAGTATTTGCATTCACATTCTGCAAGGTACGTCCAGAAAGTCGGAAATTAGTCATGAACAACAACATCTTAAAATCCATTAAATAATTCTAACATCTTAATACATCATTGTTCTCCTAAGCTAGACATAAGCTAGACGTTTGATAAACTTAGTTAAATGAAACAAGTGTCTGAAACACAATATACAATCTACTATCTGGGCCCCTACTTGCTCTCTTAAGCTAGACATTTGATAAACTTAGTTAAATGAAACAAGTGTCTGAAACACGATATACAATCTACTATCTGGGCCCCCACTTGCTCTCTTAAGCTAGACATAAGCTAGACGTTTGATAAACTTAGTTAAATGAAACAAGTGTCTGAAACACAATATACAATCTACTATCTGGGCCCCTACTTGCTCTCTTAAGCTAGACATTTGATAAACTTAGTTAAATGAAACAAGTGTCTGAAACACGATATAAAATCCACTATCTGGGCCCCCACTTGCTCTCTCCCCACATATGGTTGAACTTATGTCGTCTTAGTTTAGCAAATGAAAGTATCTAGATACCGGCTTCTACCATACATCTTACAGCCTTCCTGTGCCATCAGATTTCACATAGGACTAGCAGTGTGTCTCGCCATGAGTCTCTTTTCTCTCCCAGCTTCTCAATCTCATCAAGAGATTTGTTACCTTCCATCTTAGTCTTCCTGTTATATTTTATTTTATGTCTCTCAGCTTCAATGTTAGTTATGTCTGTTATATGAACAGCATATTTGTAGAATGTCTGGAA
>WNKJ01000227.1:0-15009 GCA_009760885.1 Achatina immaculata | reverse complement strand
ACTCCTCTCTTCCTATGTCTTCTTCTTTTCTTCAGCCTTCCGGCTGATTCACTCACTCCTCTCTCCTATGTCTTCTTCTTTTCTTCAGCCTTCCGGCTGATTCACTCATCCTCTCCTCCTATGTCTTCTTCTTTTTTCAGCCTTCCGGCTGATTCACTCACTCTCCTCCTATGTCTTCTTTTCTTCAGCCTTCCGGCTGATTCACTCACTCCTCTCTTCCTATGTCTTCTTCTTTTCTTCAGCCTTCCGGCTGATTCACTCACTCCTCTCCTCCTATGTCTTCTTCTTTTCTTCAGCCTTCCGGCTGATTCACTCACTCCTCTCCTCCTATGTCTTCTTCTTTTCTTCAGCCTTCCGGCTGATTCACTCATCCTCTCCTCCTGTTGTCTTCTTGTGTTTTATTTTTGTTTTCTGTTGTCTCTTCTGTGTTTTATTTTTTTTTTGTTTTCTGTTTTCTCTTCTGTGTTTTATTTTTTTTTCTGTTGTCTCTTGTCTGTGTGTTTTTTTTTCTGTTGTCTCTTCTGTGTTTTATTTTTTTTTTTTTTTTTTTTGTCTCTTCTGTGTGTTTTTTTTTTTTTCTGTTGTCTCTTCTGTGTGTTTTTTTTTTTTTTTTTCTGTTGTCTTTTCTGTGTTTTATTTTTGTTTTCTGTTGTCTCTTCTGTGTTTTATTATTTTCTAAACACGATGGAGTCTGGTTGTTGGTTCTCGTGGATGCTACGACGCTTCCATTTCTTAGTCTTGACGCCTCTTGTTTCAGTCTGCTGGACTTGGCGACATTGTGTACAGTCTTGCTGACTTGATGCCATTTGTTTCAGTCTCATGGACTTGATGCTACTGTGTTCAGTCTGGGGTACTTAACACCACTGGGTTTGGTCTGGCTGACTTGACACCAGAGGGTTGAGTCTGGCTGACTTTATGCCAGTGGGTTCTGTCTCATGGACTTGACTCAGTTGTGCTCAGTTCAGTGGACTTGACAACAGTGGGTTTGGTGTCGCAGACTTAGCACGGTGGAGTAGAGTTTGGTGGGCATGACGTTTCTGCTTTCTATCTCATGATCTTGACACCTCTTGTTTCAGTCTGCTGGACTTGGCGACATTGTGTACAGTCTTGCTGACTTGATGCCATTTGTTTCAGTCTCATGGACTTGATGCTACTGGGTTCAGTCTTGGGTACTTAACACCATTGGGTTTGGTCTGGCTGACTTGACACCAGAGGGTTGAGTCTGGCTGACTTTATGCCAGTGGGTTCTGTCTCATGGACTTGACTCAGTTGTGCTCAGTTCAGTGGACTTGATGACAGTGGGTTTGGTCTCGCAGACTTAGCACTGTGGAGTTGAGTTTGGTAGGCATGGTGTTTCTGCTTTCTATCTCATGATCTTGACACCTCTTGTTTCAGTCTGCTGGACTTGGCGACATTGTGTACAGTCTTGCTGACTTGATGCCATTTGTTTCAGTCTCATGGACTTGATGCTACTGGGTTCAGTCTGGGGTACTTAACACCACTGGATTTGGTCTGGCTGACTTGACACCAGAGGGTTGAGTCTGGCTGACTTTATGCCAGTGGGTTCTGTCTCGTGGACTTGACTCAGTTGTGCTCAGTTCAGTGGACTTGACTCAGTTGTGCTCAGTTCAGTGGACTTGATGACAGTGGGTTTGGTCTCGCAGACTTAGCACTGTGGAGTTGAGTTTGGTAGGCATGGTGTTTCTGCTTTCTATCTCATGATCTTGACGCCTCTTGTTTCAGTCTGCTGGACTTGGCGACATTGTGTACAGTCTTGCTGACTTGATGCCATTTGTTTCAGTCTCATGGACTTGATGCTACTGTGTTCAGTCTGGGGTACTTAACACCACTGGATTTGGTCTGGCTGACTTGACACCAGAGGGTTGAGTCTGGCTGACTTTATGCCAGTGGTTCTGTCTCGTGGACTTGACTCAGTTGTGCTCAGTTCAGTGGACTTGACGACAGTGGGTTTGGTCTGGCTGACTTTATGCCAGTGGGTTCTGTCTCATGGACTTGATGCTACTGGTTCAGTCTGGGGTACTTAACACCACTGGATTTGGTCTGGCTGACTTTATGCCAGTGGGTTCTGTCTCATGGACTTGATGCTACTGGTTCAGTCTGGGGTACTTAACACCATTGGGTTTGGTCTGGCTGACTTTATGCCAGTGGGTTCTGTCTCGTGGACTTGACTCAGTTGTGCTCAGTTCAGTGGACTTGACAACAGTGGGTTTGGTCTCGCAGACTTAGCACAGTGGAGTTGAGTTTGGTGAGCATGACGTTTCTGCTTTCTATCTCATGATCTTGACACTCTTGTTTCAGTCTGCTGGACTTGGCGACATTGTGTACAGTCTTGCTAACTTGATGCCATTTGTTTCAGTCTCATGGACTTGACAGTGTTGCATTTGATCTTTTGGGCCAGACTTCGTCGTGTTCTTTCTCATGTACTAACACTACTAACACTTTAGGTTTGTTCTTGCGTGCTAACACTACTAACACTCTCCCAATGTGTCTCCACCTTGACGTGGTGGGAGAGCTTGCGTTTCCCAATAGCAGAGCTTTTATGGTAGTAGCATAGCTACTGGTAGCAACCCATGCCAAAAATGTTAGTTGTTGGGAACAGACAAAGAGAGACACTTATATTCAAATGCATTAACAGCTCTAACACTTTGATGGTAACACTAGCATAGTAGAAACCAAACCTAACCTTACCAAATCTTAGCCAATATAATCTAACCTAACATAAACAAAAAACAATCTTGCCTAAACTAGGTAACATAACATAACATAATTATCTATCCTAACAGCCCTAGCATAATATCTTCTTAACTAACCTAATGTATCTTTCAACTTCACAATTTGTTTTTCATTTTATGTAATTGCCCTTCTGCTTTTCCTATTTAATTATTACTTTAACCTCATCTTTTTAGCTTACCTTGAGTTTCCCATTTTAACTGAACATTTAACCTAACCTTTTAGTTTAACACAAAATTCCAGTTAGCATTACAACTTAACATTTCAGATTAACATCTTTTGCTTAACATTTGTGCTTAACATTTTCAAGTAAGATATTACCACAACAGCTTAACATTTCAGATTAACATTTTTCACCAGAATTTTAACTTGTCATTTTAAATGAACATTTTAGCTTAACATATGAACGTAACATTTCAGTTTTATATTTTTAAATCAGCATTTTATCTTAGAAAAAAATTGTAATTTAACATTATAGCTTCACAATTTAACATATTTACTTCACAATTTAACATATTTACTTCACATTTTAAATTAACACTTTAACTTTACAATTTGCCTCAACAGGCAGTATTTATCTTCACACATTAACTTCAGATTTTAGCATAATACTTTTAATTTAATAACTGAAACTTAGCATTTTAATTAATGTAACATTTTATCTTAGCGTCATTGTAATTTTAAAAACATGTAATTTAATATTTTAAGTAAACATTTTTAATTTAATACTTTAAGTAAACATTTTAAGTTAAAACATTTTAACTTAATAAAATTGTAATTAAAAATTTTAACATTTTAAATTGAGCAATGTAATTTTAACATTTTACTTAACACATTGTTTTAACATTATTTCTTTAATTTCCTCTCTGTTTTCTTGCTTTAATGTACCCTTATTCTTACCAGTTTAGCTTTCTTCACCTCATAACTCTCTCATTTAAATTCCATGTTAATTTCCTTTTAACTCTAGCTTTTATCTAAATCTGTAACTTTCTGTTTTACCTTAGTATTTAAGTTTCAAAATAACTAAATGTATGAAGATTTCATAAATGCAGAGTTTTTCTAGGAAAAAATAAGTAATATGATGTTTTTAGACAATAATTGTGTCCTACTTACCATCGGCTAGGACTTGATGCTACTGGGTTCAGTCTGGGGTACTTAACACCACTGGATTTGGTCTGGCTGACTTGACACCAGAGGGTTGAGTCTGGCTGACTTTATGCCAGTGGGTTCTGTCTCATGGACTTGACTCAGTTGTGCTCAGTTCAGTGGACTTGACGACAGTGGGTTTGGTCTCGCAGACTTAGCACTGTGGAGTTGAGTTTGGTGGGCATGATATTTCGTCTTTCTATCTCTTGGTCTTGATGCCTCTTGTTTCAGTGGCTGACTTAATGTCATTGGATTGGTTCTCGTGATCTGTTCACCAGTGAGCTTGGTAATGTGGACTTTATGACAGTTGGTTCAGCCTCATGGAGTTCAGTCTTGTGGACTTGACATTTATTTGATGCTTCTTGGTTTGTTGTCATGGACTTGACAGTGTTGCATTTGATCTTTTGGGCCAGACTTCGTCGTGTTCTTTCTCATGTACTAACACTACTAACACTTTAGGTTTGTTCTTGCGTGCTAACACTACTAACACTCTCCCAATGTGTCTCCACCTTGACGTGGTGGGAGAGCTTGCGTTTCCCAATAGCAGAGCTTTTATGGTAGTAGCATAGCTACTGGTAGCAACCCATGCCAAAAATGTTAGTTGTTGGGAACAGACAAAGAGAGACACTTATATTCAAATGCATTAACAGCTCTAACACTTTGATGGTAACACTAGCATAGTAGAAACCAAACCTAACCTTACCAAATCTTAGCCAATATAATCTAACCTAACATAAACAAAAAACAATCTTGCCTAAACTAGGTAACATAACATAACATAATTATCTATCCTAACAGCCCTAGCATAATATCTTCTTAACTAACCTAATGTATCTTTCAACTTCACAATTTGTTTTTCATTTTATGTAATTGCCCTTCTGCTTTTCCTATTTAATTATTACTTTAACCTCATCTTTTTAGCTTACCTTGAGTTTCCCATTTTAACTGAACATTTAACCTAACCTTTTAGTTTAACACAAAATTCCAGTTAGCATTACAACTTAACATTTCAGATTAACATCTTTTGCTTAACATTTGCGCTTAACGTTTTCAAGTAAGATATTACCACAACAGCTTAACATTTCAGATTAACATTTTTCACCAGAATTTTAACTTGTCATTTTAAATGAACATTTTAGCTTAACATATGAACGTAACATTTCAGTTTTATATTTTTAAATCAGCATTTTATCTTAGAAAAAAATTGTAATTTAACATTATAGCTTCACAATTTAACATATTTACTTCACAATTTAACATATTTACTTCACAATTTAACATATTTACTTCACATTTTAAATGAACACTTTAACTTTACAATTTGCCTCAACAAGCAATATTTATCTTCACACATTAACTTCAGATTTTAGCATAATACTTTTAATTTAATAACTGAAACTTAGCATTTTAATTAATGTAACATTTTATCTTAGCGTCATTGTAATTTTAAAAACATGTAATTTAATATTTTAAGTAAACATTTTTAATTTAATATTTTAAGTAAACATTTTAAGTTAAAACATTTTAACTTAATAAACTTTTGATTCAAAATTTTAACATTTTAAATTGAACAATGTAATTTTAACATTTTACTTAACACATTGTTTTAACATTATTTCTTTAATTTCCTCTGTTTTCTTGCTTTAATGTATCCTTAGTCTTACCAGTTTAGCTTTCTTCACCTCATAACTCTCGCATTTAAATTCCATGTTAATTTCCTTCTAACTCTAGCTTTTATCTAAATCTGTAACTTTATGTTTTACCTTAGTATTTAAGTTTCAAAATAACTAAATGTATGAAGATTTCATAAATGCAGAGTTTTTCTATGAAAAAATAAGTAATATGATGTTTTTAGACAATAATTGTGTTCTACTTACCATCGTCTAGGTCTAGATGTACACTATTTATCATCTGCGGTACCTAGATCCACCTGTTGATCTCATCTTGTGATGATATGTGGCATTCTCGCTAAAATAGTGTCTGAAATAACCTTCTAACTACTTCTTCAGTCATCTAATATGTCTAGATCTATTTGGGATACATTCATGAACAGTGGTCTGGTCACAGGGCATATCCAAATCCCCATCTACATTACCAAAAATTGAAAATTCTCGACCAAAACATAAAAGCGATAAAAATGCTCTTTTCTAACCACGCTTTGGCCATGGTTAAAAAGGTCACTAGGCATGCACACTAAATGTTTACAATCTAAACGTTACACTGGGATTTTAATTAAATGAAGCATATATCACTGTAGCGACTCAAGGCACTCCAGTCAGAAACCAGAAGGGTCGCTACGGTGACTCAAGGTACGGGAAGAGTTTTTGTTGCAGCAGAGGGTATGCAATGCTTCTTTAGGAGATGTCACTACCTTGGGCAATATGGCAGTTCTGTATTAGCCAGTGTAGGCATCTTGCTGGAGGTACCAGTGAAGCAAAAAGACGGGTCACTAAGCTTGATGCAAGCATATCTACTATGGGATGGCCAGTAGCTATATGGGACAGTGGGTTCACCCCCAATAATATCAAATGTCATAGATCTGTATTCTTCATCATCATCAGGTGCCGTGCTGACTGCCATTGGCTATTATGCTTCTCAAGAGTACAAGATCCTTCATGCAGGCCATCAGCTCAGTTGGTGATCTCCTCTCACACCATCCCGTCAGACTGTCCAGTATCATTTCTCTTGGTCTTCCTCTGGATCTTCTTCCCTCTGTTTTTTCTGTTGTTATAAATATATTCAAAGCCCCCTCTTCTCATTGCATATCCTGTGAAAGTACATTGTCTCTCTCTTATTTTTTTGAAGATGATAATAGTAATAAAATAATCTTTTATCATTTTAAATTTAGTTGCATTTGGGTTTCTTTTATTGTTTTAGTTTTTTCTTTCATTTTTTAGTCTTCTTTTAGTCCTCTTTTAATTTTTTAAATCTTCTTCTTGTATTTTTTTTAATCTTCATCTTTTATTTTTTTAGTCATCTTCCTTTATTCTTTTAGTCTTCTTTCATTTTTCGTAGTTTTCTTTTCTTTTTTTTTAATCTTCTTTTATATTTTTAGTCTTCTGCTGCTTCTTTTATACTTCTTCCTTCAACCACCCAGCTCTTTCTTCCATTCTTCTTCCTTCAGCTTTATGTCCGTTTCATTCTTATTCTTCCTTCAGCTTTCTGTCTGCTGTTTTCATTCTTATTCAGGCTTCTGGCTGCTGTTCTCATTCTTATTCAGCCTTCTGACTGCTGTTTTCATTCTTATTCAGCCTTCTGGCTGCTTTTTTTCATTTTTATTCAGCCTTCTGCCTGGTTTTTTTCATTCTTATTCAGCCTTCTGCCTGGTTTTTTTCATTCTTATTCAGCCTTCTGTCTGCTTTTTTCATTCTTATTCAGCCTTCTGTCTGCTTTTTTCATTTTTATTCAGTCTTCTGGCTGCTTTTTTTCTTCTTATTCAGACTTCTGTCTGCTTTTTTCATTTTTATTCAGCTTTCTGGCTGCTTTTTTCATTCTTATTCAGCCTTCTGGCTATTTTTAAAAAATTCTTATTCAGCCTTCTCATTGGTTTTTTTCATTCTTATTCAGCCTTCTGGCTATTTTTAAAATTCTTATTCAGCCTTCTCATTGTTTTTTTCATTCTTATTCAGTCTTCTGGCTGCATTTTTTCATTCTTTTCAGCCTTCTGTGTGCTTTTTTCATTCTTGTTCAGCCTTCTGTCTGCTTTTTTCATTCTTATTCAGCCTTCTGTCTGCTTTTTTCATTCTTATTCAGCCTTCTTTCTGCTTTTTTCATTCTTATTCAGCTTTCTAGCTGCTTTTTATTTCATTGTTATTCAGTCCTCTGGCTGTTTTTTTTTTCATTCTATTTCTGCTTCTTCGTCTTCTTCTTCTTCAGCCTTCTGGCTGCTTCTTTCAATCTTCTACTTATTCCTTCTTGCAGACTTAATGCAGTGGAGTTCTGTCTGGTGGTCTTGACATTTCTGACTTCATTTTCATGGACTTCAAACCTCTTGATTCAGTCTCTCGGACTTGGCATCATTGCTTTCAGTCTGTCTGGCTTGATGCCATTTGTTACAGTCTCAAAGACTTTGACTTCATTGGGTTCAGTTTCACAGACTTAACACCACTGGAATTAGTCTGTCTGACTTGACACCAGAGGGTTGAGTCTGGCTGACTTAATGCCATTGGGTTCAGTCTTGTGTACTTTACGCCATTAGGCTCGGTCTAGCGGACTTGATAACATTGGGATCAGTCTCATGGATTTAATGCAGTGGAGTTCTGTCTGGAATACTTGATGCTTCTGGGATTCATTTTAGTGGTCTTTGACACCTCTGATTCTGTCTTTTGGACTTGATGCTGTTGTGTTCAGTCTCACAGACTTGATACCATTGTGTTTGGTCTGGTAGACTTGATGCCATTTGTTTCAGTCTCACGGACTTGACTTCATTGGGTTCAGTTTCACAGACTTAACACCACTGGAATTAGTCTGTCTGACTTGACACCAGAGGGTTGAGTCTGGCTGACTTAATGCCATTGGGTTCAGTCTTGTGTACTTTACGCCATTAGGCTCGGTCTAGCAGAGTTGATAACATTGGGATCAGTCTCATGGATTTAATGCAGTGGAGTTCTGTCTGGAATACTTGATGCTTCTGGGATTCATTTTAGTGGTCTTTGACACCTCTGATTCTGTCTTTTGGACTTGATGCTGTTGTGTTCAGTCTCACAGACTTGATACCATTGTGTTTGGTCTGGTAGACTTGATGCCATTTGTTTCAGTCTCACGGACTTGACGCCATTGGGTTTAGTTTCACAGACTTAATACTACTGGATTTAGTCTGGCTGACTTGACACCAGAGGGTTGAGTCTGCCTGACTTAATGCCATTAGGTTCAGTCTCATGGACTTTACTCAGTTGGGCTCAGTCTAGTGGACTTGACAACAATGGGATCAGTCTCACAGATTTAATGCACTGGACTTCTGTCTGGCTGACTTGATGTTTCTGAGATTGATTTAGTGTTCTTGACACCTCTTGGTTCCATCTTCTGGACTTGATCCTGTTGTGTTCAGTCTCACAGACATGTCACCATTGTATGGTAGACTTGATGCCATTTGTTTCAGTCTCATAGACTTGATGCCATTGGGTTTAGGTCTGTGGACCTGATGACGTGGATTGGATCTCGAAGTCTTAACACAGTGGAGTTCAGGCTGACAAACTTCACTCCTCTGCGTCATGTCTAGCCACCACCGCATACTAGCAATACTAACCTTTCTTTCAGTTTCTCGCTTGCATGCTAATAGTACTAACTTTTCTTTCAGTTTCTCACTTGCATGCAAACAATACTAACCTTTCTTTCAGTTTCTCACTTGCATGCAAACAATACTAACTTTTCTTTCAGTTTCTCGCTTGCATGCTAACAATACTAACCTTTCTTTCATTTCCTGCTTGTGTACTAGCAATACTAACCTTTCTTTCAGTTTCTCACTTGCATGCTAACAATACTAACCTTTCTTTCATTTTCATGCTTGTGTACTAACAATACTAACCTTTCTTTCAGTTTCTCACTTGCGTGCTAACAATACTAACCTTTCTTTCATTTTCATGCTTGTGTACTAACAATACTAACCTTTCTTTCATTTTCATGCTTGTGTACTAACAATACTAACCTTTGTTTCAGTCTCATAGACTTGATGCCATTTGTTACAGTCTCAAAGACTTTGACTTCATTGGGTTCAGTTTCACAGACTTAACACCACTGGAATTAGTCTGTCTGACTTGACACCAGAGGGTTGAGTCTGGCTGACTTAATGCCATTAGGTTCAGTCTCATGGACTTTACTCAGTTGGGCTCAGTCTAGTGGACTTGACAACAATGGGATCAGTCTCATGGATTTAATGCAGTGGAGTTCTGTCTGGAATACTTGATGCTTCTGGGATTCATTTTAGTGGTCTTTGACACCTCTGATTCTGTCTTTTGGACTTGATGCTGTTGTGTTCAGTCTCACAGACTTGATACCATTGTGTTTGGTCTGGTAGACTTGATGCCATTTGTTTCAGTCTCACGGACTTGACGCCATTGGGTTTAGTTTCACAGACTTAATACTACTGGATTTAGTCTGGCTGACTTGACACCAGAGGGTTGAGTCTGCCTGACTTAATGCCATTAGGTTCAGTCTCATGGACTTTACTCAGTTGGGCTCAGTCTAGTGGACTTGACAACAATGGGATCAGTCTCACAGATTTAATGCACTGGACTTCTGTCTGGCTGACTTGATGTTTCTGAGATTGATTTAGTGTTCTTGACACCTCTTGGTTCCATCTTCTGGACTTGATCCTGTTGTGTTCAGTCTCACAGACATGTCACCATTGTATGGTAGACTTGATGCCATTTGTTTCAGTCTCATAGACTTGATGCCATTGGGTTTAGGTCTGTGGACCTGATGACGTGGATTGGATCTCGAAGTCTTAACACAGTGGAGTTCAGGCTGACAAACTTCACTCCTCTGCGTCATGTCTAGCCACCACCGCATGCTAGCAATACTAACCTTTCTTTCAGTTTCTCGCTTGCATGCTAATAGTACTAACTTTTCTTTCAGTTTCTCACTTGCATGCAAACAATACTAACCTTTCTTTCAGTTTCTCACTTGCATGCAAACAATACTAACTTTTCTTTCAGTTTCTCACTTGCATGCTAACAATACTAACCTTTCTTTCATTTCCTGCTTGTGTACTAGCAATACTAACCTTTCTTTCAGTTTCTCACTTGCATGCTAACAATACTAACCTTTCTTTCATTTTCATGCTTGTGTACTAACAATACTAACCTTTCTTTCAGTTTCACGCTTGCTTACTAACAATACTAACCTTTCTTTCAGTTTCACGCTTGCATGCTAACAATACTAACCTTTTTTCAGTTTCTCGCTTGCATGCTAACAATACTAATCTTTCTTTCAGTTTCATGCTTGCATGCTAACAATACTAACCTTTTTTCAGTTTCTCGCTTGCATGCTAACAATACTAATCTTTCTTTCAGTTTCACGCTTGCTTACTAACAATACTAACTCTCTCCCGACATGTCTCTACCTTGCCGTGGTGGGAGAGCTAATGTTTCCAAATAACATGAAGAGCTATTCTGATGGTAGCATAGCTACATACCAGGAAGTTCGAGTTGTTGGAAACAGACAAAGAGAGACACTTAAACTCATATTCATTAACATCTCTAACACTGATACTTTAACAGTAACACTAATATAATAGCAACCTAAGCTAACATAAACCAAAACATTCTTATCTAAAACAAAACTAATTTAGCATAACATGACATGATATATAACACAACAATATAACTTTCACACAACCTCACATCACCTAGCGTAACATAACTTTGCATAACTGATTTAACCTAACCTTAATTCACAGTAACCTTTTTCTTTTTTTGTTTTGGATTTTCACTTTTTTTTTTGTCAACCCCTTTTAATTCTCTTGTTTTTTTTTTCTATCTTCTCTCTTTCTTTTTCATACACTTTTTCTGCCTTTTTTTGTCAACCCCTTTTAATTCTCTTGTTTTTTTTTTCTATCTTCTCTCTTTCTTTTTCATACACTTTTTCTGCCTTTTTTTTAAGTGCCTCCAGTTCATGCTGATGTCCAAAGAGCTGTAGCTGTTACTGGTGTGTGAGATAAGTACTACCACATTTGAGAGAAAATCAGCAAGTTTACGAGGTAGTGGCTGGACTGGACATCAGGGTTGATGGACTTGATACCAGGGTTGATGGACTTGACACCAGGCTTGATGGACTTGACACCAGCATTGATGGACTTGTCACCAGGCTTGATGGACTTGACACCAGCATTGATGGACAACACCAGGCTTGACAGACTTGACACCAGGCTTGATGGACTGACACCAGGCTTGATGGACTTGACACCAGCATTGATGGACTTGTCACCAGGCTTGATGGACTTGACACCAGCATTGATGGACAACACCAGGCTTGACAGACTTGACACCAGCATTGATGGACTTGACACCAGGCTTGATGGACTTGACACCAGCATTGATGGACAACACCAGGCTTGATGGACTTGATACCAGCATTGATGGACAACACCAGGCTTGACAGACTTGACACTAGCATTGATGGACTTGATACCAGGCTTGATGGACTTGACACCAGGGTTGATGGACTTGATACCAGGGTTGATGGACTTGATACCAGGGTTGATGGACTTGACACCATTGTTGATGGACTTGACACCAGGGTTGATGGACTTGACACCAGGTTTGATGGACTTGACACCATGGTTGATGGACTTGACACCAGACTTGATGGATATAGCACTTTATTGCAAGAAAAGCAATCTGCACATACCATGCAGGTCTGTGGCAGAGGAGGAAAAGCATCAAAAATTCTAGAAAACAGTTGCTCTTACTCTCCATTTGCCACAGAACTGGAAAGAAGTGGCGATAGACCAAGCCTTTCGGAAAATTACTTTGTGTAAAGGTTCAGTGCTTTTGGGGGAGCTATTGAAGACCAAATTTGTAACAAAGATATAATCACAAGAGACAAGCTTCGGCTGTGGTTGATTACTCTGATCCAGTACTGGTAGAATCACTCATATGAAAACCCTCTTCATATAGACATAGTAGAGGTTATATATGAGCATTTGTTTTTGTTGAACTTCACAGGTGGAGGTTGATATCTCTGGCAGCTCAGAAGTTCATATCAAACATAGCAAATAATGCAGTGCAACACTCAGAGATGAAGGTATCAGGGCAGAATTACAAAAGACAGGGAAAGGTAAGAATTTAGACATAGTATTTCACTTAATCCTTCCAAAAGGAGTCAAGATGTTTTATTTTTAAAAAGCCATGAAGGTAAAGAAAAAAACAGAGTCAGAGAGAGAGAGAGAGAATGAATGAATGAATAATCTTTATTTTTCAAGGGTAAAGAATTGGGCACGCAGGCCCGTCTTACATTTTGCTCTTCATCACTCCATCTTTCATTCTTCCCACACACTTGATTTAGTAAAAAAATACAAATTAAATTAGGAAAAACATATCAAAAAGAGAGAGAGAGAGAGAAAAGATTCAGGGAAAACTTTATCAGATCAGAGAAAGTTGGGAAAGTTATGGGACACATCAGACTGAAATATGGAAAGATGAAAGAAAGCATTGAGTAATGTATTTGCCCAGTTATAAGAGGGTCTCACATCAAAATGACCGTGAACATTTGAAGGTGTTTTTTGCAAGAAACAATGAGCTTGCATATAAGATGGGTTCACATTTATGTCCTTGGTATTTTGGTGGTGTTGAAGTCTAATTAGCACACCTGAAGGTAAAAAACTGAGAGTGTTATCTTTTAAAAGTTAAGGGATAACTGATGCTTTACCTTTATTATTGTTAGTGCCAGTCATCGTCCTCATTTTCTTCTTCTTTCAGTTCATCTTCAGCACTGATGCTGGTATCAGATTCATAGTTTGAGTCATCCAACTCGCCCTAACCTCTGAGCACAGATCTGGCCCAAGGGAGAGGAGCTGAAATAAAAGCTTATGGGGCTGCCACTCAACCTTGGAGAAGATGGCAGACTTTGTCAGAGTGACAGAGCGACAGATTCAGCACGACCAACATTCCTTGAACACTGAAGAAAAATAGCTGGAGACTTCTCAGACTATGTCACATCCTCACTCCCATCCATGTTACTAGAAGCACATCATTTACTAAACCTAAATACAAGAAATTCATTTGTGATTCCCCATCCCTCACCCCCTCCCAAAAAAGTTATGTTTATTCACTGTGTCAGTAAATGTATATTTAGTTTCTTTAGCTTGTCTCTTAGGGTCAGTGCAAGATTCTCAATAATTAACCCAATTTGAGAAACCCATATACATGAAGGTTGCATGGTTGGGGAATGATACAAAATAGATCATCACAGAAACCTGTATACATGAAGCGTGGGGAATGATACAGAATAGACCATCACAGAAACCTGTATACATGAAGGTTGGGGAATGATACAGAATAGACCATCACAGAAACCCATATACATGAAGGTTGGGGAATGATACAGAATAGACCATCACAAAAACCCGTATACATGAAGGTTGGGGAATGATACAGAATAGACCATCACAGAAACCCATATACATGAAGGTTGGGGAATGATACAGAATAGACCATCACAGAAACCTGAAATCCCTCCCTTTTGTACTGATGTGTCAGTGTGCCCATTTTCCAGGAGATATGATGTGAGCATTCTAGCCGTTACTGAGAAGAATATCCTCCCTTCTACACTGAGAAGAGAGATTGGTCTGAACTGGCTGATGTCATTGGGGTTTTGCGCTTGAGGATCATATAATCCATTGCCTTTTTTTTTTGCTCCCTGCTAATACACCTTTGATCCCTGCTGATCTAGGGAAACCCCAGAGATTGGGCTGACCCCAGTGCCGGTCAGTCTAAAAACTTCTGCCCAAATGCAAAATTGAACCAGGGACCTTCTGGTTGGCAGACTAGTGTACTAACCACTACACAACCACAGTGATGTAGCATAACATTGACAGACTAGTATGCTAACCACTACACAGTCACAGTGATGTAGCATAACATTGGCAGATTAGTGTGCTAACCACTACACAACCACAGTGATGTAGCATAACATTGACAGACTAGTATGCTAACCACTACACAGTCACAGTGATGTAGCATAACATTGGCAGACTAGTGTGCTAACCACTACACAACCACAGTGATGTAGCATAACATTGGCAGACTAGTATGCTAACCACTACACAACCACAGTGATGTAGCATAACGTTGGCCAGTTTTAAAAGTGACAGCATGTTCTTACATGCTTGTTTAAGTCCAAGCAGTTCCAAAGATACAAATGACTTTTGTTCATAACTCTATTCATAAGTTGAATATGCATGTAAGTTGGAACATTTAGGTACAGTTTGTATCTGACATCAGTCAAATGTCCCTTCTATAAAAAAAAATGAAAGAAACCAACCAACTGCTGTAGATGTGCAATGTTTTGATGTGTGTCAAAAAGTAGTGCTTAATTGTTATTACAGCCCATTGTTGTAACTTGAATTTTTAATATAACAAACTTTACCCATCGTTGGTTACTACAAGTAGTACG
>WNKJ01000226.1:0-16001 GCA_009760885.1 Achatina immaculata | reverse complement strand
ACATATCACACATACAAACACACTTAGATTACTGTTCCACAATCTGGGATGGATGCTCAGTCTCAAACACAAAAAGGCTCCACTCACTTCACAAGCGAGCATTAAATCTTATTTGTGACAAACACCCAGTACAGACTGTAGATCAACACAAACAACTCAAAATTCTACCCCTCAAAAATAGAATCATTTTTAACAAAGTTAAGTTTGTTCCCAGAATTCTGTCGCACAGTGCTCCGCCTTACTTGTGGTCACTGTTTACGTATAACACTAAACATAGCCAGCGTTTAAAAAACTGTCTTCTTCCTAAACCCAGGATTGATCTGTACAAGAAAAGCCTTGCATACTCTGCAGTACAGCTCTGGAACACCCTCCGCTACAATTTAATATCCATTGGTAATACTTCATTCTTTAACTCAAACCTGTTTCATTATTTACTTGCTTGTAATTATATGCCTCCATAAAATAGCCAGCACTCTCTCAACACATGGCTCGTAAACCATCAAGTACTTCAATGACATAGTTAGAAAAGCAACTTGTTAGAAATTGTTAGAAATTATTTTAATGTTTTTTAAAAAAATGTTAGAAGATCTGTATTTACAATGTATTTGTATTTATGTACATGTCTGCGTGTGTATGTGTGCGTTAGTGCTATTTTATTAGGTTAATTACTTCTTCTCTTTTACCTTAAATGTACAAGTCTCATTAGATGACTAAACACACTAGTGCACAAGTCTCATTAGAAGACTAAAGTCACTAGTGAACAAGTCTCATTAGAGGACTAAACACATTAGTGAACAAGCCTCAAAGTCACTAGTGAACAAGTCTTATTAGATGACTAAACACTAGTGAACAAGCCTCATTGGAGGACTAAAGTCACTAGTGAACAAGTCTCATAGATGACTAAACACACTAGTGAACAAGCCTCATTAGATGACTAAACACACTAGTGACAAGCCTCATTAGATGACTAAACACACTAGTGAACAAGCCTCATTAGATGACTACACACTAGTGAACAAGCCTCATTGGAGGACTAAAGTCACTAGTGAACAAGTCTCATTAGATGACTAAACACACTAGTGAACAAGCCTCAAAGTCACTAATGAACAAGTCTCATTGGAGGACTAAAGTCACTAGTGAACAAGTCTCATTAGATGACTAAACACTAGTGAACAAGCCTCATTGAAGTACTAAAGTCACCAGTGAACATGCCTCATTAGATGACTAAACACACTAGTGAACAAGCCTCAAAGTCACTATGAACAAGTCTCATTAGATGACTAAACACACTAGTGAACAAGCCTCAAAGTCACTAATGAACAAGTCTCATTAGATGACTAAACACCTATGAAACAAGTCTCATTAGAGACTAAACACACTAGTGAACAAGTCTCATTAGATGACTAAACACACTAGTGAACAAGCCTCATTGGAGGACTAAAGTCACTAGTGAACAAGTCTCATTAGAGGACTAAACACATTAGTGAACAAGCCTCAAAGTCACTAGTGAACAAGTCTCATTAGAGGACTAAAGTCACTAGTGAACAAGCCTCATTGGAGGACTAAAGTCTCTAGTGAACAAGTCTCATTAGATGACTAAACACACTAGTGAACAAGCCTCAAAGTCACTAATGAACAAGCCTCATTGGAGGACTAAAGTCACTAGTGAACAAGTCTCATTAGATGACTAAACACACTAGTGAACAAGCCTCAAAGTCACTAGTGAACAAGTCTCATTAGATCACTAAACACACTAGTGAACAAGCCTCATTGAAGGACTAAAGTCACTAGTGAACAAGCCTCATTAGATGACTAAACACACTAGTGAACAAGCCTCAAAGTCACTAATGAACAAGTCTCATTAGATGAGTAAAAACACTAGTGAACAAGCCTCATTAGAGGACTAAACACACTAGTGAACAAGCCTCATTTGAGGACTAAAGTCACTAGTGAACAAGTCTCATTAGATGACTAAACACACTAGTGAACAAGTCTCATTAGATGACTAAACACACTAGTGAACAAGACTCAAGTCACTATTGAACAAGTCTCATTAGAGGACTAAACACACTAGTAAACTAGCCTCAAAGTCACTAGTGAACAAGTCTCATTAGATGACTAAACACACTAGTGAACAAGCCTCAAAGTCACTAGTGAACAAGTCTCATTAGATGACTAAACACACTAGTGAACAAGCCTCATTGAAGTACTAAAGTCACCAGTGAACAAGCCTCATTAGATGACTAAACACACTAGTGAACAAGCCTCAAAGTCACTAATGAACAAGTCTCATTAGATGACTAAACACACTAGTGAACAAGCCTCAAAGTCACTAATGAACAAGTCTCATTAGATGACTAAACACACTAGTGAACAAGTCTCATTAGATGACTAAACACACTAGTGAACAAGTCTCATTAGATGACTAAACACCTAGTGAACAAGCCTCATTGGAGGACTAAATCACTAGTGAACAAGTCTCATTAGAGGACTAAACACATTAGTGAACAAGCCTCAAAGTCACTAGTGAACAAGTCTCATTAGAGGACTAAAGTCACTAGTGAACAAGCCTCATTGGAGGACTAAAGTCTCTAGTGAACAAGTCTCATTAGATGACTAAACACACTAGTGAACAAGCCTCAAAGTCACTAGTGAACAAGTCTTATTGGATGACTAAACACTAGTGAACAAGCCTCATTGGAGGACTGATGTCACTAGTGAACAAGTCTCATTAGATGACTAAACACACTAGTGAACAAGCCTCAAAGTCACTAATGAACAAGTCTCATTAGATGACTAAACACACTAGTGAACAAGCCTCAAAGTCACTAGTGAACAAGTCTCATTAGATGACTAAACACACTAGTGAACAAGCCTCAAAGTCACTAGTGAACAAGTCTCATTAGATCACTAAACACACTAGTGAACAAGCCTCATGAAGGACTAAAGTCATAGTGAACAAGCCTCATTAGATGACTAAACACACTAGTGAACAAGCCTCAAAGTCACTAATGAACAAGTCTCATTAGATGACTAAACACACTAGTGAACAAGCCTCATTAGAGGACTAAACACACTAGTGAACAAGCCTCATTTGAGGACTAAAGTCACTAGTGAACAAGTCTCATTAGATGACTAAACACACTAGTGAACAAGTCTCATTAGATGACTAAACACACTAGTGAACAAGTCTCATTAGATGACTAAACACACTAATGAACAAGTCTCATTAGATGACTAAACACACTAGTGCACAAGTCTCATTAGAAGACTAAAGTCACTAGTGAACAAGTCTCATTAGAGGACTAAACACATTAGTGAACAAGCCTCAAAGTCACTAGTGAACAAGTCTTATTAGATGACTAAACACTAGTGAACAAGCCTCATTGGAGGACTAAAGTCACTAGTGAACAAGTCTCATTAGATGACTAAACACACTAGTGAACAAGCCTCATTAGATGACTAAACACACTAGTGACAAGCCTCATTAGATGACTAAACACACTAGTGAACAAGCCTCATTAGATGACTAAACACACTAGTGAACAAGCCTCATTGGAGGACTAAAGTCACTAGTGAACAAGTCTCATTAGATGACTAAACACACTAGTGAACAAGCCTCAAAGTCACTAATGAACAAGTCTCATTGGAGGACTAAAGTCACTAGTGAACAAGTCTCATTAGATGACTAAACACACTAGTGAACAAGCCTCATTGAAGTACTAAAGTCACCAGTGAACATGCCTCATTAGATGACTAAACACACTAGTGAACAAGCCTCAAAGTCACTAATGAACAAGTCTCATTAGATGACTAAACACACTAGTGAACAAGCCTCAAAGTCACTAATGAACAAGTCTCATTAGATGACTAAACACACTAGTGAACAAGTCTCATTAGATGACTAAACACACTAGTGAACAAGTCTCATTAGATGACTAAACACACTAGTGAACAAGCCTCATTGGAGGACTAAAGTCACTAGTGAACAAGTCTCATTAGAGGACTAAACACATTAGTGAACAAGCCTCAAAGTCACTAGTGAACAAGTCTCATTAGAGGACTAAAGTCACTAGTGAACAAGCCTCATTGGAGGACTAAAGTCTCTAGTGAACAAGTCTCATTAGATGACTAAACACACTAGTGAACAAGCCTCAAAGTCACTAATGAACAAGCCTCATTGGAGGACTAAAGTCACTAGTGAACAAGTCTCATTAGATGACTAAACACACTAGTGAACAAGACTCAAGTCACTATTGAACAAGTCTCATTAGAGGACTAAACACACTAGTAAACTAGCCTCAAAGTCACTAGTGAACAAGTCTCATTAGATGACTAAACACACTAGTGAACAAGCCTCAAAGTCACTAGTGAACAAGTCTCATTAGATGACTAAACACACTAGTGAACAAGCCTCATTGAAGTACTAAAGTCACCAGTGAACAAGCCTCATTAGATGACTAAACACACTAGTGAACAAGCCTCAAAGTCACTAATGAACAAGTCTCATTAGATGACTAAACACACTAGTGAACAAGCCTCAAAGTCACTAATGAACAAGTCTCATTAGATGACTAAACACACTAGTGAACAAGTCTCATTAGATGACTAAACACACTAGTGAACAAGTCTCATTAGATGACTAAACACACTAGTGAACAAGCCTCATTGGAGGACTAAAGTCACTAGTGAACAAGTCTCATTAGAGGACTAAACACATTAGTGAACAAGCCTCAAAGTCACTAGTGAACAAGTCTCATTAGAGGACTAAAGTCACTAGTGAACAAGCCTCATTGGAGGACTAAAGTCTCTAGTGAACAAGTCTCATTAGATGACTAAACACACTAGTGAACAAGCCTCAAAGTCACTAGTGAACAAGTCTTATTGGATGACTAAACACTAGTGAACAAGCCTCATTGGAGGACTGATGTCACTAGTGAACAAGTCTCATTAGATGACTAAACACACTAGTGAACAAGCCTCAAAGTCACTAATGAACAAGTCTCATTAGATGACTAAACACACTAGTGAACAAGCCTCAAAGTCACTAGTGAACAAGTCTCATTAGATGACTAAACACACTAGTGAACAAGCCTCAAAGTCACTAGTGAACAAGTCTCATTAGATCTCTAAACACACTAGTGAACAAGCCTCATTGAAGGACTAAAGTCACTAGTGAACAAGCCTCATTAGATGACTAAACACACTAGTGAACAAGCCTCAAAGTCACTAATGAACAAGTCTCATTAGATGAGTAAAAACACTAGTGAACAAGCCTCATTAGAGGACTAAACACACTAGTGAACAAGCCTCATTTGAGGACTAAAGTCACTAGTGAACAAGTCTCATTAGATGACTAAACACACTAGTGAACAAGTCTCATTAGATGACTAAACACACTAGTGAACAAGTCTCATTAGATGACTAAACACACTAATGAACAAGTCTCATTAGATGACTAAACACACTAGTGCACAAGTCTCATTAGAAGACTAAAGTCACTAGTGAACAAGTCTCATTAGAGGACTAAACACATTAGTGAACAAGCCTCAAAGTCACTAGTGAACAAGTCTTATTAGATGACTAAACACTAGTGAACAAGCCTCATTGGAGGACTAAAGTCACTAGTGAACAAGTCTCATTAGATGACTAAACACACTAGTGAACAAGCCTCATTAGATGACTAAACACACTAGTGACAAGCCTCATTAGATGACTAAACACACTAGTGAACAAGCCTCATTAGATGACTAAACACACTAGTGAACAAGCCTCATTGGAGGACTAAAGTCACTAGTGAACAAGTCTCATTAGATGACTAAACACACTAGTGAACAAGCCTCAAAGTCACTAATGAACAAGTCTCATTGGAGGACTAAAGTCACTAGTGAACAAGTCTCATTAGATGACTAAACACACTAGTGAACAAGCCTCAAAGTCACTAATGAACAAGCCTCATTGGAGGACTAAAGTCACTAGTGAACAAGTCTCATTAGATGACTAAACACACTAGTGAACAAGCCTCAAGTCACTATTGAACAAGTCTCATTAGAGGACTAAACACACTAGTAAACTAGCCTCAAAGTCACTAGTGAACAAGTCTCATTAGATGACTAAACACACTAGTGAACAAGCCTCAAAGTCACTAGTGAACAAGTCTCATTGGAGGACTAAAGTCACTAGTGAACAAGTCTCATTAGATGACTAAACACACTAGTGAACAAGCCTCAAAGTCACTAATGAACAAGCCTCATTGGAGGACTAAAGTCACTAGTGAACAAGTCTCATTAGATGACTAAACACACTAGTGAACAAGACTCAAGTCACTATTGAACAAGTCTCATTAGAGGACTAAACACACTAGTAAACTAGCCTCAAAGTCACTAGTGAACAAGTCTCATTAGATGACTAAACACACTAGTGAACAAGCCTCAAAGTCACTAGTGAACAAGTCTCATTAGATGACTAAACACACTAGTGAACAAGCCTCATTGAAGTACTAAAGTCACCAGTGAACATGCCTCATTAGATGACTAAACACACTAGTGAACAAGCCTCAAAGTCACTAATGAACAAGTCTCATTAGATGACTAAACACACTAGTGAACAAGCCTCAAAGTCACTAATGAACAAGTCTCATTAGATGACTAAACACACTAGTGAACAAGTCTCATTAGATGACTAAACACACTAGTGAACAAGTCTCATTAGATGACTAAACACACTAGTGAACAAGCCTCATTGGAGGACTAAAGTCACTAGTGAACAAGTCTCATTAGAGGACTAAACACATTAGTGAACAAGCCTCAAAGTCACTAGTGAACAAGTCTCATTAGAGGACTAAAGTCACTAGTGAACAAGCCTCATTGGAGGACTAAAGTCTCTAGTGAACAAGTCTCATTAGATGACTAAACACACTAGTGAACAAGCCTCAAAGTCACTAGTGAACAAGTCTTATTGGATGACTAAACACTAGTGAACAAGCCTCATTGGAGGACTGATGTCACTAGTGAACAAGTCTCATTAGATGACTAAACACACTAGTGAACAAGCCTCAAAGTCACTAATGAACAAGTCTCATTAGATGACTAAACACACTAGTGAACAAGCCTCAAAGTCACTAGTGAACAAGTCTCATTAGATGACTAAACACACTAGTGAACAAGCCTCAAAGTCACTAGTGAACAAGTCTCATTAGATCACTAAACACACTAGTGAAGAAGCCTCATTGAAGGACTAAAGTCACTAGTGAACAAGCCTCATTAGATGACTAAACACACTAGTGAACAAGCCTCAAAGTCACTAATGAACAAGTCTCATTAGATGAGTAAAAACACTAGTGAACAAGCCTCATTAGAGGACTAAACACACTAGTGAACAAGCCTCATTTGAGGACTAAAGTCACTAGTGAACAAGTCTCATTAGATGACTAAACACACTAGTGAACAAGTCTCATTAGATGACTAAACACACTAGTGAACAAGTCTCATTAGATGACTAAACACACTAATGAACAAGTCTCATTAGATGACTAAACACACTAGTGCACAAGTCTCATTAGAAGACTAAAGTCACTAGTGAACAAGTCTCATTAGAGGACTAAACACATTAGTGAACAAGCCTCAAAGTCACTAGTGAACAAGTCTTATTAGATGACTAAACACTAGTGAACAAGCCTCATTGGAGGACTAAAGTCACTAGTGAACAAGTCTCATTAGATGACTAAACACACTATTGAACAAGCCTCATTGGAGGACTAAAGTCACTAGTGAACAAGTCTCATTAGAGGACTAAACACACTAGTAAACTAGCCTCAAAGTCACTAGTGAACAAGTCTCATTAGAGGACTAAACACACTAGTGAACAAGCCTCAAAGTCACTAGTGAACAAGTCTTATTAGATGACTAAACACTAGTGAAGAAGCCTCATTGAAGGACTAAAGTCACTAGTGAACAAGTCTCATTGGAGGACTAAACACACCAGTGAACAAGCCTCAAAGTCACTAGTGAACAAGTCTTATTAGATGACTAAACACTGGTGAACACGTCTTATTAGATGACTAAACACTAGTGAACAAGCCTCATTGAAGGACTAAAGTCACCAGTGAACAAGTCTCATTAGAAGACTAAATACATTAGTAAACAAGCCTCGTTGGAGGACTAAAGTCACTAGTCAAAAAAGTCTCATTAGAGGACTAAACACACTAGTAAACAAGCTTCATTGAAGGACTAAAGTCACTAGTCAAAAAAAGTCTCATTAGAGGACTAAACACGCTAGTAAACAAGCCTCATTGAAGGACTAAAGTCACTAGTGAGCAAGTCTCATTAGAGGACTAAACACGTTAGTAAACAAGCCTCATTGAAGGACTAAAGTCACTAGTGAGCAAGTCTCATTAGAGGACTAAACACGCTAGTAAACAAGCCTCATTGAAGGACTAAAGTCACTAGTGGAATGAACTTACTGGTGAACTAAGTTGTGATATATATATATATATATATATATATATATATATATATATATATATATATATGTATTGCTCTACTAATATACAGTATAAGGAAATACAGAAGTGAAGGTTCATGTCTATCTTAACTTGTGGACAGATGTGCAATCGATTGAGACTTGTGCCACAAGAAGATGGATTGCTGCATCGACCTCGAGCTGAATGGAGCATCAAGTACCTCAAGTGTCAGCTTGGACCAGCCTGCATCCACTTGTGCAAGACAATGAGCAAGGATGAGGTAACTCTCTCGCTCTCTCTCTCTTTTTCTCTCATAAACCATTCAGTTTCATCTGCTCCTATCTGTCTGCTCGTCATAAAATGTTCACAATTTCAGGTGGTACTGTTTGTCTGCTGGCCATAAACTGTTCATAGTTGGTACTGTCTGCTGGCCATAAACTGTTCACAGTTGGTACTGTCTGTCTGCTGGCCATAAACTGTTCACAGTTGGTACTGTCTGTCTGCTGGCCATAAACTGTTCATAGTTGGTACTGTCTGTCTGCTGGCCATAAACTGTTCACAGTTGGTACTGTCTGTCTGCTGGCCATAAACTGTTCACAGTTGGTACTGTCTGTCTGCTGGCCATAAACTGTTCACAGTTGGTACTGTCTGTGTGCTGGCCACAAACTGTTCATAGTTGGTACTGTCTGTGTGCTGGCCATAAACTGTTCACAGTTGGTACTGTCTGTCTGCTGGCCATAAACTGTTCATAGTTGGTACTGTCTGTGTGCTGGCCATAAACTGTTCACAGTTGGTACTGTCTGTGTGCTGGCCATAAACTGTTCACAGTTGGTACTGTCTGTGTGCTGGCCATAAACTGTTCATAGTTGGTACTGTCTGTCTGCTGGCCATAAACTGTTCATAGTTGGTACTGTCTGTGTGCTGGCCATAAACTGTTCATAGTTGGTACTGTCTGCTGGCCATAAACTGTTCGTAGTTTGTACTATCTGTCTGCTGGCCATAAACTGTTCATAGTTTGTACTGTCTGTCTGCTGGCCATAAACTGTTCATAGTTGGTACTGTCTGTCTGCTGGCCATAAACTGTTCACAATTGGTACTGTCTATGTGCTGGCCATAAACTGTTCACAATTGGTACTATCTGTCTGGCAGCCATGACTTTGAGTTATCCTGCCTTCTTATCAGTCTGTGGCAGTTGTCTTGACTGTTACATTAGACAGCAGTTCAGAGAAAAGTGTAAAATGAATGCAGTGAAGATTCTTCAACAGTAAGAAACATTAGGTCTTGTTGATTCAGATTTATACTGCTAGACATGTGATGTCTTTAGTAAAACTGCTAGACATGTGATATCTTTAGTAAAACTGCTAGACATGTGATGTCTTTAGTAAAACTGCTAGACATGTGACTGTTGTGTTTGTCTTTAGTAAAACTGCTAGACATGTGACTGTTGTGTTTGTCTTTAGTAAAACTGCTAGACATGTGACTGTTGTGTTTGTCTTTAGTAAAACTGCTAGACATGTGACTGTTGTGTTTATCTTTAGTAAAACTGCTAGACATGTGACTGTTGTGTTTGTCTTTAGTAAAACTGCTAGACATGTGACTGTTGTGTTTGTCTTTAGTAAAACTGCTAGATACATGACTTCTGAGTTGATCTGCAGTAAAGTAATAGTCATGTGACTACAGAGTAACTGTAATAGCCTTGAGACCATCTAGGCACATTGAAGCATCTTTAATATAACTCAGTAGGATCATCAAGGCACAGGTAGCAACTATAATATCACCCAGTAGGACCATAATGGCACAGACAGCAGCCATAATATCAACTAGTATGATCATCAAGGTACATAGAACAACTGTAACATCAGCCAGTGGGACTATCAGGACACAATAAAAAGCAGACAGTAGTTTGACATCAGTAAATAAAGCTGTCAGCATAACTGATCAGCGAGCACAGCATGGACAAGCCCCTCCAAGAGCCTCAAATGATACAGGGATTCAAGTCCAGATTTCTCAGTGAGAAACTGGTGTGAAAGTGCATGGCTGCACGACCACATCAGTGCAGCAATACTTCATGTTTCTAGTGTATGTTGTGGCTGCATTGTCTGGAAGCTTCTTCTGATGTCTCCCGCAGGTGCTGCAGTTTCCTCAGGGCCAGCAGACCGCAGCTTTTTCTTGAGTATTGCCAAGTAAGTGACGGCAGCTAACTGTGCCTGCCTGCCTGCGTCTTCTCTGTGTTAAAAGCTGACCAGTAATATAAAGCAAGAGACAGTTTTGATCACATATTAGTTCAGTTAATACCTTGTTCCACTTTTATCTAAGCTTATCTCAAATATATAACTTCATAGCCATGGTTATGTCAAGTATACAAGGTCTGACAATTAAGTAATGAGACTAATTCCATTAAAATAATAAAATAAACAACAGTTGAAGATATAATCTGTTTTATTCAAAGTAAGCTCCTTGTGCATTGATACAGCAAGTGGCATGATCTAACAAACACTGGAACGACCTCTGCAGTTCTTCTGTTGGTATGGCCCTTAAACTTAATATTACGGCCCTTTGGATGTCATCAGTATCGTCAAAGAAGCGTCCTTTCAATGGTAACTTTAATTTTGGGAATATAAAATAATTGTAGGGAGACAAATCTGGGGAATAGGGTGGATGGTTGAGAACACACACTTGTTTTGGGCCAAAAATTCCTGTACAACTACCGCCCAGTGAGCTGGTGCATTATAAAGAAGGAAAAAACTGCCAGGTGTTGAATACTCGGGTTGGACTCAGAGAATCCTTTTCAATAGGTGTTTCAAAATACTTAAATAAACTTTGGCAGTAACGGCCTGTCCCTCTGGAATAAATTCTTTATGCATAACTCTTTTGCTGTCGTAGAAGCACACCAACATTGTCTTCACTTTCGACTTTTGAAGACAAAATTTTTTGCCTTTTGGTGATGATTTCCACTGAGCACTTTGGCGTTTAGTTGTGGGATCATAGCGGAAAATCCATGGTTCATCCTCAGCGACAATCAAATTTAAGAAATATTTATTTCTGATACATGTTTTGGTGATGTCTTTTGCATACTAAACACACTGATGTTTTGGTCATCAGACAATGCATGTGGTACAAACTGGCAAACAGCTTTTTCTTGCCCAAATCTTCCACTAAAATGTTACGAATGGTCTCTCGGTTAAACCAAATTCATCTGCCATCATCCTCACAGTCAAACAACTATTTTCTTGTATCTGTTCTCTGACTTTTGTAACGAGTTCCTCATTACGAACAGAAATTGGGCATCCATGTCTAGTCGCGTTTGTAATCGTTTCCACACCACTTTTGAATCATGAATACCACCTGAATATCTGTGCATGAGATAAACAATTATCCCCATAAACTTGTCACATCAATTCAACTTTCACATTGACACTTTTTCTGAATTTTAAGCATAGTTTAATGTTAACTTTTTGCTCCATGCTGATTACGTGACAATGCACCTCTAACTAGGTCAACAAAATGGCGGCTTGTTTGTCGTATTCTTATCGAGCAGCAGTGAAAAGTTACCAGATCATAGATGAAGGTTGCCTCTTTGTATTCCATGCTTTGCTTCATAGATGGCATTTTGTCTTGACCATAATAAAATCAGTCTCATTACTTAATTGTCAGACCTTGTATAACTTCATTTCCATGGTTATGTAAGTATATAACTCCATATCCAGGGTTATCTCAAGTATGCAACTGCATATCCAGGGTAATGTGAAGTATATAACTCCATACTAGACTAGCTTGCATTTTGAATTGAGAAAGTCTTATTTTGAATGTTATATTTGATGCTAGAGTGAAGTCAGTGAAATGTTATTGGAAATGATAAATTCAGTAATGTAATGTCATAATACATTCAGTAAAAATTTACACGTATTTTGTGTTTAACACTTTCACAACTCAATTAACTCATTTCACAACTCATTTAACTCTCTATCATCAGTTTTTGACTATGAAAATGTCTCTCTGTCATCATTGCATGAATGTGAGAATGTCTCTCTATCTTTAGTGTCTGACTGTGAGAATGTTCTTCTATCATCAGTGGCCTAGTGTGAGAATGTCCTTCTATCATCAGTGTCTTAGTGTTAGAATGTCCTTCTATCATCAGTGTCTTAGTGTGAGAATGTCCTTCTATCATCAGTGTCTTAGTGTGAGAATGTCCTTCTATCATCAGTGTCTTAGTGTGAGAATGTCCTTCTATCATCAGTGTCTTAGTGTGAGAATGTCGTTCTATCATCAGTGTCTTAGTGTGAGAATGTCCTTCTATCATCAGTGTCTTAGTGTGAGAATGTCCTTCTATCATCAGTGTCCTAGTGTGAGAATGTCCTTCTATCATCAGTGTCTTAGTGTGAGAATGTTCTTCTATCAACAGTGTCCTAGTGTGAGAATGTCCTTCTATCATCGGTGTCTTAGTATGAGAATGTCCTTCTATCATCAGTGTCCTATTGTTAGAATGTCCTTCTATCATCAGTGTCTTAGTGTGAGAATGTCCTTCTATCATCAGTGTCTTAGTGTGAGAATGTCCTTCTATCATCAGTGTCTTAGTGTGAGAATGTCCTTCTATCATCAGTGTCCTAGTGTGAGAATGTCCTTCTATCATCATTGTCCTAATGTGAGAATGTCCTTCTATCATCAGCGTCTTAGTGTGAGAATATCCTTCTATCATCAGTGTCTTAGTGTGAGAATGTCCTTCTATCATCAGTGTCTTAGTGTGAGAATGTTCTTCTATCATCAGTGTCCTAGTGTGAGAATGTCCTTCTATCATCGGTGTCTTAGTATGAGAATGTCCTTCTATCATCAGTGTCCTATTGTTAGAAAGTCCTTCTATCATCAGTGTCTTAGTGTGAGAATGTCCTTTTATCATCAGTGTCGTAGTGTGAGAATGTCCTTTTATCATCAGTTAATGCTTCATTAGTCAGGCACTGACTTTCCATCTGTTTTAGGTTCAGCTATCAGAGGGCAAACAGGAGGAACAAGACAGGCAAGAAAGAGGAAGAACTTGAGCAGGTTTGATTGGCTGCTCAACTGTGACTGACACATGTCACATGTGACAGTTGTTGGACTGTGATTGACATGTCATGTATGAGAGTTGTTGGACTATGACTAACATGTCATGTATGAGAGTTGCTGAACAGAGTTACTGAAATGTCATGTATGAGAGTTGTTGGACTATGACTAACATGTCATATATGAGAGTTGCTGAACTGAGTTGCTGAAATGTCATGTATGAGAGTTGTTGGACTATGACTAACATGTCATGTATGAGAGTTGCTGAACTGAGTTACTGACATGTCATGTGTGAGAGTTGCTGAACTGAGTTACTGACATGTCATGTGTGAGAGTTGCTGAACTGAGTTACTGACATGTCATGTTTGAGAATTGCTGAACTGAGTTACTGACATGTCATGTGTGAGAGTTGCTGGGCTGTGACTGATGTGTCATGTGTGAAGTTAACTGAAATGTCATCTTCAAGATTTGCTGTCTTGTAATGTGTGAGCAATACTGGTATGTCACGCATGAAAGTTTTTTAGTTACTTAATATAAAGTGTCAGAAGTTTTTATCCTTTGATATCACAACAATATCTTCATGAGCAATTTCTGGTTGTGACATGTTTGTATTGACAGAGAAATCCTACACATAGCGTAACTGTTCAGGAGATGAAGGGTGCCTGGAATCAGTTTAACAGAACTGTTGTCATTGGTTTGTGGGACAGCTACATGCGGGCCAAGGCCTTGCGCAGGAACTTATCTTCTGAGGCTCTCAAAGGTTTTCGAGTGGAGACGGCAAGCCTTGTTTCTGTGAGTGTTCTAACATGTTGCATGAGTGCCTTCTAATTATTGTCAAAAAAACTGATGTCTGCGTTTTTGTTCAAACACTCATAGTACATCTTGATATCTATATGTATTTGTCATAACATTCCCAGTACATCCTGATGTCTATATATATATATATATATATCTTGTATCCTTCTCGTGCTGTGAAACGTCACATAGGGCTTGCAAAGTAGTTCGTCAATTCTTCCTGTCTTCGGCGAGTCTTTCAACATCATCAAAGGATTTTATGCCTGTTAATTTGGCCTCTCTTAATAATGTCCTCTTCAGAGTTTGCACTCGGTCTCCTCTTTTTCTTTGGCCTGTTGTGTTCCACTTGGTAGCTTGTTTTGGGATTCTCTGATCATTTCTTCTCATCAAGTGACCAACATATGTCCATCTCCTTTTCTTGATCACCCATGAGACTGGTTGTTGTTCAGTCATCTGTCTTATCTCTGTATTGTTCTTGAATTCATTCCACTTGATGCAGAGTATTTTCCTTCTGCATTTGTTTTCAAAAGAGTCTAATTTCTTGTCTATTTCTTTAGTTGTTTTCCAGCTTTCACATGCATAAATGATGGTGGATATTACATTTGAATTGAATAGTCTTAACTTGGTTTTTGTGCTTATAACTTTTGAATTCCATATGTTCTCAAGATTCTTGAAGATTGATGCTGCTTTTGCAATTCTGATCCTAACTTCCTTTCTAGTGTCACCATCTTGGTCTATGTAGCTCCCAAGGTATGCAAATTGATTGACTTCTTCAACATCTGTCCCTTCTATGTGTATTTTTCCATTTTGATTAATGGGAATTTTCATTATTTTTGTTTTGTCCTTGTTAATTTCAAGTCCTGTTTTGCTAGCCATTGAAGATGGGCTATCTGTTTTTTCTTGAATGGAATTCACATTGTTACTGATAAGAGTTATGTCATCAGCAAAATCAAGATCTTCTAGTTGTGTCCCATGTACCCAGTCAATACCTGTGTTACCTGTGCAGCATTTTTTCATTATGAAGTCTATTGTAATCCCAAAAAGTAAAGGAGACAGTATACATCCTTGTTTCACACCTGTTTCAATCTGGAACCATTCACTCATCCCTTCTTCTGTCTTGACTGCACAAACATATCCATTGTATAAGTCCTTAATGATGTTGACAATTTTAGATGGTATTCCATATAGACATAAAATTCTAATATATATATATATATATATTTGTTATAACATTCCCAGTACATCCTGATGTCTATGTATTTGTTATAACAGTTGCATTACATACCAATGTCTGCATGGTTGTTCTAACAATCACAGTACATACCAATGTCTGCATGGTTGTTCTAACAATCACAGTACATACCAATGTCTGCATGGTTGTTCTAACAATCACAGTACATACCAATGTCTGCATGGTTGTTCTAACAATCACAGTACATACCAATGTCTGCATGGTTGTTCTAACAATCACAGTACATACCAATGTCTGCATGGTTGTCCCAACAATTGCAGTACATCCTGATGTCTGTGTATTTGTTCTAACAATCACAGTACACACCAGTGTCTGCATGGTTGTCCTAACAATCACAGTACACACCAATGTCTGCATGGTTGTTCTAACAATCGCAGTACATACCAGTGTCTGCATGGTTGTCCTAACAGTCGCAGTACATACCAGTGTCTGCATGGTTGTCCTAACAATTGCAGT
>WNKJ01000225.1:0-15033 GCA_009760885.1 Achatina immaculata | reverse complement strand
ACCATACACCTCTATCTACCTTATTTAGTGATTGCAGCAACTGGATCATGCATTGCTATCAGTTGCGTCAAAAGTATTTTGCAAAGTTATTTTGAATAGAATGCAAGATAAATTGGATGCTGCAATGAGAGAAGAACAAGCAGGATTTCGAAACGAGAGAAGCGACCAGATCTTTACTCTAAGAATAATACTTGAAGAACATATTGAAAACCAAGACCATTAATCCTGAACTTCATAGACTTTAAAAAGGCATTTGATAGCATACACAGAGATTCATTGTGGAGAATTTTAAGACTGTATGGAATACCATCTAAGATTATCAACAAGAAGGAGGAGAAGAAGAAGAAGAAGTGGTAGTAGTATGTAATCTTTTTTTTTTTTTTAGTCCTTCTGTCTTGTCTGAATTCCTCTGCTGCTTGCCATTAGAGCCGGCATTCGTTATGGCGTTTTTATATGTTCCAGCTCCTGCCATATAGCCAGTAATGGCTGACAAATCCTTTCATCAAGTTTTCAGTAGATTTTGTCACTTCACCGCCATGTCCTCGGGCAGTGGTCGGTGATCATGGTTGTTTAAAATACTCATAATATGCCTTTGAAAGGCAGCTGAATCTTTTGTGTACCAAATTATGTCCGGACATTGTTTTATCCCACAGCAACATGAAAGTCACTAAGGATGAAACGATCATATCATCCCCAGCGTTGCATCAAAATTTCCAGAGAATACAGGATGCAAATATCGGACACTGAGCACTGAATAAAATGACGAGGAAAATAATAATGGTCTATAACGTGTGGATTTTCTAGAGAATGTTTCTTCACAAAAAGTGCCCGAGAAAGAAATCTGATAACTGAAAAGCCTGAAAGATGATGCTGGCGTGTGCAAATAATAGGAAGAGTGTCTTTTTCTTCCTACAGCTGTGATCATATTAAGGATGGAGAGAAGAGGAGGGGAATTTCGGCGGGCGGGAAGAGATAGAGAGATTTCTGTAACGATGAGGAGACGTTAGGCTAGTAGTGAATGCGAAACCCGGTTTTTTCCCCTCCAAAACGTTGGATTTTCCGAAACCTTAGTTCCAATTCTGTCGTTAATGAAGGGCACAAAAATTTAAAATATAAGACCTATTACAATACAAATAAAACCTCTGTTTGGTAAAAATAGAGCAGGAAAAAACCCTCTAATTGAGGATCTCTGGTTGGTTATAATGGGGCGAACTTTTTTTGGGTTAAGATAGTGTTAAATTTCACGCATTTATCCTAGCACGTTGTTTATCGGAAGAAACAACAACAACAACAACAACAACAACAACAAAACGTGTCTTTGAACAAGGGGAAGAAGTTTATTTAGAAGAAGTATACAGTTTTCAGAAGGAATCGGAAATTATAACTAAAAAAGAGAGAGCGGGAAAATGTCTCTTACAAAGGAAGGGGGGAGAGGGGGGGGGGGGTCGCGAACGACAAAAATTGGAGAACGAAAGGGACCGGACTTTCTTAGAATTCAAGATAAACTACTATTTTCTACAAAGATGTTGGACACAAAGACCTTCAGCATAAATCAAGCATTTGCTTTCTCTGTGCTTGTTTCCAGTTTTGTTCCCATTTCACTTTGTTTATTCGGTCCGCCTACGTCAGCGGTTCTCAGAACCTTTTACCGCACGGCCCACATTAAACATTTTTGCGGCCCACTAATAACTAGGTGTTTTATATTTGCAAGGCATAAATCTAATTTTATAAAGTATTATGTAATACCTTCTCTGCATGTTTAACTGAATATTCATTTGTACAGAAAAGTTCTTTTCATTTACCTTAAAGATGGCACCGTTGTCGGTTGGATAAGCATGTCTATTCTGGCTGGAATAAAGCAATTGGTGAGAATTATATTTCACGTTTGCTCTCTCACTGAATCTACGCCGACTGTTCCCTAAAATTACATTCTAAAACTGCACGTTTCAGCACCACGTTCAGAAAGACGCCGGTGTCGCATTTCAAGAGCGATGTTGTCTTTTTTATGCACGTCACATTTCTGTTTGATGCTGGAAGAAACGCTGTTTGGACCATCCTTTCTCCAATAGCCGCACTGCGGACATACTAATAAAGCGACCTACAATTCTGCAGCTTGCATCCGTGCAGTCTGCCACTGGGGCCTATGCATTACGTGACAAATGCGGAATAATTTTTTTTTATTGTATCTACATTTTTTTGGTGCTGCTTTCAGAGCGGCCCATAATAATCCCTGTCACGGCCCACCTTTGGGCCGCTGCCAGTGGGTTAAGAACCACTGGTCTACGTAAATATGCTTCCATATGAAGTTCCTTGACACCGTTTCATCATGAATATAGCCAGTGTCAAGTAATTTTTGATGTTCTGACATTCATTTTGCGTTTATTTCTCTTTTGAGTCAAGTGATCTAAAAAAAACCAGTGCTTCTGAAACGATAAGTTCATGCTTATTATGGTTACCTTTCACTTGTTCCTGGTTTAACTCTTTCGGTGTTAAATTCAAGAATAACCTCTGGTGCTCCTCTTGTTTAGCCACAGAATTATTAGTTCCCAAGATTTTGTTTACATGAAGAGCTAGTTCTATGCAGCATGACAAAAACAAAATATGCAGCAGTCATTTTTTTTTTCGTGTTTTCATTACGAGAACGAAAGTTAAAAAAAAATTATGGCTCTGTGTTTGCAAAGATGCTACGATGTTTCTTTTCAAACATCATGCATAAAATATTGCATCGGTTAGTGTTACAGGCTGTTTATAGCTCAGTTTCAGAAACACTTTGGGGCGACTGGAGGGGGGGGGGGGGTTCTATCCATTCATGTCCATGGTTAGTGATCGACTAAGCAATCATCACCCATTTCGCGCTGTGGTGATTTACGGAGCAGCAACAAACTCTCTCCAATTTTCACGGTCTGCGGCCAGCCTTTCTATTGCATGCTACTCATTTCTGCTTCCATAGTTCTCTGCCATGTAGCTTTTGTTCGAGAGAGGGGATATGTAGGTAGTAGGTCACCTTGTTATACCAATGAGGCACCTAGGAATATGGAGTTAGTGTCTTTATTTTCCTTGACCTATTGGCACATTAGAGGGTGATGTGGTCAGCACACTAGAGGGACTGATTGATTGATTGATTGATTGATCTTTATTTCAAAAGGGTTAAGAATTGGGCACGCAGGC
This sequence comes from Achatina immaculata, assembly GCA_009760885.1. NCBI lineage: Eukaryota > Metazoa > Mollusca > Gastropoda > Stylommatophora > Achatinidae > Lissachatina > Lissachatina immaculata. The sequence goes on along the minus strand of WNKJ01000225.1, from coordinate 11,865 downwards.
CCGTCTGACATTCTGCTCCAGACATTCTACAAATATGTGGCTCATATAACAAACATAATTAACAATAAAGTAACTACATACACATAAAATGACTAACTATATTCTCATATAAATAACTAACTACATACTCATATAAATAACTAACTACATACACGTATAAATTACTAACCACGCACATATAAATGACTAACTAAATACACATATAAATGACTAACTACATGCACATACAAATGACTATTTACCAAACAAAAATTTCATTACTATTCAGAATAAACAATTACCTGAATTAGGTATCTGTAAGAGCAGTCTAAAATAGCTTTTTAAAGTTTTACGATTCACGGAGACATGTAGTCAACATCAAATAGATATTGGATAAGTTTGTAGTTGTAGGCAGGAGAATAGTTTATATTTTTTGTACAGGATGGTAGGGTATTCCAAAGACGAGCAGCAGAATAAGTAAAGCTTTTCTTATAAAGGTTAAGTGTGGGTTTTGGAAGACTTATGCTATCCAAGAGTTGGCTGCACTTTGGGCTAAATTTAAACAGGTTCCATAGATAAGGCGAAGCATGCTGTGAAAGAATTTGATGTACTAACTTGGCTTTGTTGTAGAGGAACCTGTTCTTAACAGGAATAATTTTGATACGTTTGTGCTGGTTAGTTGTTTGTGTTTGATCTTTGTCACTAATAAGCTTTGCTGCTCGCTTTTAGAGTGAGTAAAGTCTCTTTGCATGTGACACTGAGCAACCATACCAGATTGTTGAGCAATAGTCTAAATGTGTTTGTATATGTGATGAAATATGTCTGTCTTCCTTGTGTCTTGATTGATGAAGTGCTTAATTTTGGCTAACTGGTATACTTTTTGCGCGATACGTTTTTTTAGACCTTGGACATGAGAGTTCCAGATTAGATGTTGGTCAATAATAAGACCTAGTGTTTTGCAGTCGCTAACATTTTCCATCTGTTATGTTTCCATACAGAGCCGAAGTGTTGTTTTTGTTGCGTTTTGTAGTTTCTGTCTTGTTGTTATGAGCATTGATTTTGTTTTATCAGTGTTTATAATCATGCCATTGTTTTTGCTCCATCTAATTAGATTGTTTATCTCGACCTGAAGAGTTGATTCTAGGCTAATACAGTCGTAGCACTGGTGTAGACTGTGCAATCATCGGCATAAAGGTCACAAGAAGAGTGTTTAAGGTGAAGTGGAAGATCATTGATACAGATGACAAAGAGTAACGAGCCCAGAATAGAACCTTGCAGAACACCAATGTCAACTATAGCAGAATTTGACAGAGAATTGTTGAAGAATACTACCACCTGTTGTCTATCTAAACGAAATGATGCAATTAATTTTATTAGGTCAGGGTGCAATCTATAAGCCTTTTTTTTACATGAATATCATGGTAAATCATATCGAATGCCTTTTTAAAGTCGACAAAGATGGCATCGCACAGCCTGTCATCACTGATGTTTACTAACCAGTTTTCTGTCATTTTGGTGAGAGCTGTGTGGCAGGAATGTTTGGGTCTAAAGCCTTTTTCCTCTTTGCTAAATAATGAACGTCAAGTTTCAAGGCAAAAAAGCCATCTCTGAGGTATCTCAGGGTGAGAATTTTCCACCAATGATGACATCACTCAGTAGTGGAATATGAGTTGAAATATAAACGGATGGCGCCTGAAATGTCACGGCCAAAACTCTACACCAGCTGTTAGAGTGGTAGTGGCCATAGACAGTAAAACGTTTATCAGATATCTTTTTCATCCCCAGATGAGATCAGAAACTGGCCCTGACAGTCGCTCTATATTGGGTGCTGCCTCCCTTCCTAGACGAAATGGGGACCGAACTTGAAAGCAGTAAAAAAAAAAAATTAAAAATGAGTATAGTTTACTGTTTCTCATTAATGGAAATTATATTTTGATAGAATCAGTCACGAAATAAAGCACTGCACAAAATGATACTTGATAACTCCCGCAAAACTACTTTCTACCTGCTTTAAATTATTATCATTGTTACTCGCCGTACCCGATATCGTTGGAGACCACGCTTCTCAATCTTGTTGTGTCCTTGATGCTTCTCAATCTTGTGCCGTCCTTGATGCTTCTCAGTCTTGTGCGGTCCTTGATGCTTCTCAATCTTGTGCCGTCCTTGATGCTTCTCAGTCTTGTGCGGTCCTTGATGCTTCTCAATCTTGTGCGGTCCTTGATGCTTCTCAGTCTTATGTGGTCCTTGATGCTTCTCAATCTTGTGTGGTCCTTGATGCTTCTCAGTCTTGTGCGGTCCTTGATGCGTCTCAGTCTTTTGCGGTTCTTGATGCTTCTCAATCTTGTGCGGTCCTTGATGCTTCTCAATCTTGTGCCGTCCTTGATGCTTCTCAGTCTTGTGCGGTCCTTGATGCTTCTCAATCTTGTGCCGTCCTTGATGCTTCTCAGTCTTGTGCGGTCCTTGATGCTTCTCAATCTTGTGCCGTCCTTGATGCTTCTCAGTCTTGTGCGGTCCTTGATGCTTCTCAATCTTGTGCGGTCCTTGATGCTTCTCAGTCTTATGTGGTCCTTGATGCTTCTCAATCTTGTGTGGTCCTTGATGCTTCTCAGTCTTGTGCGGTCCTTGATGCGTCTCAGTCTTTTGCGGTTCTTGATGCTTCTCAATCTTGTGCGGTCCTTGATGCTTCTCAATCTTGTTGTGTCCTTGATGCTTCTCAATCTTGTGCGGTCCTTGATGCTTCTCAGTCTTGTATGGTCCTTGATGCTTCTAAATCTTGTTGTGTCCTTGATGCTTCTCAATCTTGTGCGGTCCTTGATGCTTCTCAGTCTTGTATGGTCCTTGATGCTTCTAAATCTTGTGCGGTCCTTGATGCTTCTCAGTCTTTTGCGGTTCTTGATGCTTCTCAATCTTGTTGCGTCCTTGATGCTTCTCAATCTTGTTGTGTCCTTGATGCTTCTCAATCTTGTGCGGTACTTGATGCTTCTCAATCTTGTGCGGTCCTTGATGCTTCTCAGTCTTTTGCGGTTCTTGATGCTTCTCAATTTTGTGCAGTCCTCGATGCTTCCCAATCTTGTTCAGTCTTGATGCTTCTCAATCTTGTTCAGTTCTTGATGCTTCTCAATCTTGTGCCGTCCTTGATGCTTCTCAATCTTGTGCGGTCCTTGATGCTTCTCAATCTTGTGCGGTCCTTGATGCTTCTGAATCTTGTGCGGTCTTTGATGTTTCTCAGCCTTGTGCAGTCCTTGATGCTTCTCAATCTTGTGTGGTCCTTGATGCTTCTCAGTCTTGTGCGGTCCTTGATGCTTCTCAGTCTTTTGCGGTTCTTGATGCTTCTCACTCTTGTTGTGTCCTTGATGCTTCTCAATCTTGTTGTGTCCTTGATGCTTCTCAATCTTGTGCGGTCCTTGATGCTTCTCAATCTTGTTGTGTCCTTGATGCTTCTCAATCTTGTTCAGTTCTTGATGCTTCCCAATCTTGTTCAGTCCTTGATGCTTCCCAATCTTGTTCAGTCCTTGATGCTTCTCAATCTTGTTCAGTTCTTGATGCTTCTCAATCTTGTGCGGTCCTTGATGCTTCTCAATCTTGTGCAGTCCTTGATGCTTTTCAGTCTTGTGCGGTCCTTGATGCTTCTCAATCTTGTTGTGTCCTTGATGCTTCTCAATCTTGTTCAGTTCTTGATGCTTCCCAATCTTGTTCAGTCCTTGATGCTTCCCAATCTTGTTCAGTCCTTGATGCTTCTCAATCTTGTTCAGTTCTTGATGCTTCTCAATCTTGTGCGGTCCTTGATGCTTCTCAATCTTGTGCAGTCCTTGATGCTTTTCAGTCTTGTGCGGTCCTTGATGCTTCTCAATCTTGTGTGGTCCTTGATGCTTCTCAATCTTGTGCCGTCCCTGATGCTTCTCAATCTTTTGCCATCCTTGATGCTTCTCAATCTTGTGCGGTCCTTGATGTTTTTCAATCTTGCTCAGTTCTTGATGCTTCTCAATCTTGTGCAGTCCTTGATACTTCCCAATCTTGTTCAGTCCTTGATACTTCCCAATCTTGTTCAGTCCTTGATGCTTCTCAATCTTGTGCGGTCCTTGATGCTTCTCAATCTTGTGCGGTGCTTGATGCTTCTCAGTCTTGTGCGGTCCTTGATGCTTCTCAATCTTGTGCGATCCTTGATGCTTCTCAATCTTGTGCGGTCCTTGATGTTTCTCAATCTTGTTGCGTCCTTGATGCTTCTCAATCTTGTGCGGTCCTTGATGTTTCTCAATCTTGTTGCGTCCTTGATGCTTCTCAATCTTGTGCGGTCCTTGATGTTTCTCAATCTTGTTGCGTCCTTGATGCTTCTCAATCTTGTGCGGTCCTTGATGCTTCTCAATCTTGTTCAGTTCTTGATGCTTCCCATTAATTCCGATGCTTGTCTTCCTCCATGGCACTTGGTCAGTTCACCGAGATATATTTTTTTTCTTAGCCACCCTCGCATCCTTTTTCTATTGAATTTTACAATAATTACTTTTTCTCCAAATCTGTCTTCTCCTAACAAGTCCAAGAAATTATGGCTGTCTTTCTCTTACTATTTCAACTAGTTTTCGTTGTTCTGAAACGTCTTTGAGGACTTCTTCCTTTGTTTTTTTTTTCTGTCTGATCAAGATATTTGTTGCGTCTTTCACCCAAACCACATCTCTGTTGCTTCCAGTTTCTTTTGGCATCTTTTTTGTTGATTGCCCAAGTTTCACAACTGCATAGCAATATTGGTTCTATACAGAACTGTTGCTTTAAAACCGCGTTTCTGAAAAACAAAACAAACGAAAGGAGCATTCATTATGGATGGTTATATTGTGGCATTCTGCGCTGATGTAACTGTCTGGGATTTAATTTGAACTTTCTTGTGATGTTTCTTATGTGAACATGCAGTGTCTGTATTTGGGAGACCGTTTTAGGCTAAAAGCTTGAACGTATGTGAACCATAATATGTTGTCTGCCAAGAGGTGGAACACAGAATTTATTGGTAACGAACGGATTAGACAAGCAATCGATAAATCTAATTCAAAATTTATACGGAAAGCGGAAATATAAAATTCAGCGAAGAAAACATAGTTTGCATTGTAAAGGAAGAAACAGATATTTGAATGACAACTTTTCAGTAAATAATTTATCTGCTAGCAATCTTCTAGAAAATGTTGCAAAATTGCTTGCAAAAGAATTCAAAATTATATTACTATAAACGGTAGGTAAACAGCTAATATTAAAACCAAATTTACTCTCTGCATACATTTAACATTAGAGTTAAAAAGTAAAAAGAAAAGTTAAAAGTGATTGGTTATAAACATTTGACGTCATCACGATTCTCTATGACGTAGTTCACACAGAATTATAAGATCCACAGGCGAATGTTTTTGAAAAAAAAAACATAGGAGCAAACTTGGCTAGCAAAGATCAGAAACAAATCTAGCTCGTCTCTTATGGAGATGAAAGAGGAAAGAGATAACATGTACGATAACTAACTAAATGAAGCATTCACATCGTATCTCTGAAAAAAAGAAAATACACAACAACAAAGAAAGCAGCCACGTTATGTGCCACTCAAACGCACAGGCTATATGGCGTTTGTATCTTTACTTTCCTTGAATTTATCACCACACTAGATGCGACCAGTATATGGCGTCTGTATCTTTACTTTCCTTGAATTTATCAACACACTAGATGCGACCAGTATATGGCGTCTGTATCTTTACTTTCCTTGAATTTATCACCACACTAGATGCGACCAGTATATGGCGTCTGTATCTTTACTTTCCTTGAATTTATCAACACACTAGATGCGACCAGTATATGGCGTCTGTGTCTTTACTTTCCTTGAATTTATCAACACACTAGATGCGACCAGTATATGGCGCCTGTCTCCTTACTTTCCTTGAATTTATCAACACACTAGATGCGACCAGTATATGGCGTCTGTATCTTTACTTTCCTTGAATTTATCAACACACTAGATGCGACCAGTATATGGCGTTTGTATCTTTACTTTCCTTGAATTTATCAACACACTAGATGCGACCAGTATATGGCGTCTGTATCTTTACTTTCCTTGAATTTATCAACACACTAGATGCGACCAGTATATGGCGTCTGTATCTTTACTTTCCTTGAATTATCAACACACTAGATGCGACCAGTATATGGCGTTTGTATCTTTACTTTCCTTGAATTTATCAAACACTAGATGCGACCAGTATATGGCGTCTGTATCTTTACTTTCCTTGAATTTATCAACACACTAGATGCGACCAGTATATGGCGTCTGTATCTTTACTTTCCTTGAATTTATCAACACACTAGATGCGACCAGTATATGGCGTCTGTATCTTTACTTTCCTTGAATTTATCAACACACTAGATGCGACCAGTATATGGCGTCTGTATCCTTACTTTCCTTGAATTTATCAACACACTAGATGCGACCAGTATATGGCGTCTGTATCCTTACTTTCCTTGAATTTATCAACACACTAGATGCGACCAGTATATGGCGTCTGTATCTTACTTTCCTTGAATTTATCACACACTAGATGCGACTAGTATATGGCGTTTGTATCTTACTTTCCTTGAATTTATCAACACACTAGAGCGACCAGATAGTATATGGCGTCTGTATTTTACTTTCCTTGAATTTATCAACACACTAGATGCACCAGTATATGGCGTCTGTATCCTTACTTTCCTTGAATTTATCAACACACTAGATGCGACCAGTATATGGCGTCTGTATCTTTACTTTCCTTGAATTTATCAACACACTAGATGCGACCAGTATATGGCGTCTGTATCTTACTTTCCTTGAATTTATCAACACACTAGATGCGACCAGTATATGCGTCTGTATCTTTACTTTCCTGAGTTTATCAACACACTAGATGCGACCAGTATATGGCGTTTGTATCCTTACTTTCCTTGAATTTATCAACACACTAGATGCGACCAGTATATGGCGTCTGTATCTTTACTTTCCTTGAATTTAAACACACAGATGCGACCAGTATATGGCGTCTGTATCTTTACTTTCCTTGAATTTATCACCACACTAGATGCGACCAGTATATGGCGTCTGTATCTTTACTTTCCTTGAATTTATCAACACACTTGATGCGACCAGTATATGGCGTCTGTGTCTTTACTTTCCTTGAATTTATCAACACACTAGATGCGACCAGTATATGGCGCCTGTCTCCTTACTTTCCTTGAATTTATCAACACACTAGATGCGACCAGTATATGGCGTCTGTATCTTTACTTTCCTTGAATTTATCAACACACTAGATGCGACCAGTATATGGCGTCTGTATCTTTACTTTCCTTGAATTTATCAACACACTAGATGCGACCAGTATATGGCGTCTGTATCTTTACTTTCCTTGAGTTTATCAACACACTAGATGCGACCAGTATATGGCGTCTGTATCTTTACTTTCCTTGAATTTATCACCACACTAGATGCGACCAGTATATGGCGTCTGTATCTTTACTTTCCTTGAATTTATCAACACACTTGATGCGACCAGTATATGGCGTCTGTGTCTTTACTTTCCTTGAATTTATCAACACACTAGATGCGACCAGTATATGGCGCCTGTCTCCTTACTTTCCTTGAATTTATCAACACACTAGATGCGACCAGTATATGGCGTCTGTATCTTTACTTTCCTTGAATTTATCAACACACTAGATGCGACCAGTATATGGCGTCTGTATCTTTACTTTCCTTGAATTTATCAACACACTAGATGCGACCAGTATATGGCGTCTGTATCTTTACTTTCCTTGAGTTTATCAACACACTAGATGCGACCAGTATATGGCGTTTGTATCCTTACTTTCCTTGAATTTATCAACACACTAGATGCGACCAGTATATGGCGTCTGTATCTTTACTTTCCTTGAATTTATCAACACACTAGATGCGACCAGTATATGGCGTCTGTATCTTTACTTTCCTTGAATTTATCACCACACTAGATGCGACCAGTATATGGCGTCTGTATCTTTACTTTCCTTGAATTTATCAACACACTTGATGCGACCAGTATATGGCGTCTGTGTCTTTACTTTCCTTGAATTTATCAACACACTAGATGCGACCAGTATATGGCGCCTGTCTCCTTACTTTCCTTGAATTTATCAACACACTAGATGCGACCAGTATATGGCGTCTGTATCTTTACTTTCCTTGAATTTATCAACACACTAGATGCGACCAGTATATGGCGTTTGTATCTTTACTTTCCTTGAATTTATCAACACACTAGATGCGACCAGTATATGGCGTCTGTATCTTTACTTTCCTTGAATTTATCAACACACTAGATGCGACCAGTATATGGCGTCTGTATCTTTACTTTCCTTGAATTTATCAACACACTAGATGCGACCAGTATATGGCGTTTGTATCCTTACTTTCCTTGAATTTATCAACACACTAGATGCGACCAGTATATGGCGTCTGTATCTTTACTTTCCTTGAATTTATCAACACACTAGATGCGACCAGTATATGGCGTCTGTATCTTTACTTTCCTTGAATTTATCACACTAGATGCGACCAGTATATGGCGTCTGTATCTTACTTTCCTTGAATTTATCAACACATTGATGCGACCAGTATATGGCGTCTGTGTCTTTACTTTCCTTGAATTTATCAACACACTAGATGCGACCAGTATATGGCGCCTGTCTCCTTACTTTCCTTGAATTTATCAACACACTAGATGCGACCAGTATATGGCGTCTGTATCTTTACTTTCCTTGAATTTATCAACACACTAGATGCGACCAGTATATGGGTCTGTATCTTTACTTTCCTTGAATTTATCAACACACTAGATGCGACCAGTATATGGCGTCTGTATCTTACTTTCCTTGAGTTTATCAACACACTAGATGCGACCAGTATATGGCGTTTGTATCCTTACTTTCCTTGAATTTATCAACACACTAGATGCGACAGTATATGGCGTCTGTATCTTTACTTTCCTTGAATTATCAACACACTAGATGCGACCAGTATATGGCGTCTGTATCTTTACTTTCCTTGAATTTATCACCACACTAGATGCGACCAGTATATGGCGTCTGTATCTTTACTTTCCTGAATTTATCAACACACTTGATGCGACCAGTATATGGCGTCTGTGTCTTTACTTCCTTGAATTTATCAACACACTAGATGCGACCAGTATATGGCGCCTGTCTCCTTACTTCCTTGAATTATCAACACACTAGATGCGACCAGTATATGGCGTCTGTATCTTTATTTCCTTGAATTTATCAACACACTAGATGCGACCAGTATATGGCGTTTGTATCTTTACTTTCCTTGAATTTATCAACACACTAGATGCGACCAGTATATGGCGTCTGTATCTTTACTTTCCTTGAATTTATCAACACACTAGATGCGACCAGTATATGGCGTCTGTATCTTTACTTTCCTTGAATTTATCAACACACTAGATGCGACCAGTATATGGCGTTGTATCTTTACTTTCCTTGAATTATCAACACACTAGATGCGACCAGTATATGGCGTCTGTATCTTTACTTTCCTTGAATTATCAACACACTAGATGCGACCAGTATAGGCGTCTGTATCTTTACTTTCCTTGAATTTATCAACACACTAGATGCGACTAGTATATGGCGTTTGTATCTTTACTTTCCTTGAATTTATCAACACACTAGATGCGACCAGTATATGGCGTCTGTATCTTTACTTTCCTTGAATTTATCAACACACTAGATGCGACCAGTATATGGCGTCTGTATCCTTACTTTCCTTGAATTTATCAACACACTAGATGCGACCAGTATATGGCGTCTGTATCTTTACTTTCCTTGAATTTATCAACACACTAGATGCGACCAGTATATGGCGTCTGTATCTTTACTTTCCTTGAATTATCAACACACTAGATGCGACCAGTATATGGCGTCTGTATCTTTACTTTCCTTGAATTTATCAACACTAGATGCGACCAGTATATGGCGTCTGTATCTTTACTTTCCTTGAATTTATCAACACACTAGATGCGACTAGTATATGGCGTTTGTATCTTTACTTTCCTTGAATTTATCAACACACTAGATGCGACCAGTATATGGCGTCTGTATCTTTACTTTCCTTGAATTTATCAACACACTAGATGCGACCAGTATATGGCGTCTGTATCCTTACTTTCCTTGAATTTATCAACACACTAGATGCGACCAGTATATGGCGTCTGTATCTTTACTTTCCTTGAATTTATCAACACACTAGATGCGACCAGTATATGGCGTCTGTATCTTTACTTTCCTTGAATTTATCAACACACTAGATGCGACCAGTATATGGCGTCTGTATCTTTACTTTCCTTGAGTTTATCAACACACTAGATGCGACCAGTATATGGCGTTTGTATCCTTACTTTCCTTGAATTTATCAACACACTAGATGCGACCAGTTATGGCGTCTGTATCTTTACTTTCCTTGAATTTATCAACACACTAGATGCGACCAGTATGGCGTCTGTATCTTTACTTTCCTTGAATTTATCAACACACTAGATGCGACCAGTATATGGCGTCTGTATCTTTACTTTCCTTGAATTTATCAACACACTAGATGCGACCAGTATATGGCGTCTGTATCCTTACTTTCCTTGAATTTATCAACACACTAGATGCGACCAGTATATGGCGTCTGTATCCTTACTTTCCTTGAATTTATCAACACACTAGATGCGACCAGTATCGCGCCTGACTGCCTTTCATTTTCTCAATTACTGGAAGAGCCAAATAAAAATGATACTTTAATCTGAAATTGTTTGTAAACTGAAACTTACCAAAGTCTAATGTTACCACACCCTGTGGTGCGGAAGATGAAATCTGCTCAGCGAGGTACACCATAGTTTAATCTACGCCCGACTGTCAGTATTATTGGGAAGATACCAGATATTCACGTTAAACATTAGTCTCATGTACATGGTATTATGATCAATTTGTAGAGGGGCAATCGAATAGAAAACAAAACCATTATAGAAAAGTAGGCAACAGTCTCCGACAAGAACACAGAAGAAAGCACTCGTTTTAGAAATGTGAATGATGCATTTCAGACTGGAGATTCAGACGAATGTGATTAGCGCGGGAGTGGGGAAAAACACATAGGAAACTGATAGCAATGATAAGTGGCTGGCGCCCGAAGTACATTTTATCTTGTAGATGCAAACACTAAAGATATCTGTCAAAACCAACGTCATACCTGATAGATACTGAGTTTCCCATTAGCTCGCGGCTTTCTGGGCCGGTGCAGGCTACAAACTGCCGAAATTGCTTACAGGCAGTAAGAAACTGCGGTAGATTGTGTAATCTTTAATCATAGGCCATGCACTTTACATTGTGAATGTATCTGATTATTCTCAACCTGTAGTTTGAGACACTACAAACATAAATGTGTATACGATAACAAAATAGCGGCATACCCTTTTCAGGCGCTTTCTTGCAAACTTTAGGACATTGTAAGAAGAGTGTAGTGGGAAAATGGAGTAGATGGCAAATTTCTGGCCTGCATTTTACATTCTGAATTCCTGTAAATGATATCAGAAAGTGCCATAAGTGAATGCTCTTAAACTGTTTCTATTTTCTTACCCTCATCTGCATCTGTCCACTGTAACTTCTTGTTAATGTTATGGCCTTTTTGTTTCTTGAAGAAATTTTTCTTGCAACTTTTTGCAGGTATTTATTATTTTTTTAATAGTTCGGTTGTATTATTAAAGACTACTTTTTATTTTTGTAATTCTCGCACTGGCTATAACAGACACATGCACTACGAACATAAAAAACGTGCATATCCACTAGCTACAAAATTTA
>WNKJ01000224.1:0-16280 GCA_009760885.1 Achatina immaculata | reverse complement strand
AGTACTGCAGTGTTTCAAATGTTCTTCAAGACTTAACCATCTCCACCAAACTTAGTGCACTATTTTGTAAACTATTTTATCTGTCTGTATGATGCATGTGAAGTACAATGTACATACTCCTGACAATTCTTTCCCAATTATAACAAAACATGGATCTTCACAAACATATTGTTTGTCTTTCTTCAGTGACTATCCCACTAGTACAACAGACAGGATGTATCAAGGTTTTTGGGGATGAAGACACCCAATAAGGTAATCAGCAACCCATAGTTGATATGCCAGCATCATCGCTCTCTAAATAACTTGATGTATTGCCAGTTCTTACCAGATATCGTGCACGACAGAAAAACTTCCCAGATATCGTGTGCGATAGAAAAACTTCCCAGATATCATGTGCGATAGAAAAACTTCCTAGATACCATGTGCGAAAGAAAAACTTCCCAGATATCGTGTGCGATAGAAAAACTTCCCAGATATCGTGTGCGATAGAAAAACTTCCCAGATATCGGGCACGACAGAAAAACTTCACAGATATCGTGCACGACAGAAAAACTTCCCAGATATCGTGTGCGATAGAAAAACTTCCCAGATATCGGGCACGACAGAAAAACTTCCCAGATATCGTGTGCGATAGAAAAACTTCCCAGATATCGTGTGCGATAAAAAAATGTCCCAGATATCGTGTGCGATAGAAAAACTTCCCAGATATCGTGTGCGACAGAAAAACTCCCCAGATATCGTGTGCGATAGAAAAACTTCCCAGATATCGTGTGCGATAGAAAAACTTCCCAGATATCGTGTGCGATAGAAAAACTTCCCAGATATCGTGTGCGATAGAAAAACTTCCCAGATATCGTGCACGACAGAAAAACTTCCCAGATATCGTGTGCGATAGAAAAACTTCCCAGATATCGTGTGCGATAGAAAAACTTTCCAGATATCGTGTGGTACAGCAAAAACGATTGATGACCTACAGCTATCTTTTCATCTCAGTTTTGTGTACCAAGTTAGTTCAAGTTTTCATTTCTGAGCGATTCGAGAATCCAGCAGTCATGCAGTCTTTCTACACACTCCACCCATCTTAGTCCCAGACGTTTAACTTAATAACTACAAAGAACGTAATTATACTATTGTCTTATATAGTACATGTCAACGGCAGATATAAACATGTCCTATATAGTACATGTCACTGGCAAATATAAACATTCCTATACAGTACATGTCAATGGCAGGTATAAACATATCTTATATAGTACATGTCAGTTGCAGATATAAATATGTCTTATGTAGTACATGTAAACGGCAGATATAAACATTCCTATATATAGTACATGTAAACGGCAGATATAAACATGTCCTATATAGTACATGTCAATGGCAGATATAAACATTCCTATATAGTACACGTCAACAGCAGATATAAACATGTCCTATATATAGTACATGTAAACGGCAGATATAAACATTCCTATATATAGTACATGTAAACGGCAGATATAAACATTCCTATATATAGTACATGTAAACGGCAGATATAAACATTCCTATATATAGTACATGTAAACGGCAGATATAAACATGTCCTATATAGTACATGTCAATGGCAGATATAAACATTCCTATATAGTACACGTCAACAGCAGATATAAACATGTCCTATATATAGTACATGTAAACGGCAGATATAAACATGTCCTATATAGTACATGTCAATGGCAGATATAAACATTCCTATATAGTACATGTCAATGGCAGATATAAACATTCCTATATAGTACATGTCAATGGCAGATATAAACATATCCTATACAATATATGTCAATAGGAGATATAAACATTCCTATATAATACATGTCAATGGCAGATATAAACATGTCCTATACAATACATGTCAATGGCAGATATAAACATTCCTATATAGTACATGTCCATGGCAGATATAAACATGTCCTATATAGTAAATGCAAACGGCAGATATAAACATGTCCTATATAGTACATGTCAATGGCGATATAAACATGTCCTATATAGTACATGTCAATGGCAGATATAAACGTGTCCTATATAGTACATGTCAACATCAGATATAAACATGTCCTATATAGTACATGTCAATGGCAGATATAAACATGTCCTATATAGTACATGTCAACGGCACACATAAACATTTCCTATATAGTACATGTCAACGGCAGATATAAACATGTCATATATAGTACATGTCAATGGCAGATATAAACATGTCCTATACAATACATGTCAATGGCTGATATAAACATGTCCTGTATAGTACATGTCAATGGCAGATATAAACATGTCCTATACAATACATGGATGTATACTGTCTCCTTTACTTTTTGGGATTACAATAGACTTCATAATGAAAAAATGCTGCAAGGTACACAGGTATTGACTGGGTACATGGGACCAACTAGAAGATCTTGATTTTGCTGATGACATAACTCTTATCAGTAATAATGTGAATTCCATGCAGAAAAAACAGATAGCCTATCTTCACTGGCTAGCAAAATAGGACTTGAAATTAACAAGGACAAAACAAAAATAATGAAAATTCCCATCAATCAAAATGGAAAAATACACATAGAAGGGACAGATATTGAAAAAGTCAATCAATTTGCATACCTTGGCAGCTACATAGACCAGGATGGTGACACTAGAAAGGAAGTTAGGATCAGAATTGCAAAAGCAGCATCAATCTTCAAGAATCTGAGAACATATGGAATTCAAAAGTTATAAGCACAAAACCAAGTTAAGACTATTCAATTCAAATGTAAATCCACCCTCATTTATGCATGCGAAAGCTGGAAAACAACTAAAGAAATAGAAAAGAAATTAGACTTTTGAAAATAAATGCCTAAGGAAAATACTCGGCATCAAGTGGAATGAATTCAAGAACAATGCAGAGATAAGACAGATGACTGAACAACAACCAGTCTCACGGGTGATCAGGAAAAGGAGATGGACATATGTTGGCCACTTGATGAGAAGAAATGAGCAGAGAATATCAAAACAAGCTATCAAGTGGAACACAACAGGCCGAAGAAAAAGGGGCAGACCGCGTGAAACTCTGAAGAGAACATTATTAAGAGAGGCCAAGTTAACAGGCATAAAATCCTTTGATGAGGTGAAAGACTCGCCGAAGACAGGAAAAATTGGCGAACTACTTTGCGAGCCCTATGTGACGTCTAACGGCACGGGAAGGATATAAGATATAAGATAAGATACAATACATGTCAATGGCAGATATAAACATTCCTATATAGTACATGTCAATGGCTGATATAAACATGTCCTGTATAGTACATGTCAATGGCAGATATAAACATTCCTATATAGTACATGTCAACGGCAGATATAAACATGTCCTATACAATACATGTCAATGGCAGATATAAACATGTCCTATATAGTACATGTCAATGGCAGATATAAATATTCCTTTATAGTACATGTCAACGGCAGATATAAATATTCCTTTATAGTACATGTCAATGGCAGATATAAATATTCCTTTATAGTACATGTCAA
Source organism: Achatina immaculata (assembly GCA_009760885.1). Taxonomy (NCBI): domain Eukaryota; kingdom Metazoa; phylum Mollusca; class Gastropoda; order Stylommatophora; family Achatinidae; genus Lissachatina; species Lissachatina immaculata. The sequence goes on along the minus strand of WNKJ01000224.1, from coordinate 12,731 downwards.
CGGCAGATATAAATATTCCTTTATAGTACATGTCAACGGCAGATATACGAGACTGTGCCTGTATCTCGCTGTATAGAGCAACTGAGACTCACATTTGTTCTCATTCACAATAATTCCCATCTGAGTTGAGACAAAGAGCACATGATGCTGCCAACACAAAGCTGTGCACGCTGCTGCCAACACAAAGCTGTGCACGATGATGCCAACACAAAGCTGTGCACGATGCTGCCAACACTAAGTTCCCAGCAAAACTACAGTCCAGTTTTTTAAAGGATGCTGAGAATCTCCGTCGTCTGTGCTTTGACATCTTTGACTGACAAAAAAATTGGACACTTTGAGCACCAACTTGATCTGTCGGGTTAGATAGAAGTCATAGGGAGCCAGGTCTGGTGAATGTGGTGGGTGCTTGAGCACAGTGATGTTGTGATTTTGTAAACTTTGCTAGTGCTAAATTTCCGTTTTATGGATAGATTGGGACGAAAAAGATCAACCCAGCTGTTTCAGGCATTCCCTTGGCATGTACTTCCGTACTGCGTGGCCAAGATCTCGCGACCCCCATGACCGCCAAACCAGATTATCCCCTCCAAGGATACTGCACACAGTTAATTCAACATCTTACACATATTCGTATTTCACTTCAACATGAAATACATATCACCAAGTCAGCAATCAATTTACATCCATTATTAACACTCTCTACATATATCACAGTGAAGCCACCACAGACATACATAACAGGACATAAACATGTATCATCATGATAATAAGGCATGACATAAATACAATGTATTGCCTCTAACTAAGTATCAATTAAACCCTACTAAGGAAGTATACATTATCTCAATATTGTGCCCGCGCACTGGTAACACATTTCAGCCCCTGCTGCCATGAAATCCACACCCCCTATCTCACATAAAACTTCCCTGTGCCAATCACTGAATAACATATTTCCCCTTGTGCGAAATGCACTAAATACATATTTCTACTTTTGTGCCAATGTAGGGAATAATATATTCACTTTTGTGCCATGCATGAATAACATATTTCAACTTGTTCAAACGTACTGAATATCCTCCACAGTTTCATGAAGTTCACATGGGCTAACACACTAATACTCCTCCACAGCTTCATGAAGTTTACATGATATTAACAGCATGATGGCATCACCCGTGCCATTCACGCGAACATTAATCATCAGGAATCATCAATATATAATATATAACACGCATATTTAGGGTGGTTGGGGCTAAGTATTTCCATATCAAACACAAAACCAGACGAGATCGAACTTGCCTCTCAATTTGCCCGCTGACTATGCTCAATGTGACCTTTCCCGCACGCTTTTTCCTTTATAGGTCTTCCACCCCGCATCACGTGAACTGCATTTCTCCGTCCAAAATCCGTACACTATTCTTGGCTTCGAAAGGCAGTTCACAATTTGCTGAAAACTGTCTCACAGACAAGGTGTATGGTGGGGCACTGTCTTAGTGCACACTCCACCCGACGGTCATCATCTTCACTCTTTCTCGCCTACCAAAAATTCGTCTGTGCCATTCAGAAACACCTGCACGAGACAACCACTCATTTCCGTAAGTCTCTGTCAATAACTGAAAATTCTCGGTTTCTCCAGATTCACAAGAAAGTTGTTGTTAACTCGCTGTTCAATTTTTACTGCACTATTTTGTTATCTAGCGTAGACATACGTCTCGTACTTGAACACGCACCTGCTGGTGCTGAGTAAAGCCAAGGACCTGAGCCTTGCCTTACAGAGAGAGGTTAGAACGTGGTCTGATATCACCTCTTTGTCTCTCCCATTACACTCTCTGCTCTGATATCACCTCTTGTCTCTCCATTACACTCTCTGCTCTGATATCACCTTTTGTCTCTCCCCTTCCACTATCTGCTCTGATATCACCTCTTTGTCTAACCCCTTCCACTATCTGCTCTGATATCACCTCTTTGTCTCTCCCCTTCCACTATTTGCTCTGATACCACCTTTTTGTTTCTTCTCTGCCACTCTCTGCTGTGATATCACCTCTTTGTATCTCCCCTTCCCCTCTCTGCTGTGATATCACCTCTTTGTCTTCTCCTTCACCTCTCTTCTGTGATATCACCTCTTTGTATCTCCCCTTCCACTCTCTGCTGTGATATCACTTCTTTGTCTCTCCCCTTCCCCTCTCTGCTCTGATATCACCTCTTTGTCTCTCCCCTTCCCCTCTCTTCTGTGATATCACCTCTTTGTATCTCCCCTTCCACTCTCTTCTCTGATATCACCTCTTTGTCTCTCCCCTTCCACTCTCTGCTCTGATATCACCTCTTTGTCTCTCCCCTTCCACTCTCTGCTCTGATATCACCTCTTTGTCTCTCCCCTTCCACCCTCTGCTCTGATGTCACCTCTTTGTCTCTCCCCTTCCACTCTCTTCTCTGATATCACCTCTTTGTCTCTCCCTTTTCACTCTCTGCTCTGATATCACCTCTTTGTCTCTCCCCTTCCAGTCTCTGCTCTGATATCACCTCTTTGTATCTCCCCTTCCACTCTCTGCTCTGATATCACCTCTTTGTCTCTCCCCTTCCACTCTCTGCTCTGATATCACCTCTTTGTCTCTCCCCTTCCACTCTCTGCTCTGATATCACCTTTTTGTCTCTCTCTGCCACTCTCTGCTCTGATATCACCTCTTGTCTCTCCCCTTCCACTCTCTGCTCTGATATCACCTCTATGTCTCTCCCCTTCCTCTCTGCTCTGATATCACCTCTTTGTCTCTCCCCTTCCACTCTGCTTTGATATCACCTCTTTGTCTCTCCCCTTCCACTCTCTGCTTTGATATCACCTCTTTGTCTCTCCCCTTCCACTCTCTGCTGATATCACCTCTTTGTCTCTCCCCTTCCACTCTCTGCTCTGATATCACCTCTTTGTCCCCTTCCCCTCTCTGCTCTGATATCACATCTATGTCTCTCCTTGCCACTCTTCTCTGATATCACCTCTTTGTCTCTCCCCTTCCCCTCTCTGCTCTGATATCACCTCTTTGTCTCTCCTCTGCCACTCTCTGCTCTGATATCACCTCTTTGTCTCTCCCCTTCCACTCTCTGCTCTGATATCACCTCTTGTCTCTCCTCTGCCACTCTATGCTCTGATATCACCTCTTTGTCTTCCCCTTCCCCTCTCTGCTCTGATGTCACCTCTTTGTCTCTCCTCTGCCATCTCTGCTCTGATATCACCTCTTTGTCTTCCCCTTCCCCTCTCTGCTCTGATGTCACCTCTTTGTCTTCCCCTTCCCCTCTCTGCTCTGATGTCACCTTTGTCTTCCCCTTCCACTCTCTGCTCTGATGTCACCTCTTTCTCTTCCCCTTCCCCTCTCTGCTCTGATGTCACCTTTTTGTCTCTCCTCTGCCACTCTCTGCTCTGATATCACCTCTTTGTCTCTCCCCTTCCACTCTCTGCTCTGATATCACCTCTATGTCTCTCCCCTTCCTCTCTCTGCTCTGATATCACCTCTTTGTCTCTCCCCTTCCTCTCTCTGCTTTGATATCACCTCTTTGTCTCTCCCCTTCCACTCTCTGCTCTGATATCACTCTTTGTCTCTCCCCTTCCACTCTCTGCTCTGATATCACTCTTTGTCTCCCCCTTCCCCTCTCTGCTCTGATATCACATCTATGTCTCCCCTTCCTCTCTCTGCTCTGATATCACCTCTTTGTCTCTCCCCTTCCTCTCTCTGCTTTGATATCACCTCTTTGTCTCTCCCCTTCCACTCTCTGCTCTGATATCACCTCTTTGTCTCTCCCCTTCCACTCTCTGCTCTGATATCACCTCTTTGTCTCCCCTTCCCCTCTCTGCTCTGATATCACATCTATGTCTCTCCTCTGCCACTCTCTTCTCTGATATCACCTCTTTGTCTCTCCCCTTCCCCTCTCTGCTCTGATATCACCTCTTTGTCTCTCCTCTGCCACTCTCTGCTCTGATATCACCTCTTTGTCTCTCCCCTTCCACTCTCTGCTCTGATATCACCTCTTTGTCTCTCCTCTGCCACTCTCTGCTCTGATATCACCTCTTTGTCTTCCCCTTCCCCTCTCTGCTCTGATGTCACCTCTTTGTCTCTCCTCTGCCACTCTCTGCTCTGATATCACCTCTTTGTCTTCCCCTTCCCCTCTCTGCTCTGATGTCACCTCTTTGTCTTCCCCTTCCCCTCTCTGCTCTGATGTCACCTCTTTGTCTTCCCCTTCCACTCTCTGCTCTGATGTCATCTTTCTCTTCCCCTTCCCCTCTCTGCTCTGATGTCACCTTTTTGTCTCTCTCTGCCACTCTCTCTGCTCTGATATCACCTCTTTGTCTCTCCCCTTCCACTCTCGCTCTGAATCACCTCTATGTCTTCCCCTTCCTCTCTCTGCTCTGATATCACCTCTTTCTCTCCCCTTCCTCTCTCTGCTTTGATATCACCTCTTTGTCTTCCCCTTCCACTCTGCTCTGATATCACCTCTTTGTCTTCCCCTTCCACTCTCTGCTCTGATATCACCTCTTTGTCTCTCCTCTGCCACTCTCTGCTCTGATATCACCTCTTTGTCTCTCCCCTTCCACTCTCTGCTCTGATATCACCTCTTTGTCTCTCCCCTTCCCCTCTCTGCTCTGATATCACCTCTTTGTCTCTCCCCTTCCACTCTCTGCTCTGATATCACCTCTTTGTCTCTCCCCTTCCACTCTCTGCTCTGATATCACCTCTTTGTCTCCCCTTCCACTCTGCTCTGATATCACCTCTTGTCTCTCCCCTTCCTCTCTCTGCTTTGATATCACCTCTTTGTATCCCCTTCCAGTCTCTGCTCTGATATCACCTCTTTGTCTCTCCCCTTCCTCTCTCTGCTCTGATATCACCTCTTTGTCTCTCCCCTTCCAGTCTCTGCTTTGATATCACCTCTTTGTATCTCCCCTTCCAGTCTCTGCTGATATCACTCTTTGTCTCTCCCCTTCCTCTCTCTGCTTTGATATCACCTCTTTGTATCTCCCCTTCCAGTCTCTGCTCTGATATCACCTCTTTGTATCTCCCCTTCCAGTCTCTGCTCTGATATCACCTCTTTGTATCTCCCCTTCCAGTCTCTGCTCTGATATCACCTCTTTGTATCTCCCCTTCCAGTCTCTGCTCTGATGTCACCTCTTTGTCTCTCCCCTTCCCGTCTCTGCTCTGATATCACCTCTTTGTCTCTCCCCTTCCCGTCTCTGCTCTGATGTCACCTCTTTGTCTCTCCTCTGCCACTCTCTGCTCTGATGTCACCTCTTTGTCTTCCCCTTCCCCTCTCTGCTCTGATGTCACCTCTTTGTCTCTCCTCTGCCACTCTCTGCTCTGATATCACCTCTTTGTCTCTCCCCTTCCCGTCTCTGCTCTGATGTCACCTCTTTGTCTCTCCTCTGCCACTCTCTGCTCTGATGTCACCTCTTTGTCTCTCCTCTGCCACTCTCTGCTCTGATGTCACCTCTTTGTCTCTCCCCTTCCCCTCTCTGCTCTGATATCACCTCTTTGTCTCTCCTCTGCCACTCTCTGTTACCAATCTATGGGGTCAGTCTTGTGTATGTGTGTGTGTGTTATGTGTCGGACATGGTAAACATACAAAGTTACTAAAGAGGTATTTCTTGTAACTAGAAATAAATCATTCAATAAGTTACTAAACTTTGGCCTCTTTGTGCGTCATTTTTTGTTTTCGTTTCTTTCTAAGGATTTTTAATATGACCTGTGATTTTTTTTTATTGGTAATTTGAATGTTTACGCCAGAATTACCTTTTAGCTTTTTTAATTTCACGAAACCAAAAATAGATGCAAAAGTTCCATGATAAATGTTGTTTGTGTTACTTGTTCTTTGTTGCTAGTTTAAATAAAAACTAACATAAGAAAGATGACAAGTTTGTAATACGTAACAATCTTCATACTCAGGTCAGTGTTGTTCATTATTCACACTATCTTCATCGTCTCCATCTGCAATGTAAACCTGGTGTATATCATCAACAAAGTCGGCATAAATTTCTTCGCATACAAAAACTCGGCATAAAGTTCTTCTCACACAAAAACTCGGCACAACGTTCTTCTCACATAAAGTTCTTCTCATACAAAAACTCGGCATAAAGTTTTCCTCACACAAAATCTCAGCACACAGTTCTTCTCACAAAAAAACTCGGCATAAAGTTCTTCTCACATTAAAAACTCGGTATAAAGGTTTTCTCACATAAAAGCTCGACATAAAGTCCATCTCACATAAAAACTCGGCACAAAGTTCTTGTCACATAAAGCTCGGCATGAAGTTCTTCTCATACAAAAACACAGCATAAAGTTCTTCTCAAATAAAAGCAAAGAACAAAGTTCTTCTCATATAAAAATACACCACAAAGTTCTCACACAAAACCTCGACATAAAGTCCTTTTCACATAAAATCTCAGCACAAAGTTCTTCTCACTTAAAAACTCGGCGCAAAGTTCTTGTCACATTAAAAACTCGGCATAAAGTTCTTCTCATACAAAAACACAGTATAATGTCTTTCTCAGACAAAAAACTCGACATTAAGTTCTTCTAACACAAAAACTCAACATAAAGTTTTTATCATACAAAAATTGACATAAAATTCTTCTCACACAAAAATCTACATAAAATTCTTCTCATACAAAAACACAGCATAAAGTCCTTCTCACATAAAAACGCAGTATAAGGTTTTCCTCATATAAAACCTCGACGTAAAGTTCTTTTCACACAAAAAAGCATAAAGTTCTCCTCGTACGAAAACAAAGTCTAAAGTTCTTCTTATACAAAAACTCGACATATAGTTCCCCTCATACAAAAACACAGCATAAATCTCTTCTCATACAAAAGCACAGCGTAAAGATCTTCTCACACAAAACCGCGACATAATGTTGTTCTCACACAAAAACTCGAGATACATTTTTCCTCGTACAAAAATTCGTGATAAAGCTCTTCTCATATAAACACTCGCCACAAAGTTCTTCTCATACAAAAACACAGCATACAGTTCTTCTCATTCAAAAACACAGCATAAAGTTCTTCTCACACAAAATCTCTACTTAAAGTTCTTTCCACATAAAAACTCGGTATGAAGTTCTTCTCACACAAAAATCGACATAAGCTTGTACTCGTACAAAAATCGACATAAAGTTCTTCTGATATATAATTAAACATAAAGTTCTTCTCACACAAAAACTCGACATACTGTTCTTTCCAAACAAAAACTCAGTATGTAGTTCTTCTCACATAAAATTCGACATAAAGTTATTCTCACATAAAGGCTCGGTATAAAGTTCTTCTCGTACAAAAAATCGACATAACGTTCTTCTCCTACAAAATCACCCATAACTTTCTTCTAATGCAAAAACTCGGCATAAAATTCTTCTCGTACAAGAACTTGCATTAAAGTTATTCAAAAACTCTGCATAAAATTCTTCCCATACAAAAATTCGGCATAAAGTTCTTTTCATATAAAAACTCGGCATAAAGTCATTCTCATACAAAAACTCGGCATAAAATTATTCTCAAACAAAAACTTCACATAAAGTTCTTCGAATACAAAAACTCGACATAAAGCTTTTCTCGTATAAAAATTCGGCATAAAGTTATTCTCAAACAAAAACTCGGCTTAAAGTTCTTCTCATACACAAACTCGGCATAAAGCTCTTATAATAGGATTTTTGATGACACAGTCTTTGCTGTGTATATGACACTCGTTAGCTGGGCCGTGTCGACATAAGTTGTGCTGATTCACGTTACGCACGTAAATATCAGGGTCGACTTCCATCTTGCTCTTCGAGAGTTGAGGTTACTGGACTAGTTACACACATAACTCCAGCTCTCACTGTCACCTGCTGGATTAGTTAAACACTGCTCCAGACATACTTCTCATCCAGGCTCGTTCAAAACCTCACGTTGACGACAACTGGCACAGATAGTCAAGTAAATCCTGGGTAACGGTGACTTGGAACATTTATTGATGGAAGGATGAAAATGCTGATGAAAATAACATTAAATCTGACTGCCGGCTGGTTATCCCTGCTATGTGGCCAGTCCGTTCATATGTACAACTGCAGTTCCATATGTTCCACGAAGACATCACACAGTTCACAAAAAAACGTCCACAAAGTTACACGTTCAAACCAGAACTGACCTCACGCACTCAGCCTTACCCCAACAATTCCCTGTCACGGGTTTTGCACCCCACGTGACCTTCTCGAAGGATCTCAGCACGAGGAAATTCTAAAAGAAAACACATAATAATGCCCTTACTATCAATCCAACCGTTTTTACCCCAATACTCTACTCTTCAGAAAGTTCTTATCAAACAGAAATTCGCCATAAAGTTATTCTCATAGGAAAGCTCGGCATAAAGCTCTTCTCGTATAAAAATTCGCCATAAAGTTCTTCTCACACAAAGCACACAAAAACAGAAAGGTTTGAGGGAAAATTTAAAGAAGTCAGTGAGATGCCTAAAGAGAGTAAAATTGTCCCTTGTTAGAGATTTAATTCCCTTCACATTTTTCACCGGCAATAATTTTGTGAAGTTACTTTTTAGGTCTGTGACATTCTGACAAAGTGAATCCCCAAACAAGCTATCAAATGGAACAGAACAGGCCGAAGAAAAAGAGGTCTACCACGTGAAACTCTAAAGAGGACATTGTTAAGAGAGGCCAGTTCAGTGGGCATAACATCCCTTGATGAGATTGAAAAACTCACCGAAGACAGGACATCTTGGCGAACTACCATGCGGGCCCTATGTGACGTTTACGGGACGGGAAAGATGTAAGATATTCTGGCACAAATAATGTCAAGATGTCATTAGTTTCATGTTTAAAAAATGTTAGAAATAATTTCAGGTCGGCTAAGTGAATATTTAGATGGTCACATGAAAAAAAAATATCACGATATGTAATTAACTTTATTGAATGACACTAGAATTCTAAGCCAAACTGTTCTGATTAAAAAAAAATTATACTTTTTTCATGTAAAACTAGACTACAGTGAACTAAACGATATAATGTAGACCCTGAAGACACGTGTGTCCCGTCATTATAGTGCAATGATTTATTTGCTTGGCATTTGGGCTGGTCATAAACTCAGACATGCACAGACAGACAAAACGTTCAAGTCAAGTCGTGGCACCTAATTTTAGAAACAAAACTTTCCTTAAATTATCGCTTTGACTGTTATATAAAAATTGTTTTTTTAAATATCTAATTATAACTATTAGATGACACGAGCTATTGAGGTGGTTTCGTGTGTTTTAATAGAAGTTATCGAGTCATTGATATCACACTTACAGGCTGTGTTTACTTCTGCGACTGTTTCAAAGTTTCTGCTTTCTTAATTTCTTATTACACACACATTTCTGCAATCACTTCTTTGTAAACTAGAAATAAATACAAATAAATTTTGTGTCAGAAGTCAGAGTGGAATTTTGCTGTTTTCTGTCTAGACAAAATTTCTAGAAAGTTCAGTGTTTCCAAGTATTTTCTGTCTAATTTCTAGACAATATTTGAAAAAAATATTCTAGAAGGTTCAGTGTTTGGAAGTAGTCTCTGTAGCAGACTCATATTTGTGTTATCTTTTTGTAGAAGATTCAGGAAATAAAAATGAGACTTGACTGTGCAGATTATTTTAAAATGTCGTAAATTCTTCTTCACGTCAAGTTGCTTTTAGACATTTACAGAAAAAAAAAAAGAAATGAAATGATGTCCTGTGACATTGACAGGTTGCAGATGTGCGACCTTTTAATGCCCTCACATTATTAAGCCACAGATTTGTGAGCTAGGCAGGGCAGCACCTGTCCTTGATATACTTGATTCTCTAGGGAAACTCCAGGTACACACCTGTCAATGTGCAAGTTTACGCCAGTGTTTGACAGTCCAGAAATACTCTGCGCCCAGGGGGTAATCGAATGCAGAATCTTCTAGTCGGTAGGCGAGGGCACTAACAGCTACACCAATAATGATAATTATGGAAAATATGTAGTTGTAAGCGGCACCATAACAACATATATTTTTGATTTCACAGCTTGCAATAGCTATACTAAACTATAACAAATCTTACTTTTCCTAACAACCACAAACAGTCATCGGTGTCTCTATGTCTGAAATAACGGTGCTGACAAATAGAATCGCCGCTAACATTAGAACAAATCAGAGGAGAACTGAGAGCGCTGCTAACATTAGAACAAATCAGAGGAGAACTGAGAGCGCTGCTAACATTAGAACAAATCAGAAGAGAACTGAGAGCGCTGCTAACATTAGAACAAATCAGAAGAGAACTGATAGCGCTACTAACATTAGAACAAATCAGAGGAGAACTGAGAACACCGCTAACATTGATATTAATCAAAGAACTGATAGCAACCCTAACATTGGTATAAATCAGAAGAGAGATCTGAGAGAGCTGCTAACATTGGTACAAATGAATGATCTGATAGCACTGCTAACATTGGTACAAGTCAGAGGAGAACTGAGAGCGCTGCTAACATTGGTACAAATCAAAGAACTGAGAGCGCTGCTAACATTTGTACAGATCAAAGAACTGAGAGCGCTGCTAACATTGGTACAAATCAAAGAACTGAGAGCGCTGCTAACATTTGTACAGATCAAAGAACTGAGAGCGCTGCTAACATTTGTACAGATCAAAGAACTGAGAGCGCTGCTAACATTGGTACAAATCAGAGGAGAACTGAGAGCGCTGCTAACATTGGTACAAATCAAAGAACTGAGAGCGCTGCTAACATTTGTACAGATCAAAGAACTGAGAGCGCTGCTAACATTGGTACAAATCAAAGAACTGAGAGCGCTGCTAACATTGGTACAGATCAAAGAACTGAGAGCGCTGCTAACATTGGTACATATCAGAGGAGAACTGAGAGAAAATAGTTAAACACCCTGACTAAATGATGACAACGTCATCTCAACAGATTTAAACCACCGAGTACAGCACTAGGAGGAGAAACAAAAACAACGATGACAGAAACAGGAGCAGAAACACCGAGGACAGCACGAAGAGGAGGAACAAAAACAACGAGGACAGCACGAGGATGAGAAACAAAAACCACCAAGGACAGCATCAGATGGAGAAACAAAATCACCAATGACAGCACAAGGAGGAGAAACAAAAACAACGAGGACAGCATCAGATGGAGAAACAAAAACAAGGAGGACAGCAGCATGTGGAGAAAGAACAACACCTAGGACATGAGAAGGAGGAGAAACAAAAACACCGAGGAAAGCAGCAGGTGAAGGACAACAACACAGAGGACAGCACGTGGAGGAGAAATAAAATCAGCGAGGACAGCAGAAGGGGAAACAAAAAACCGAGAGCAGCAGCAGACGGAGAAAGAACAACACCAAGGACAGCAGGAGGAGAAATAAAAACACCGAGTACAGCATCAGGTATAGAAATATAAACAACGAGGACAGCACGAGGACAGAAACAAAATCAACGAGGACAGCAGCAGCTAGAAAAAAATACCGAGGACAGTAGCAGGTGGTAAAACAATAACATCGAGGACAGTAGCAAGTAGAGAAACAAAAACTTCGAGGACAGTAGCAAGTAGAGAAACAAAAACATCGAGGACAGTAGCAGGTAGAGAAACAAAAACACCGAGGACAATAGCAGGTAAAGAAACAAAAACATCGAGGACAGTAGCAGGTAGAGAAACAAAAACATCGAGGACAGTAGCAGGTAGAGAAACAAAAACATCGAGGACAGTAGCAGGTAGAGAAACAAAAACATCGAGGACAGTAGCAGGTAGAGAAACAAAAACATCGAGGACAGTAGCAGTGAGAAACAAAAACATCGAGGACAGTAGCAGGTAGAGAAACAAAAACACCGAGGACAGTAGCAGGTAGAGAACCAAAAACACCGAGGACAGTAGCAGGTAGAGAAACAAAAACACCGAGGACAGTAGCAGGTAGAGAAACAAAAACACCGAGGATAGTAGCAGGTAGAGAAACAAAAACATCGAGGACAGTAGCAGGTAGAGAAACAAAAACACCGAGGACAACACTAGGAGGATAAACAAAAGCACCAGGAGACAGTACCAGGAGCAGAAACAAAAGTACCTAGGACAGCAGCAAATGGAGAAACAATAACACCGACGACAGCAGGAGGAGAAGAAACAAAAACACCGAGGACAGCAGCAGATAGAGCAAAAACACCAAGGACAGCAGGAGGAGGAACCAAAGCACAGAGTACAGCAGTAGGTGGGGAAGCAATAATACCTGTATCAGCAAAAGGTGGAGAAACGAAAAACATCGAGGACAGCATTAGGTGAAGAAACAAAAACACCTGGGTCAGCAGCCGGTGGAGAAGCAAAAAACACCGAGGACAGTAACAGGAGCAGAAACAAAAACGCCGAGGACAGCACGAGGGGGGGGGGAGGTAATAAAAACACAGAGGACAGTAGCAGGTTGAGAAACAATAACACCAGTGTCAGCAGAAGATGGAGAAACAATAACATCGAGGACTGCAACAGGTGGAGAAACGATAACACCAAGGACAGCTGCAGGTGGAGAAACGAAAACACCAAGGACAGCAGCAGGTGGAGAAACGAAAACACCAAGGACAGCAGCAGGTGGAGAAACATGGTAGTTAAAACTGTCAGAGTATACACGCGGTGGATTAATGTGCTTATGTATAAATATGAGCATGCAGTTCGACAACTGATGATGATGATGATGATGATCGTGCTGCTGCTGCTGATGATGATGATAATGATGA
>WNKJ01000223.1:0-16172 GCA_009760885.1 Achatina immaculata | reverse complement strand
AGGAAAGGAATACACGATGCCATTTATGCTTTACGAAAACTAACAGAAAGAGCTTTAGAAGTACAGAAAGATCTCTACTTATGCTTCATTGATTACACCAAGGCATTCGACAAGGTGAAACATAATGAAATTATTAAAATGCTTGAAGACATCACTATAGACGGCAAAACACCTGAGGATTGTAAAACGTATATAATGTCAGCAGGAAACAGCAATTCAAGTTGAAAATAGAACTGGAAAATATCAACCTATAAAACAAGGGGTGCGACAAGGATGTGTACTATCTCCAGACCTTTTTTCTCTGTACAGCGAGAATATTCTAAGAACAATCATCACAGAACCAGACATAAAAATTGTAGGATACAATATTAACAACCTTCTGTATGCTGATGACACAGTACTGATAGTTGAGAACCAACAAGACCTGCAAAATCTCTTGGATAAAGTCGCCAAAGAAAGTGAACAGAAAGGCCTTACTTTGAATATAAAAAAAACAGAGACTATGGTTATATCTAAGAAACAGAATCCACCAAAATGCAGTATAAAATTTAACGGAACTATTCTAAAGCAGGTGCAGAAATTCAAATACCTTGGAGCAGTAATAACTTCAGATGGGAAATGCAGAACAGAAATTAGGAACAGAATAGGCCAAGCAAAGAATGCATTTCAGAGAATGAGAAACATATTATCCAACACATTCTTATCAATGAATGTTAGAAAACGAGTCCTAAAATGCTATATTGAACCTATCTTTTATATGGAAGTGCATCATGGACAATAGGCAAGTCTGCACAAAAATCATTGGAAGCAGCAGAAATGGTTTATTAGAAGAATGTTCGAATCCATGGACAGCAAAATAACTAAAGGAGAATGTATGAGAGGAGATAGAGAGAAGTAACGACTGAAGATATAAAGCTAAATATAAAGATATAGAGAAGTAACGACTGAAGATATAAAGCTAAATGATAGAGAGAAGTAACGACTGAAGATATAAAGCTAATAGAAGATAGAGAGAAAGAAACACGAGGATATAGCGCCGAATAGTTGAGATGAATTTTATGCTGACCTGAGAGAAATGGCCACCAACTCGAGAACACACAAAACACCTGAGAAACTACCTTTTAGAGCTCAGCCAGGTGTCTAAGGTACCGAGAGAGGGCGGAGGAATATTTTTGGTTTTATTTTTCACAGCGGAATTAACACAGAAAGGTAGCACTACGTCCTCGTGTAGGGGAAGGTGAAATTCACGTAATCTTTTATGTTTTGAAACTCGTAATTTTACGCGGAAAGTTGTTATTTCGTATGAAGATTTCAAGTATATTCAAAGAGTCATAAAATACAAAGAAATGTATCTGAACTGAACTAACCTGCTTGTGAATAAGATTTCTGCGTGGAAGAAGGAAACTTTACCTGAGTAGAGAGACAAGTTGAGCAGTTCATCTGTGGACACAAATGTTGATTCTGTAACAAAGATCAGATTAGTGGAGATCTGCGAGAGAAAATTGTAAAATGATTTCCAGTTTCAACTACAGCGCTATAGATGCTTTATGTTATAGTCTCCACGTGGCGCAGAGGATAGTGCGGTCGTCTCCCCGGCGAGATCCACGTCTCAAGTCTGGCCAGTGACGCCCCATCACCCAGCTACAGAAATGGTTACCTGGTTGGTTTTTTTTCTGGAGTTGTGGAAGGAAATATGGCCATGCAGGATGTTAATCATATCACCTTGCAGCGTACCGACAGTGCAAGGATATGTACAGCAGCATTTGTTACAGAAATAAATGACGAAGGGAGATCATGCTTTAATTTGAGTAAAGAAAGAGTTCTCCTCTTGATAACTTCTCACACCTTGACCCTAGAGTTCACCGAGTAGTCTAAAATTAGGAAACAGTGTCAGAACCTTAGGTAGCAGAGAGCGATCAGTGACATGTTGGCCCTCACAAGAAATTTGTAAGAGAAGGTCAAAAACAGTTTCTCGTGCGACTTGTGTGAACTGAAAGTCAGAATAGCACGGAGCCTTGTAGCAAGTAGGAAGGATATAAAACTAATTTTCAGGGTTAGAAAAGAGAAGATCAGTTCAGTGTAGGGTCCTTTCAGAGTTAAGTCAGTGTAGAATGTAGAGTCAGTTCAGAGTTTAAGTCAGTGTAGAATGTGGAGTCAGTTCAGAGTTTAAGTCAGCGTAGAATGTAGAGTCAGTTCAGAGTTTAAGTCAGTGTAGAATGTAGAGTGTACAGAGTTTAAGTCATTGTAGAATGTAGAGTCAGTTCAGAGTTTAAGTCAGCGTAGAATGTGGAGTCAGTTCAGAGTTTAAGTCAGTGTAGAATGTAGAGTCAGTTCAGAGTTTAAGTAAGTGTAGAATGTGGAGTCAGTTCAGAGTTTAAGTCAGTGTAGAATGTGGAGTCAGTTCAGAGTTTAAGTCAGTGTAGATTGTGGAGTCAGTTCAGAGTTTAAGTCAATGTAGAATGTAGGGTCAGTTCAGAGTTTAAGTCAGTGTAGAATGTAGAGTGTACAGAGTTTTTGAGACAGGCTAGTTGATTTGGTTAAATAGAATGTATAGTCAGTAGTGTTTCAAGATGTAGACAGCTGGTGTTCATTTGTTCTTTTCAGGACAACTAGTTAGTGTTTCAAGATGTAGATAGCTGTCAGATATTTGTTCTTTTTATGACAAATTTCTCAGGGCTTTTCAAATTGCAGTAAATGGTGTAGTGTGTTAGTGTGGAGATTTCCTTGTGTAAGTTCAGCATTTTGCAAGTTTTTGGTAGTTATTATTTTGTTTAGGGCTCACTTCCTCATGGCAAACAAGCTCTTGCTAGGAAAGATGTGTTCTTTGTGTGTGTTTGTCACTGCCTGTGAAGATGTGTTCTTTGTGTGTGTTTGTCACTGCCTGTGAAGTTGTGTTCTTTGTGTGTGTTTGTCACTGTCTGGGAAGATGTATTCTTTGTGTGTGTTTGTCACTGCCTGGAAAGATGTATTCTTTGTGTGTGTTTGTCACTGTCTGGGAAGATGTATTCTTTGTTTGTCACTGCCTGGGAAGATGTATTCTTTGTGTGTGTTTGTCACTGCCTGGGAAGATGTATTCTTTGTGTGTGTTTGTCACTGCCTGGGAAGATGTATTCTTTGTGCATGTTTGTCACTGCCTGTGAAGTTGTGTTCATTGTGTGTGTTTGTCACTGCCTGTGAAGTTGTGTTCTTTGTGCGTGTTTGTCACTACCTGGGAAGTTGTGTTCTTTGTGTGTGTTTGTCACTACCTGGGAAGATGTGTTCTTTGTGTGTGTTTGTCACTGCTTGTGAAGTTGTGTTCTTTGTGTGTGTTTGTCACTACCTGGGAAGATATGTTCTTTGTGTGTGTTTGTCACTGCCTGTGAAGTTGTGTTCTTTGTGTGTGTTTGTCACTGCCTGTGAAGTTGTGTTCTTTGTGTGTGTTGTCACTGCCTGTGAAGTTGTGTTCTTTGTGTGTGTTTGTCACTGCCTGTGAAGTTGTGTTCTTTGTGTGTGTTTGTCACTGCCTGTGAAGTTGTGTTCTTTGTGTGTGTTTGTCACTGCCTGTGAAGTTGTGTTCTTTGTGTGTGTTTGTCACTGCCTGTGAAGTTGTGTTCTTTGTGGTGTTTGTCACTGCTGTGAAGATATGTTCTTTGTGTGTGTTTGTCACTGCCTGTGAAGATATGTTCTTTGTGTGTGTTTGTCACTGCCTGTGAAGATATGTTCTTTGTGTGTGTTTGTCACTGCCTGTGAAGATATGTTCTTTGTGTGTGTTTGTCACTGCCTGTGAAGTTGTGTTCTTTGTGTGTGTTTGTCACTGCCTGTGAAGTTGTGTTCTTTGTGTGTGTTTGTCACTGCCGTGTGACATTAGCTTCCTTGTCTTCATATACTTCACCTCCATTCTCTTCATTAATAAACTCTTGTAGATTGTCACTACACCAATGTGTCTGTCGACTTCCTGAGTGTCACCAGAGCTGTCTCGGGAGTCTGCCAGAGCCGGCCAAGGAGTTCTTCGTTGTCCTAGTGTCAGTGAGGCTGAGAGTCTGCCAGAGCCGGCCAAGGAGCTCTTTGTTGTCCTAGTGTCAGTGTGTCACCAGAGCTCTCTCGGGAGTCTGCCAGAGCCGTCCAAGGAGTTCTTTGTTGTCCTAGTGTCAGTGTGTCACCAGAGCTCTCTCGGGAGTCTGCCAGAGCCGGCCAAGGAGTTCTTCGTTGTCCTAGTGTCAGTGAGGCTGAGAGTCTGCCAGAGCCGGCCAATGAGTTCTTTGTTGTCCTAGTGTCAGTGTGTCACCAGAGCTCTCTGGGGAGTCTGCCAGAGCCGGCCAAGGAGTTCTTTGTTGTCCTAGTGTCAGTGTGTCACCAGAGCTCTCTGGGGAGTCTGCCAGAGCCGCCCAAGGAGTTCTTTGTTGTCCTAGTGTCAGTGTATCACCAGAGCTCTCTCGGGAGTCTGCCAGAGCCGTCCAGGGAGTTCTTTGTTGTCATAGTGGCAGTGTGGCTGAGAGTGCACGTCCATAACTGTTTAACTGGAGCACAGTGTTTAAGATTGTGTAACCAAAGTCAGACAGTTCTAAATTTGAACGATTAATACTGGGCACAGTAAATATCGAAGGTTCTCAACCTGTTCAATTACACGCCACAAATACTTGTAAAGTTGATGGCGCTCCCAAGCACGCAGCATAATTCAATCTTTGATAAAATAAACATGTAAAAATCTACGTACCAATATTATATGTCCAGGTGCCTCGATGGCATGACAGCGCTGCTTATTTTATTACATACGTTGTATTGTAGGGTGTGTGATATGAGATGTCACACTGACCAACTGGTAGGAGAGCGAATTCGCCACCAGCCTCGATATTTCTGTTGCGAGCGCTACTGTTGTGTCTGTGTACTGTGGTTGTTGTGTGCTGTGGTTGTTGAGTGCTGTGTTTGTTATGTGATGTGGTTGTTGAGTGCTGTGGTTGTTGAGTGCTGTGGTTGTTGAGTGCTGTGTTTGTTATGTGATGTGGTTGTTGAGTGCTGTGGTTGTTGAGTGATATGGCTGTTGTATTCTGTGGTTGTTGAGTGCTGTGGTTGTTGAGTGATATGGCTGTTGTATTCTGTGGTTGTTGAGTGCTGTGGTTGTTGAGTGCTGTGTTTGTTATGTGATGTGGTTGTTGAGTGCTGTGGTTGTTGAGTGCTGTGGTTGTTGAGTGATATGGCTGTTGTATTCTGTGGTTGTTGAGTGCTGTGGTTACTGAATGCTATGGTTGTTGTGTGCTGTGGTTGTTGAGTGCTGTGGTTGTTGTGTGCTGTGGTTGTTGAGTGATATGGCTGTTGTATTCTGTGGTTGTTGAGTGCTGTGGTTACTGAATGCTATGGTTGTTGTGTGCTGTGGTTGTTGTGTGTCGTAGTTGTAGTGTGCTGTGGTTGATGTGTGTCTGCTCTTACACCAGACCTAGCTGACCTTGACCCATCCAAATCCTGCTCCACTTCCCCGGTCAGTTCCCTGAAAATAAGCTGTGTCAAAGCCCAACAAAGCAAGCAGTCTCCGTCGTGGTGGAGCTTACACAGAAATCCAACATTCTACATCACAGAAAAATGATGCTAACCTGGGCTAGTTATCAGTTATTGTCATTTCAGAGCAGAATATAAACTTCTGAGACACACTTAAGAAACAACAGAACTGACGTATTAAAAAGACACACACACACACAAAAAGTTGTATTTAAAACTGCCAGATGTGTGCAGATTTTTTAGGAACTAACAGCAAGTTTCTCTATCTCCACAAAAACAAAACCTTTTATTTGAGACCCTATGTGGCAACATCAGAATACCCTACATTTCTTTTACAGGCCAGGTTTCGCTCAAACTGACAACAAACGATCAAACAATTATTCATTTAATTCCTGTTACAATCTATTTTCTATCTGTGGTTGGTTTGCTTATCTGCTCAACAATTCCACGTTGGATTTTATTTCCTGGCATTTCTCAACGTTAAAAAACAGGCCTAAAATATTTATCTTTCAGTTTCAAATCAGCCATTTCTCAAACACTTTTTTTCACAAATTTTCTGAAGTATGTTTTCATGGCTTAGATTTTCAGTATTTTTATTTTCTAGAAACAAGAAGGTAGATAAATTTAATGAAAAACATTTATTTTCTAGAAACAAGAAGGTAGATAAATTTAATTAAAAACATTTATTTTCTAGAAACACGAAAGCAGATAAATTTAATGAAAAACATTTATTTTCTAGAAACAAGAAGGCAGATAAATTTAATGAAACTTTTATTAAAATCACACAGAAAACAGTAATTAAATCTCAGTAATTATGAATAATTTTTTACAATTACTTGTCTGATTAACGAAACAAAAATTATATTGCTTCGAAAGCATCACCGAGGACGCAAAAAAGGGAAATAATAATAATAAGCTCAAGAAGCAGAAGAAGAAGAAGAAGAAGAAAGACTGAATGAAACGGACAAAAAAATGGAAATTGTAAAAAGTTAAATTCTACTGCACGTTTCTTTTAAAGGAAAAAAAAAATTTAAAAACATAGATTAGAAGATTTTACGGCTTCAGCTGTAAGCCACATCATCGCTAACTTCTGTTATGCTTCCTTGTTGTTATCTCTTATACCTCCAGTGATTTTGCGTCATCTTCGCGCATCCTGTACACGGTGGAAGTACAAACTCCAGCCCCTAAACGTGTTAGTTAAACGTGGCAGCGGGGACTTTCAAAACTTCAACAAAATGCCAGTGACCGTTACGACGAGCCTGGCACGAAGATGAAAGATTTGACGACGTGGAAGACAAACATTTGCTCGGAAAAGAACAAGGCGACGAGACATCGTGCGGTAATGACTACTGACTTAGCTGAGTGGGTAGGGTACCAGGTTCAAGTCCCGGCAGTGGGGTTTTGTCCTGGTACACATTAAAAAAGCCTTGGGGTTCACCCAGCCTCTAAAAATGGGTAGCAGAGAAATCTGGGAAGGTTAAGCAGCCAGGCGTGATACTGACCACTTCACACGTTCATGTGCCGAAGTTCTTGGAAATACGGGACTAACTATGAACATGTTTTGTTTCGCTTCCTGTCGGCAAGCATGAAAACGAAACATCTCTCTCTCTCTCTCTCTCTCTCTCTCTCTCTCTCTCTCTCTCTCTCTGAACCTTAAGTGCCCAGGGCACATGGGGCTTCCGCAAGGGTTTTCCACAAATGCCTGTCGTTCGCCTTTTTTCCTGTTCTATTGCTCAACATCCTTTCTGTTGTTCTTCTCCATGTCTCTTTTGGTCTACCCTTACTTCTGTTCCCCTGTGGTGTCCATCGTAGTGTTATTTTTGGTAGTGAGTTGTCAGTCATTTGGAGCACATGTCCCAACCATCGCCAACGTCTTTCCTCAATAATTGTTGTCAGTGGCTTCATCTGCATTTCTGCCAATAAGATGTTATTTCTTATGGTGTTTGGCCAAAATGTTTTTCTAATTCTTCGTAAACATTTAGTCTGGAAAGAATTCAACTTGTTTTCTATGGTTTTGGTGATTTTCCAGCATTCACTTCCAAAACGAAACATAGTTCCGGGTAAAGGTTTTGAGTTGACTGCGATAGTACATTAAATAAGAAAATATGTTCCTTCCTGCAGGTAAGACTGTACATTAAATAAGAGAATTTGTTCCTTCTACTGGTAAGATAATACATTAAATAAGAGAATTTGTTCCTTCTACTGGTAAGATAATACATTAAATAAGAGAATTTGTTCCTTCTACTGGTAAGATAATACATTAAATAAGAGAATCGGTTCCTTCCTACATGTAACATAGTACATTAAATAAGAGATTTTGTTCTTTCCCATAAAAATGATAGTACGATATAATGTAAAGATGAAAGGAGGACAGAAAAGAATAAATCTCTTCCGTTTCATTTCATCACAATAAGAGACATAATTATATTCTTTCTATTCTTATTTCTTACATAACAACTGTCCCTAACATGTCGTAATCTGGTAGAAGCACGGACAGTTTACCTTTCTTTTTACCTTAAGGACTACAGACAGACAACAACAACAATAATGATAATAATAACAGTAATAATAATAATAATAATAAAAAGTAGTGCTTTTGAGAATGGCAATGACTAAATTGAACGACAAGTGAATGAAGGCCGGACTGATAAGTGAAGTTGTGGATGATGAGACGAGCAATGAGGCTTGAAGAATGATGGATACAATAAACAGTACCTTTCTTGACAGTATTAATAATGATAATGATAATGATGATGTTTAACAAACATGATATTAAAATTATATAAGCGTTACAGATTTAAGGATGTCCTGCCCATATTTTCTTTCTCCAGAGCACACTCTCCCATGAGCTGCCAGTTCTGCATCGCTGATTTATCTGACCAGCGTTTTCACGAATTTTTCAAATCATTTCTTGAAAGCGCGTGGCAGATAATAATAATTATTAACTCATTTTTTAACATTTATTTCGTCTCATTATTTTTATGTTCTTTATGTTATCTTAAAAACATCAATCACAAAAAAAAAACAAGCGGAAATGAAAGAGAGAAAGAAACGGCCAAGCATAACGGAAGCCGTGAACAAATTAAAATTAAATAATTCTGTTATCGGTGTTTTATTGACGATGATGTGACCCCCGATGACTGCGACAACGATGGCGATGGCGACGATATCTAACCAGCTCACCACGTTAAACATCTTCTGGAAGTAGGGCGCAGATTAGCCAGCTGGTGTCCAGGCCATGGTCGGGCCGTGATATGAAAGCACCCAGAGAAGTCGAACGAAATAACAAAGCTGATATCTGGATGCTGATAACTAACCAGATACTTGTGTCAACAAATTCTAAACTACTGGTGGGGCCCGGGGGGGGGGGGGGGGGGGGGAAGCGGCGCCACGGGGAAAATTGGTAGGGGGAGGGGGTAGCGGCCTCACAAGGAAAGTTGGTGGGGGAGGGGGTAGCGGCGCCACGGGGAAAGTTGGTGGGGGGAGGGGGTAGCGGCGCCACGGGGAAAGTTGGTGGGGGGGAGGGGGTAGCGGCCTCACAAGGAAAGTTGGTGGGGGAGGGGGTAGCGGCGCCACGGGGAAAGTTGGTGGGGGGGGGGGAGGGGGTAGCGGCGCCACGGGGAAAGTTGGTGGGGGGGAGGGGGTAGCGGCGCCACGGGGAAAGTTGGTGGGGGGGGGGGGGCGGCGCCACGGGGAAAGTTGGTGGGGGGGAGGGGGTAGCGGCGCCATGGGGAAAGTTGGTGGGGGGGGGGGGGGGGGAGGGCGCCCACGGGGAAAGTTGGTGGGGGGGGAGGGGGTAGCGGCGCCACGGGGAAAGTTGGGGGGGGGGGAGGGGGTAGCGGCGCCACGGGGAAAGTTGGTGGGGGGGGGAGGGGGTAGCGGCGCCACGGGGAAAGTTGGTGGGGGGAGGGGGTAGCGGCGCCACGGGGAAAGTTGGTGGGGGGAGGGGGTAGCGGCGCCACGGGGAAAGTTGGTGGGGGGAGGGGGTAGCGGCGCCACGGGGAAAGTTGGTGGGGGGGGGGAGGGGGGGGTAGCGGCGCCACGGGGAAAGTTGGTGGGGGGGGGGGAGGGGGTAGCGGCGCCACGGGGAAAGTTGGTGGGGGGGGGGGGGGGGTAGCGGCGCCACGGGGAAAGTTGGTGGGGGGGGGGGGGGGTAGCGGCGCCACGGGGAAAGTTGGTGGGGGGGGGGAGGGGGTAGCGGCGCCACGGGGAAAGTTGGTGGGGGGGGGGAGGGGGTAGCGGCGCCACGGGGAAAGTTGGTGGGGGGAGGGGGTAGCGGCGCCATGGGGAAAGTTGGTGGGGGGGGGGAGGGGGTAGCGGCGCCATGGGGAAAGTTGGTGGGGGGGGGAGGGGGTAGCGGCGCCACGGGGAAAGTTGGTGGGGGCATATGAAATGTAATAATTACACGAACATCATTAGGATCAGAAATAAAACTACCAATCGGAGTCCATAAATCACTCTACCAGTTTCCCTTTTATTTTGGGGTTGGGGGAGGGGGAATAAGAGAACAGATTAAGGAGGGAGGGGGAGGAAAGAGAAGGGATTAATGGCTGCTTACCTGGAGAAGTCGTCACTGACTTGTCTAAAATATGGCGGTATTTTATGTCTTGATTTTTCTCGTCATTTTCAGTCATCAAATACAAGCAGATCCATGGATACCTATCATGTCATCCATGATTTCTCTAACCTATCATGTCATCCATGATTTCTCTTACCTATCATGTCATCCGTGATTTCTCTTACCTATCATGTCATCTATGATTTCTCTTACCTATCATATCATCCATAATTTCTCTTAACTCTCATGTCATATATTAAATATTTTGGACATATTAAACATCATGATAATTTAGAGAAGACCGTCTTGAAAGGAAACATAATTGGAAAAAGAAAGAGAGGAAGACCAAGGCGAAGATGGCTGCAAGACATCGTTGATGATCTGCAAATGGATGCATCAGTAGCAGGCCATCTTGCTCACAACAGAGAGGCCTACAGGAGAGCTGTTAGGGAAGCAAAGTTCCGCAAGGGACATGCAAATTACTGTCTAACTGATCATGTCTTCCATAATTTCTCTTATCTCTAATCCATGCTGGCAATTTTTTAATGTAATGAACAATCCACGGTCACAGAATGTCGCAAAGTTTTCCTAAATCATCGAGTTTATGTTGTTTCACCGATCTGTCATGCGAGACCACTGTGACCTGACTTGTCTGGAAAGTTCATTCATGGGCATCGCCTTTGACAAAAGGGAAAAAAAAAGACCAACAAAAGACAGTTGTTTGCACACCTGTGAAAGGATTTGAACACATAACTATAGGTTTGAGACCTTGGCTTCTACTTGACCTAATTTCAAAGTAAAAAACACTGAGAGAACGTACATCCTAGGGAGAGCAAGTTACTGAGGGGAAGTATCCCAGAACTGGGGACGTTTTGCAGGAAGTGGGTCAACAAGGAGGAAGAAGATGAGCTGGAAGAAGGTACGATACATGTGAGTGATTTCCTTGCATGTCATTAGGGCTTACAGGTGTCGGGTGACACAACCTGGACTCCACATCCGCCGAAACAAGTCACGTTTCATTACAGCGTTCACGAACGTGACAAGAGCTTTGTTTCGTGATGAGCTGAGAGAGGAATTAGAAGAAAGAATGTTACACGAGTATGTCCTTTCTGAAAAGTCTTAATCTTCTTTCTCTGCTAACATTTCAGTTTTTGTACGACAGTGGTCTTAATCTTCCTTCTCTGCCAACATAAACTTTCACGCTGACTTTCACATTCTCCTGTCACATTTATTACATTCTCCTTCCATGTTTATTACATTCTCCTTCCATGTTTATTAGATTCTCATTCCACGCTTATTACATTCTCCTTCCATATTTATTAGATTCTCATTTCACGTTTATTACATTCTCCTTCCATGTTTATTACATTCTTCCATGTTTATTACATTCTTCCATGTTTATTACATTCTCCTTCCATATTTATTACATTCTCCTTCCATGTTTATTAGATTCTCATTCCACGTTTATTACATTCTCCTTCCATGTTTATTACATTCTCCTTCCATGTTTATTACATTCTTCCATGTTTATTACATTCTTCCATGTTTATTACATTCTTCCATGTTTATTACATTCTTCCATGTTTATTACATTCTCCTTCCATATTTATTACATTCTCCTTCCATGTTTATTAGATTCTCATTCCACGTTTATTGCATTCTCATCCCACGTTTATTACATTCTCCTTCCATGTTTATTACATTCTCATTCCACGTTTATTACATTCTCCTTCCACGTTTATTATATTCTCCTCCCATGTTTATTACATTGTCTTTTCATATTTATTACATTCTCCTTCACTCTCCTTCAGTCTAATACCACAGGGACGCAAAATATTGACAATTTGAAAGATGAAGGGAAAAAAAAGTCAGACAAAAGTTAAGAGTTTAGCTCTGTAAAGAAAACTAAGAGACAAACAAATGAGAAGTTTTGTTGACTGAACTGAAAATGACAAGGGATGTAATAATGAAATAATCTTTTTTTTAACATGACAGCAGGACAGGTCAAATATTTCGGGATAATACAATAATGAAAGCTAATTTTTTAGCCATTTGTAGCGGGGGGGTGGGGGGAGTTAAAAATCAAGGAACAACAAGTGGGTAGCAATGATATATTTGGGGCGGATAAGACAGAGAGACGGACTGATTTCAGCGCTACAGGATGCACCACACAGGCAAAAAACAGAATCAGCTGGATAATCATTGTAGCCAACCTTACCCCGCGATAAGACATAAGATGTTAGATTGACATCAAAACAGCCTCAGCAAAGATTCACTAACAGCGACAAGACATAAGATGTTAGATTGACATCAAAACAGCCTCAGCAAAGATTCACTAACAGCGACAAGACATAAGATGTTAGATTGACATCAAAACAGCCTCAGCAAAGATTCACTAACAGCGACAAGACATAAGATGTTAGACTGACACCAAAACAGCCTCAGCAAAGATTCACTAACAGGAACAAGACATAAGATGTTAGATTGACATCAAAACAGCCTCAGCAAAGAGTCACTAACAGGGACAAAACATAAGATGTTAGATTGACATCAAAACAGCCTCTGCAAAGAGTCACTAACAGGGACAAGGCATAAGATGATAAAACGACACGAGAACAGCCTCAGTAAACAGTCAGAAATATCTCACAGAGAACTAAAACATTCTTAGACGTATTTTAATGGTTACACCATCAAAAGATGACTAGACTCGTGAACCCTTCAACAGCAGGTGCAGACATTCTGTAGGAATTATTGCACTGTTCGGGGGTGAGCACAGGTGTGCTAATCTACTGTTACCTGTTCTCTCACCTGGAGACATTTTGTTTAGGACCCTCTACTGGGGCCCCACCTCCGCCCCAACTATACAAAAATGCAAACTCAACCTGACGTGCCAATGTTGAGAAAAACAGCCCAAGAAAGCAAAGAATTGTAGTGAGGAAAGGCAGGGAACGTTGAACTGCACTACACACGTGAATGTCAGAGAATAAATGGAAAATGAGACCTCACCCCCCCCCCCCAAACCTCCTACCCAAACCGATTCTGAAGAAACTGGCGTTTTTAAAAAATGAATTCTTAATCCGATTTGTTATCACATTTATATGCAAACTTTCCAGAAATAAAGACAGCATACGCATATAGCGTCACATAACAGACAGACAGACGATTATATATAAACATAAATAAGAGTTATTATAACATGTTACATTAGAATGTATGACTTAATATATAGAAACATAAGTAAGAGTTCTTATAAAATGTTATATTAGAGCCTGTGATATAATGTTTCTACGTCCAATGATCTCTTTTCCAAATGCACAATCCTATTCCGCCATCTTGTATGAAGTGCCATAAACACACAAGTGTCTTCATTCAGTGTGTGACGTTTAATATCACTATTCCGCCATCTTGTATGAAGTGCCATAAACACACAAGTGTCTTCATTCAGTGTGTGACGTTTGATATCACTATTCCGCCATCTTGTATGAAGTGCCATAAACACACAAGTGTCTTCATTCAGTGTGTGACGTTTGATATCACTATTCCGCCATCTTGTATGAAGTGCCATAAACACACAAGTGTTTCATTCAGTGGTGTGACGTTTGATATCACTTTGGTACCACAGCGCTGACCCTGGTAATGTGCTGTCAGCTACAGCTTGAGAACGCTGTTTTAGCGTGCGAGCAAAGATTGTAACGGCTGCCGTAGATCTGAAAAATTCTTGGAACTAACCTGTAAGCATATGTGTTAAGACATGAAAACATCCAGCATTTTTTTGTGTCCAACTTTGGTCCACAAAATGAAAAATTAAACCAAGATCCATGGATGTTTTTTTTCTTATAGTGTATGCTGTCAGGACAAAAAAATAAAGATAAAAAATAAAAGAACCATCAAAACTCAATACAGGAAGTAAAATAATCTCCAAAACATTACAATTCTTACAAAAGTGAGATCGTTATCTAAGGAAAAAATAGAAAGAACGAAAATGAATTCAAAAGTAAATAAAATATATCTGCTGTTCACGTTTAAAATTTTCAGAGACACGTTCAGGAATAACAGAAGCTATGACGTTCTTCAGGTGATGATAATGTAAATATCATTGAGATGGTGAGTATAACATAACTATCATGTGATGGTGAGCATAACATAAACTATCATGTGGTGGGAGCATAACATAAACTATCATGTGGTGGGAGAATAGCATAACTGTCATGTGGTGGGAACATAGCATAATTATCATGTGGTGGGAGAATAGCATAACTGTCATGTGGTGGGAACATAGCATAACTATCATGTGGTGGGAGCATAGCATAATTATCATGTGGTGGGAGAATAGCATAACTATCATGTGGTGGGAACATAGCATAACTATTATGTGGTGGGAACATAGCATAACTATTATGTGGTGGGAACATAGCATAACTATCATGTGGTGGGAGAATAGCATAACTGTCATGTGGTGGGAACATAGCATAATTATCATGTGGTGGGAGCAAAGCATAACTATCATGTGGTGGGAGCATAGCATAACTATCATGTGGTGGGAACATAGCATAACTATCATGTGGTGAGAGCATAACATAACTATCATTTGGTGGGAGCATAGCATAACTATCATGTGGTTGGAGCATAACATAACTATCATGTGGTGGGAGCATAGCATAACTATCATATGGTGGTGAATATAACTGTCATGTGATGGGAGCATAGCATAACTATCATGTGGTGGGAGCATAGCATAACTATCATGTGGTGGTGAATGTAACTTGAGTATCACGTAGTGGCGAGCACAAAATGACTATCATGTTAACCATAACATGCTATGTGGAAAAGACACTTTAATACACGAACTAACAACAAACTTGAACAAGAAAATTTATTCAAAATCTTGCATGTAATATAGGTAAATTTTTTAACTAGGCCATTTTTCTAGGAAAACTCTAACATAAGACCGAAATACAAAACATTGACCTGTGTTATTTTTGACGCAGGAAAGGAAAAGGTTATTCTGAATGTAGGTCAAGCTGCGAGAGTTACTGCGTTGTGTATGTGTGAGTGTGATAATAATTGTTATCTCACATGTGTTTAGTACTTCTCTCTGCCCTTAAATATGTCCACCAGAGATGGTAAAATTTTGTGAAATAAAAGTGTTTTTATATCGTATTTATATAGTGCTCCTTGTACTAAAGTGAATGTTTTGAAAGTTGAACGAAAGCTAAATAGTGTGGGACGTTGCTTGCCTGCACACCCAATTCATCATCATCATCATCATGTGCCTTCTCCAGAACGAAGGTTGGCAGTGACAGATCTTCAGTTCCCTCACTCCCTGACCTTGATGGTGCACTCAACCAGGCTGTGACCTGTACATTCTTGTATGTTATCTTCCCATCTACATCTCTGTCTTCCTCTTGCTCCTTTTTCCTTCCATCTTTCCTTCTAGTATGGTCTTAGGGATATTGTTATGTCTTTCGACATGGCCAAAGTATTTTGCTTTCTTCATCCTTATTTCTTTGAGATTCTTCACTATTTGAAAAATAAATTTCATTCTCTCTTTCGTTGGTGTTTCCAACTTGTCATATTTATCAACAAATCTGAATTACAGACAGAAAGATATTAGCGAAATTAATAACTGTATTTGTAACATGTTGCAAACAGCAAAACGTCTACAAATAACGTGTAAGAGGAAAGTAAGATGGATTAGCTTCGAAAATTGTAGACCAAAAATTGTAGACAAAAGCACTTGCCACGCGAAAGAAACTGTAATGTCAGCTGGAGTCGCAACAATGAATGAGAAATTGTTCTAGTGAGACTTTTCCCAGAAAAATAAGGGAATTGCCCCAAATAGCAGCTGGGACCAGAAACCCACTTTCTCATTGATACAGAGTTCCTCTTTTTTCTTCTTTCCTCCCATCAGAAACAAACTGCTGGAACTATATTTAGCCTGCGCATGCGCGTTTAGGTCTACCGTGACGCTGGCGTTGAAATATGAGGACAGAGAGAGAACAGAAAAAAAAATGTGCAAGGTTATTGCCTTTCTATAAAGCTACCTGGAGGAAGAAGGATGTAGGAGTCGGATGTAACAAGCAATGGATACATAAAGGATTTGAAGTGGTTACGGTTATGGTTTAGTGGTTACAGATACAGGACA
>WNKJ01000222.1:0-18083 GCA_009760885.1 Achatina immaculata | reverse complement strand
TAGATAGATGTAGATAGATGGAAATATATGTAGATAGATGGAAATAGAAAGATGTAGATATATGGAAATAGACTGATGTAGATAAATGGAAATAGACTGATGTAGATAGATAGAAATGTAGATAGATCTGATGAGATTACTGAAACTAATATACTGTTACGTTCGCGTGATGACCACCAATGACCACACTAGTTACCTGTGCCATGTTACAGCAGATTTTGCAACCAAATCTTGCTAGCTTCAGAATTTAGCTTAGATCATTAACATCTCGTAGGAGATTTTAAAACTGAACTGAGGAAACAAGACCAATCCGTTTCGGCGTAAGAAAGCAACATCGCAGTACAAAATAAGTCCGATGTATTGATGACGGTATGACGAACAAGATGGCGGACGTTGTTTTTTTTAACGCTTTCGCCGATATCCGGCATGCAGAAATCAGCGGAATTCCGCTTGATCTGTCACATATCCTGTACCAGGAGTAGTTAAGGCTAACAACCTTATCTTGAGACCTATCTAGAGGCAACTCCAGTTGGGAAAAAATAAATCGTTACGGAAACTCGCAAACAAACCAACCTAGCATCAGGGATGCCAACTCTGAGAAGCTCATTCCAAACATGTGAATGTTGGTCGCTTGATGAGAAGAAATGATCATAGAATCCCAAAACAAGTTATCAAGTGGAACACAACAGGCCAAAGAAAAAGAGGCAGACCGCGTGAAACTCTGAAGAGGACATTGTTAAGAGAGGACAGATTGACAGGCACAAAATCCCTTGATGAGGTTGAAAGACTCGCCGAAGACAGGACAAATTGCAAACTACTTTGCGAGCCCTATGTGACGTTTAACGGCACAGGAAGGATATAAGATATAAGATAAGAAGACTGATGACAACTTAGGAAAAGATGACATCTGGCGAACTAGCCAACCTATCGCGGTATTCTGCGATTGTCGTGAGCTGTTATATTTGTCCATGTTAACTGAATTGTTGTAGGTAGAACACACCTACACATGAGCAACGTATCCACAGTGCTCGAGAAATGGTGACCAACATAATCGACAAGAACTATAAGTACAACATTTACATGACGAACAGTCTAAACATTTACATGACGAACAGTCTAAACATTTACATGACGAACAGTCTAAACATTTACATGACGAACAGTCTAAACATTTACATGACGAACAGTCTAAACATTTACATGACGAACAGTCTAAAAAGTTGACTGATATGGCCGGGTGACCTAACATCAAATAACAAGGAGTTTAATGCATTAAGTGATAACACGTGACCTCATTTTCACTGAAAGAATTATGGTTCATGTGGGCAACCAAAGGATTTTACACAACCGAATCTCTTTCACAAAACATGGTCAAATTATTAAATGTTGAACAGTCCAGTTTCTCGCTAAGTTACATTGACAAAACCTCTAAAAGTGACTTTGCCCAGTCCTTTCTTTTTTTCCTTTTCTTCCACAAGTATGCTAAGGTAACTGCATACATCAGGTTTGATGGCATAAAAGACAATCCTCTCAACAAGAAGCTGTCAGTGTGTAATCTAGATCAGGTGCCTAAAGGTGATGACTGGTTAGGGTAATGGACTGACCTCAGCTAATACAGGTTTTTATACATAAGGGCCGCGAATGTAGAGACTGGGCACAGGGGGCATTTTAACTTTTGGTTCAAGATCTCATCCAGCATCGCTACGGGTGTTCTGACACGGATAATATATATATATATATAGATGACTCAGTGTCTATTCTTTATTGTGATGTGTTGATGTGTAATGTATGTAATCATCAATCAGTTATTCTTGCAATATTACAACCAAATATAAACATAAATAAGAATAAGAAAAGTAGAAATCATATACATTTTGTTTGTATTTATTCACTACATTGTCCTCTGAAGATGTACTAAACCCTTTTCAAGGAACTTTCACGATTTATTTTACGAACCTGAAGTAAACTGATTAAAGTCTCTAGAGTCTAGACTTCTTGGGCTAGGATACAAACCAGAAGTATTTGTGTTGAAATTTGCAGGACAGTTTTATTTTCTTCTTATCTTTCATCACTGAAAAGAAGAAAGTGCTCTGAAACTAAAGCTTGTTAATGACAGTTGATGGTTATCTCAGAAACAGTGAATTTGGAGCGTACAAGTTTGTCACAAGTTTAATTATCAGGCTAGATTTGCCGCAGGCAGGTGATTGAATTCATAGTTTTCCTGCACAAATTTCCACACTTCTAGCTAAACTTGATGGTTGTCCTTAATTCTTCCCTATGGTGAAAACGTTTATTAGAATTACAGCAGGGACAATAAAGTATTGATTTTAGTGAGGGAAACAGCAAATGACAAACACAATAAACTTATTTGTTACATACTTATTTATATATAATGTTTCTGTTTTTCTTTTTAATGTAACGCATGTTTCCTGTTGTCTTCTGGTAGTGCATATCAGAAAATAATAGCTATCCTAACAATCTTACTTTTGTAATGCTATTACATTTGAACAGTATATTCTAAATCTGTTGTTTACAATGCCTGCGGGAGGTTTTTTTGGCAAAATGTCGAATTGATACTTGAATTTAACCTCTTTCTACATTTTCAGTGAAAGTAAAACATAATAGACTAAACTGGTCTTACATTATATCAGATTATTGTGTTACACTTTGTCCCACTTAATGCAGACTTTTAAAATTGCTGTAGACAAAACAATGTACGCACTTTACTGTAATGAAAACCACTTGACCAACAACATAAATTTATCTTCAGTTTGATAAGTACATCTTCAGCATAATAAACCACATCTTCATTATAATAACTACAAGAAAAGAAACTTTATCAGAATTTCTTATAAAATAGTACCTTCCTGTTACAGTTACACCTGTTTCACGTCGTCCGCTGGTGTCATTTTTTCAGTCTGAGATACGTATATTGTTTACACGAAGCAGGCAGAGTTTAAAATATTGCCACTGACGAAAAAAAATAATAACCCAAACTTACTGCAGTGTAAATCCTGTAATTGGCGAGGTTTTGATATGCACAACTACATTATGTTGATAATAGTCTTCAACGTGAGATAAAGAAGTCAGACTGGTTGGATATCTAGAAAGTGAAAGAAATAAACTCTATTTTCAAGATGGATGGTGAATATACAATAACGCTTTTAAGAATCATAAACAACATATGTTTATGTGGCTGTATTAGCTTTTGTGGATTATTCGGGAACGTACTAAGCATATTGATATTCTATGGACAAGGACTAAGTACAACTATCAATATTAGTTTCTTCTTTTTGGCCACTTCTGATCTGTACAGTTTACTTTTCCAACAGGTGTTTGTTATACTTGAAATGTTAATTTTATCTGGCGTAAAAATGCCTTTCGTGTTTGCAGATATCCAGTACGTGGGTGGAAGTGTACCTCGTGAAATCTTCTCTAGAATTAGCTCGTTAATCACCGTTTATATCATGGCCGAGAGATGTCTCTGCATTTGTTTTCCACTTCGAGTCAAGCAGATGATCACACCAAGGGTAGCAAGTGGAGTAGTCATATACCTTTGCTGTTCAACTTTAATATCCTGCTTTTCTATGTTCATTTACTATGATTGGGATTGGAGGTTCTATCCGACCTTTAATAAAACACTTCTCGGCTTTGTCGCTATAAATAAAGGAGTAGAAATTGGCTTTTTCAATACATTCGGTGTAACAGGAGTTATAATCTTGGTATCTGTTATAGTACTTACTTTGATTTTAACAATAAATCTAAGAGAGAAAAGCTCATGGCGAGCAAAGGCAAATATTCAACGGGAAAAGTCAAAATCTCTGTCTAAAAGAGATAAATCAGCTATGAGGATGACTGTTGTTATTGCTGGTATTTTTATTATCTGCTATATCCCTTCCAGTTTGCTATGTCTAGTATCATTTTATGAACCAGGTTTCAGTATACATGGCAAATACTTTCATCTGTTTTACATTTTATGGTGCTGTGCACTTCTGTTTGAGAATATCAACTCGAGCGTGAATTTTATCTTTTACCTCAAAATGAGCACTAACTATAGATCTGCTGTTAAAAAACTACTTTACAGACTTACACGTTAAGCCATGAAGAAAATGGTTAGTATCAGTTATACCGTGATGGAAATAATGTTACAAATTATCATCTGTAATAAATAAACATGAGTCCTTCAAATATCATAGATACAAAAAAAACGACAAATATATCCATACTACAAGAACTTAATATTCAAGGTTGGCTTGTAAACAAGATTAAACAGAGAAAATTTAAATATTTTGGACATAGTAAACGTCGTGACAGTTTACGGAAGGCAGTCTTGGAAGGGTACACACTTTTGTAAAGAGAAAGAGGAACTCAAGGTGAAGATGGCTGCAAGACATCGTTGATAATCTGCAAATGGATGCATCAGCAGCAGGCCATCTTGCTTACAACGGAAGGGCTTACAGGAAAGGTTTTATCGAGGCACAAGGACCATGCAAATGACTGACTGACTGATTGAACAAGTAAACTCATCAAATAAGTCTATAGCAGCCAGTAGAAACTCTATGAGATATAGAGCGAGATACTTGTACCAGTGTTACAAATCATCATCTGTAACAAGTAAACTCTTCATAGTCAATAGAAGCCCTATGGGATATACAGCCAGAGAATGAAGCAGTAGCGTTTCGTGAAGACCTCATTAAAATGTTTTATCTGCTAAAAGTTATTGTTTTACTGGTTACTTATTTTGATAATTCTTGATCTTTATACACAAGAAATATCTATCTATCTATCTATCTATCTATCTATCTATCTATCTATCTATCTATCTATCTATCTATCTATCTATCTATCTATCTATCTATCTATCTATCCGTCCGTCCGTCTGTCTGTCTTTATGAGAGTTTTCTGTCGTGAGGACGTTTTTTACCCAGCTCATGATTCTCCGATGTTCTATGTGGTTCTACAAGGAAATGTTATATGTTGTTCTAAAAGGAAATGTTCTACGTGGTTCTACAAGGAAATGTTCTATGTGGTTCTACAAGGAAATGTTATATGTGGTTCTACAAGGAAATGTTCTATGTGGTTCTACAAGGAAATGTTCTATGTGGTTCTACAAGGAAATGTTCTATGTGGTTCTACAAGGAAATGTTTAGTGAAACATGCTTCTGTGTATTAATCTTGTGATCGTGATTACTATGAAATATGTGAGAAATATAAATTGTTTTTTTGTCTTGGATAGTTCCAGAAATATCTAACGTTATATTCATCACTTATCAATTAATACCGTGGCCCGGTCTAGTAACGGGAGTTTCATACAATGGGCGCTGCAAACTATTGCTCCTCTGTTGTAAGTACCTACACATAAGACGATAGCGTGTGAGGAAGAGGAACTATGTGATATAACGACAGCCTGCAGTTGCCGAGATGGACGACGGTCCACGGTTGCTAAATATTACACGCTTAACAAAAAGAAGGTCCTCGAAGCTAAACTCCAAAGATGCGACAACCAGCTCGGGGTGACAACAAAGAAGTCTAATGAGGGACACCTGTCGCACGTGATAGTCCCTACCGGACGAGGTGGTTCCACTGGAACCCCCATTAACGTCATTATGATTCAAAGAGTTGTGGATTGTCATGATTGTTCTTGGGAATGTACAGTGTTGGTTTCCCTTTGCCTTCCGCTGGTTTGTTTACGATTTACTCCATTGGCCTTTGACTCTGGCCAGAGCCTACCCTACAAGGCAGCAGGGGGGGGGGGAGGGTTTGAAATCAGAGTTTTCCTTCTCTTTGATGCGCTACCAACCAAGACTAACGAGTCTCCTCTACCCGAAGCCTTTGGTTTTCCCGCGCCAGATACTCGCCTTTCGCCCCTTCTCCTGTCAGTTTAAATAGTTCCGCCACGAGAAGGCCAGAAGCTGTCAGAGGCTATTTGAGACGCACGCCTTGGAGACATTTAATTGGAGAGGAGAGCTTATCCCCCACCTCTGGCTATTACAGTCATTACAACAGAAGATTCAGGAACTCACTAATATCTGTGAAAACAAGACCAAGCGCAGGCTGCAACAGTGACTACATCTCAGCTGTAGGAAAAGTGAGAATCAGGCTAAAGAGGTTAAAGGTAGCAGCTAAAAACAAAGAACTAGACAGAGAGCTTTTACAAAAAGATAAACAAATACAATAACAATATAGGACCATAGTATATAATAGGTATAATGCTACAGAGAAGATTGAAACGATTGATGAACAATGGAATATGCTTAAAGACTCTATTCAGCAAACATCTATAGAAATTCTACCTAAAGATAAACGACACGTTAAACAGGGGTGGATGACAGAAGAAATGTTGCAATTAATGGATAGGAGAAGAAGTCTTAATTAAGATAAAGATGAATATGACAAAATAAATAAATAAATAAGACACAAATGCAATACAGGTAAAGACGAATGGCTAAATAAGAAATGTAGTGAAATAGAGACACACCATCATGGAAATACGAGATATATGTACAAACAAATAAAGGAGTTAACAAATAAAAGGGCATAACACAAGACTGGTTGTCTGAAGTCAAAGGAGGAGCATACAATAATGGACAGAGATAAAATAATGGCACAATGGTGCGAATACATTAGAGAACTTTATGAGGACAATAGAGACGAAATAGATATACGAAATAATAATGAAGGGTCTGCCATATTAAAAGCAGAACTGGAAGAACCCATCAAAAACATGAAAAACAACAAAGCACCAGGGCCAGATAAAATCACCATGGAAGAATTGGAAGCATTAGGAGAGCTTGGCATAGAAATAATTATCACATTGTTGAATGACATCTATACCAGTAACTATGTCCCATCAGACCTTTTACAATCAGTTTTCATTGCCATACCAAAGAAACAAGGTGCAGCTGAATGTAAATACCATCGAACCATTAGTCTTATGAGCCATGCTACCGAAATCCTGCTTCGTATTGTCATGAGAAGAGTCAGGGGCAAAATAAAACCAAAGATCGATGAAGAACAGTGTGGTTTCGCAGGAAAAAGCACAAGTAATGCCATATATGTATGTGTATGTATGTATATATATATATATATATATATATATATATAACCAGAACATTGATGGAAAGATCTTTACAGTAGTCTATGAATGATAAGTATAGGTCCGTTTTTACTTCTAAGACGGACCTATACTTATGCTTCATAGACTACTGTAAAGCATTCGATAAAGTGAGACACACATAAATTATAAGAATGCTGGAAGACATCAACATAAATTGAAAAGAAGATCTGAAACTCATCAAAAACATATACTGGCAGCAATCAGCAGCAATGAAGGTTGAGAACCAAATAGGGGCATTCCAAGACATAAAACTGAAAGTGAGACAAGGATGTGTTCTGTCTCCTTGTACGGCGAAAGCATAATGAGAAATATAGAGAGCTTGCCCGGAATATCAACTGGCGCTTATAACCTTAACAACTTAAGATATGCAGACGACACAGTTCTGATTGCTAAAAGTGAAGAGGAGCTACAGGCTCTTCTGGACGTCGTGGTTCGTGAAAGTAAAAGGAAAGGTCTCAGCCTAAACAAAAAGAATACTGAAGCGATGGTCATCTCAAAGAAAAGAATACCACCAAAATGTAGCATTACCATCGATGGCACAGAACTGAAACAAATTGATAGATTCAAGTACTTAGCAACAATTAAAACAGCTGATGGGAAATGTCACAATGAAATAAGAAGCAGACGATATCAGGCCAAGTCAGCATTCCAGAAAATAAGAAACGATCTATATAAATGGAAACAAGATTGCGAGTACTTAAATGTTACATCGAGGCAGTTTTGTTTTATAGATGAGAAGAATGGTCCATGAATAAGAGAGTACAGCGAGAAATGGAGGCCATTGAAATGTGGGTCATAAGAAGGATGTTGATGGTACCATGGTTAGTTAAGAAAACCAACGAAGAAGTCTTAAAGGAGCCTAGAGTTAAAAGGCAAATTACAGCAAAGATCAGAGCCAGACAAACAAGATTTATAGGACATTTTCTGAGAATAGGAAAAAAATTGGAACAAAATGTGGCAACTGAAAACATTGAGGGAAGAAGAGACAGAGGAAGACAGAGAGAGAGACGTTACTGGATGGGCTGTCAGTGTGGCTAGGAAGAAAGTCACCGGCGGATCTCATAATCAAGTCTAAAGACAGGGAACTGTGGAGAGAAATGATCGCCTACGCCACACGGCACGGCACTTGATTGATTGAATGAGGGACAATGAGTTACTGTCTCCTTTCACAATACTTTTCAGTACGAGAGTAGAAACTAAACCCTGGATGAGAGGTATCACATACAAAATGAAAAACGGACAGACAAAGATGGTGCGAATGTATAAAACATAATAAAAGCGCAAGCCCTTACCATTCACTTATTCATTCATTTGCATGTCTCTTGCGGAACTTTGCCTCCCAAACAGCACTCATGTAGGCCTCTTGGTTGTGAGCAAGATGACCTGCTGCTGATGCATTCATTTGCAGATCCTCAACGATGTCTTGCAGCCATCTTCGCCTTGGTCTTCCTCAGTCGCACAGCTCATTGGAAGAGGTCAACACACAAGCACGTTCCATGCAACATCCTCAAAGAAATCTGGAGCTGCAGTATGTGTTGCAATTTAGCCCTGCAGCCTTGAGTCATGCCTATATGTTATCTCTGTATAATTCACATGGTATGGTACCTTACAGACACCACATGGCTTTAACTGATAGCAGTATCATCGTAATCCATCACAAACTGAAACCTTCAACCCACAATGTCGAAAAAGAATTATTACTCAGCAAGACATAATGACTGATACCTTCTTTCTTGTCAACTTTCTATAGGTCCTTGCAGTTTGTGAGTTGTATCTGTTTGTGTGTGAGAACTATATAATTAATTACTCAACTTGTTAGTGAATTCACATATTTCAGCGTTTAATTATTCAGTAGTTAGACGTATCTCTCTTTCAGCTTCCATTTATTTCAGCTAGTGAGTTGTGTACCAGTTGAAAGTTTAATATACAGAGTGTGTCTCTGTGTAGTATTTAAAAGTTTATTTACTTCAGTATTAAGTATCATAATAGGAATTACTTTCAAACCAGTAACAGGAGACAGGAAAATAAAATGACCCTACCTACCGAAAAATGGTTACATAAGGAAGGACTTCGATTAGGCCATCTGAATGTATATCACCTATTAGGTAAAATTCCTGAAGTAACACACATATTAAATCAAAATTTCCACATTTTTGGCTTCTCTGAAAGCCGTTTAAATAGGGACATAACCGATGAAGATATTAGAATTAACGGTTTTAACCTGATCCGGCGTGACCTAACCAGGAAACTAGAAACAGGTCTAGTAATGTATGTCTACACACCTATCCAGTTTAGTTGTAGAGAACACCTCGAATCATCAGAGGTAGAGTGTATTTGGGTGGAAGTTAAAATGCCAAACCAGAGTCCATTAATTATTGGACTTTTGTACCGTAATCCAAATGCATCATCTCTGTGGTACGATCATCTCCGCATCCAGTCAGATCCTCATACAGTCCGCCTATCAGTGAAGGATGAACGTTTGCTACTAAACAAATACGATGTGTGATTTTCTCAAACAAAAACTATTCTATAATGTTTACTGGTTTCCCAGGTTCCACTGATTGTGACTAATCCAGACTGAGTGTCCCTGTACTAGCAATACCCACAGCGTGCGTGTGTAAAGATTGTTATGTTTTTTAACTGGCTCGTTCAGAAAAAAATCATGGACCTAACTTGCAGATTAGTTTATGTGTTGAAATGTGAAGTTCATGGCGTTGTTTTCTAAAAAAGACAGCAATGGTAAACTTAAATGACTCTACGAACATACTGACACCTGCTTCTAATGCAGTGTTATAGAAGTAAGATTAAATGTTAACAAAAGTTCTCATGTCCAGTCTCTGTTTATTTTTCGTTTGATCTTCGGGAGCTTCCTCTCCGTTGGCGACAGGTAGAGGTTATTATTTGGTAGTGTTGGGGTGGGGGTTGCGGTTGGGGGGAGAGGGGTTTGAACGAGTAGG
Source organism: Achatina immaculata (assembly GCA_009760885.1). Classification (NCBI taxonomy): domain Eukaryota; kingdom Metazoa; phylum Mollusca; class Gastropoda; order Stylommatophora; family Achatinidae; genus Lissachatina; species Lissachatina immaculata. Next base: position 8,009 of record WNKJ01000222.1, on the reverse strand, counting down.
AAGAATGATAAATTCCCATTTCTATAAATAGTCCAGAGGAATAACGGAATTTTTCCACAGCCGTGTTTATCTAGGGAATATTTTCCCCGAGGCGTGGAACTTTAAGTCACATCATGTACTGCTTTATCTTTTCACTATCTTTGTGTAGTTTCTTATCTCTGTATTTTCCCTGAGCTAGTTCAAGATTGATTTCAGATTAGGTCAGATTCTTTTAACCTTTTTTTTTTGTTTTTTTGTTTTTTTGTTTGTTTTGGTACATCACAAACCAAATAACCACGCAAGCCTGGCGTTACAGCTCGGGAGGGCGTTTATTGGGTGAACTTGATGATGATGAAAGTGAGGATAACAAGATGATGACTGCCGGCAATGTGGTGCCTTCCAAATGGCAGTCCATTCACTCTAACATTTCCAACCATAAAATCAAGACCACATATATTCTGGAGAATTACATACGATAGTCACATTGTCTCGACTTCACCACGACTTCACATCCAGCCTGGTCCTTATCTAAACACACGCTGACTAACCAAGTTGTTCACCAAAACTACTCACACTTGAACAGGATCTTCCAACCTCTTGACTGAAACTTTTGGAAACATCTAAAAGTTACTACGGAAGTCACAAGCGATATTACATTATTTTAAGTAAGCCATGCAAGGGCGATAAATGCCCAAAAATAGATATCACATTTACTTCCCTTACAAGATTCACTACATACCAGGATGGTCTCTTACAAACTTTCCTCTGGCTTGACTGTGTGAAAAGGGACCTGGCTTTTCATCTTAAATGTCTGTAGGAACAAAAAGGTATCTCCTATTCTGTCTGTTCTTTTACTCATATCACAATTCTATAGACCAATATTTAACGCCTGTGCTAGTGAGTTTCCTTCAGACAAATTTTATAGATATGTATGTGTAGTGCTGTCCTTGATAAAACACAGAGAAACTTAGAACGTGTTTTTAAACACCAACAAAACAAAAGTAATGACAACTGACAAAATTAGAAGAAAACCCAAAATTACACTGGACCATCAAGAGCTTGAAAACTTAAATAATTTCGAATATCTAGTTACAATCATCACCGCCAATGGCGACTGCGTAGTGGAAATCAAAAGAAGAAAAGCAGCTGCAAGAAAACTAAATTATGTTTAATAAGAGCTTACATATTCCCAGTGGTAGCATTCGCATGTGAAACATGGACACTTAAAAAGTTACTAGAGAAGAGAATAACAGCATTTGGAATGAAATGTTACAGAAAGGCGCTTAGAATATCATGGATAGAACGAAAATCAAATAAAGAGATAATGATGGGATTAGATGTCGCATAAAACTGGCTTCTTAAAACGATATCAGTTAGAAAGCTGAGATACTTCGGCCACATCAAGAGACACAACAGCTTGGAGAGGCTGATAGTAGAAGGCATAGTACCCGGCCACATCAAGAGACACAACAGCTTGGAGAGGCTGATAGTAGAAGGCATAGTGCCCGGCCACATCAAGAGACACAACAGCTTGGAGAGGTTGATAGTAGAAGGCATAGTGGCCGGCCACATCAAGAGACACAACAGCTTGGAGAGGCTGATAGTAGAAGGCATAGTGGCCGGCCACATCAAGAGACACAACAGCTTGGAGAGGCTGATAGTAGAAGGCATAGTGGCCGGCCACATCAAGAGACACAACAGCTTGGAGAGGCTGATAGTAGAAGGCATAGTGGCCGGCCACATCAAGAGACACAACAGCTTGGAGAGGCTGATAGTAGAAGGCATAGTGCCCGGCAACAGAGAAAAGGGACGACCTCGCGGCAGGTGGAGTCAGGACATCACTGAAGGTGTGAATGTGTCACTGCCAGGCGCCGGTCAGCTTGCGCAAGACCGCATTGCATGCAGGGAAGCGTGCGGGGGACAATGTTCTGGAAAGGACATGTCACGTGACTGTCCTTGATAAGGACAGGATTACCTTATGCTGGGTCACTCTAACCCGTCTATTTCCAATATTCAGAAAAAAAGAAAAGAATATAAATGAAGAGTAAGTTCATAATTTATGTAAGATTGTACAAACAAATAATAAGACCATATACCGAAAAGAAGATGAGATAGAAAAAAAGCAGTTTTAGGGGAAATAAAGCCTTTAAAAGGCACAGAACGTTTAATGATAATAACCTACAAAAGCAACAGCTCCTTTCAAATAAAGGAGAACAAAGTTGTGTTGGAAAAGAGTTACTCTAAGGAGACATTTGTAGAAAATACACGACATTAGTTGAGGTGAAAATACAAGACATTAGTTGTGGTGAAAATACAAGATATTAGTTGTGGTGAAAATACAAGATATTAGTTGTGGTGAAAATACAAGACATTAGTTGGGGGAAAATACAAGACATTAGTTGGGGTGAAAATAAAAGACATTAGCTTGGGATGAAAATATAAGACATTAGTAAGGGTGACAATACAAGACATTAGTTTGAGTGAAACTACAAGACATTAATTTGGAATAAAATACAAGGCATTAGTTTGGGAGAAAATGGAGCGTGAAATATCGGTCAGCGAGACAAAGTTGGCTGTTGGAGTCAAGGTAGACACACGTTTAACTGAGTAAAACGCTATTCTGAGTCTCCATCGCTCTTATTTCCTCCCCTCCCCCCCCCCAGACACCCTCATCCTCATCCTGACTTAGGACGGAGTCAGTGGAGTAACCTAAAGAAGCTCTGCACTTTTCTCTGCTTTTTTTTTTTAGTCGAACTCTAATTCAACAATAATGGCCATGGCAACCTACACCGCATCCGATACCATGCTTGGGTTACAACACTTTCACTGCATCGGCTCCAAGGAATATCTTGCTCGTAGTTCCAGGGAGACAGAACAAAGAAAAGCAAGAACTTATTTTCCAATATTCGTGCTGGAAAATGACAACATTTCCATGTGTTCTCTTTGAGATTCAGAGAAAATAGTTTGTTTTTCTAATTTTGTATCTTTTTCTATGTCTCTCTCTATGTATTCATTCTCTCTCTCTATGTATTCCATCTCTCTCTGTATTCCATCTATCTCTCTCTATGTATTCCATCTCTATACGTATTCCATCTCTCTCTCTATGTATTCCATCTCTCTCTGTGTATTCCGTCTCTCTCTCTCTATGTATTCCATCTCTCTCTATGTATTCCATCTCTCTCTATGTATTCCATCTCTCTCTCTATGTATTCCATCTCTCTCTATGTATTCCATCTCTCTCTATGTATTCCATCTCTCTTTCTATGTATTCCATCTCTCTCTATGTATTCCATCTCTCTCTCTATGTATTCCATCTCTCTCTATGTATTCCATCTCTCTCTATGTATTCCATCTCTATCTCCCTCTATGTATTCCCTCTCTCTCTCCCTATGTATTCCATCTCTCTCTCCCTATGTATTCCATCTCTCTCCCTATGTATTCCGTCTTTCTCTCTATGTATTCCATCTCTCTCTCTATGTATTCTATCTCTATCTCTCTCTCTGTACATCTCCGTGGTTCTCTGTATTTCTGTCTCGTTTTCCCTTTCTTGCTTTATCTCAGTTTTTGTCTGTCTTTCTTGTCTCTCTCTTTTTCTCTCTATCTTTTAATACTCCTTCATTCTCTCTGCTTGTTTTTCTAGCTATCTTTCCTTCATTCTTTCTTCTTTCTTTCCCTATTACACTTTAAGTCTGAATCTCTCTCTATCTGTCCATAGACTTTTCGTCTCTATCTTTTCTGTTTCTATCTCTCTCACCCTGTATGTGTATGTCTTTCTCTTTTCTTCTGTTTATTTCTATCAGTCTCTCTGACTCTATCGCTGTCTCTCCACATTTGCACATTTCAGTGTCTCTCCGTCCCTTTGTTTCTCTCTCTCTCTCTTTCTTTCTCACTCTCTCATTCACTGTTTCTCTCTCTGTCTCTGTCTTTGTCTTTCTCTCTCTCTCTTTTTTTCCTTTCTTTCTCACTATTTTAACCGCCCTCTATTTCTCTGCTTTACTGTCTCTTCCTATCTCTCTCAGCCTTTTTTTTCTATTTCTCATGCACATTATCTCTTAAAATGAGACCACTGTTTAATTATTACCACTGCCAAAGATTTTTAAAAACTTTTTTGGCTGTCATTAATCTATACTATAACAACAACAACAACAACAACAACAACAACAACAACATATTTTTACTTTTTCTCTCTTGCAGTCGTGTTGTTTCGTAAATGGATTTTTGTGAATTTCTTTACCAACAATTCTTTGCGAAGATACCAAGTCCTTGAATGAGAAAGGAAATTTCTTACTTTTGAAACCTTCCCATCCACATGTATATACATCTTGTTAAGCCAGTCATTTGCATGTTCCTTGCATAACGTTGCCTCTCTAACAGCTCTCATGTAAGCCCCTCGGTTGTGAGCAAGATGGCCTGCTGCTGATGCATCCATTTGCAGGTCATCAACGATGTCTTGCGGCCATCTTCGGTTGGTCTTCTTCTCTTTCTTTTTCCCATTATGTATCCTTCCAATACGGTCTTCTCTAAATTCTCATGGCATTTAATGTCCAAAATATTTAAATTTTATCTGTTTAATCATCTTTACTAGCCAGCCTTTTTTAATATTGAGTTCTTGTAATATGGATATATTTGTTCTTTTTTTGTGTCCATGATATTTGAAGAACTCTTCTGTAGCACTTATATTCAAAGGCATTTATATATTTCTGAGATATTTTATTACCTGTCCAGGTCTCACAGGCATATGCTTCGATGGGAAATACGCATGCTCTTAAAAATCTTATTTTTGTAGTTCTGTCTGTTCCTCTCCACACCTTCTTTAGATGTTTTACTTTCTGAAGAGCGAAAGATGTCATCCCTTTAATTTCTATCATTTTATATCCATTATTAGTTAGTAGTGATCCAGGATATTCAAAGCTCTTCACCTCTTCCAGTCTTGATATGATTATCTTTTTATTCCCATAAAATGCTCCATAAACTGACAATCTATTATGAGTCTGAGGCATTTTGTCTCTCTGTAGAATTTTCAGTGGACGACAGTTCATTATAATCAATGGAATCATCCAGTAAAACAATAAACTTAATTGTGGAAAATATTATCAATGCATTAACAAAGATTGAAATGGGAGAACTGTGAGCACTAAAGTCCACCATTACCTAGAGCAAGTGTATCGATCACATGGGGATCTTAATACATTGGGGATATTACCTGCAGGATGAGTGATGGTGGGGCTAACTTGGATTGCTCCTCTCAGTCTATGTTTTGTCAACATAGGACAGAAGAAAGTCATGTACACATCTAGATCTGTAATATAAACCTACAGGAATAGTATCATGTCAACCCGGCAGTCTGTAACAGTTAGTGCTGGAGTGTAGGAATTGCGACAACAAAATAATAAAGATAATTGATATACTCAAGGAAAAATCAATCGATTTCTACTTTAAGTCTTTCTCTCACACCCTCACCTCAGTTATACCTTACCCGGTCTAACTCACTTGTTTTCCCTCTTACAGCACTCTACACTTATACAATCTCCTAAAATTGATTTCTTTTTCTTCACTTTGAGGGGGAAAATCCGGATGGAAAAAAATATATAGAACGGGGAGAATACCACGTTTGTGGATCATAATTTTAAACATGATAACATGAGTCATAAAACAAACCGTTATGCATGACTATGTGTAGAGGTCTGGGGTAACTTGTTAAGTTTAGTATCCAGGATAGCTTTACAGTCGTGTTTAATAGTTAGGATCTTTCCAAAAGGTTTTCTTCATATTATTGCACAGAAAACAGTTCCGTACCTAAACAACAGAAAGACAATAGTAGGGGGAAGATGATACAGTTATATAAAATGTTACAACAGAATGGGAAGGAAGAGAATAAATAAAAGAGAACTGCCACACATTTTGGTTATGTGACAGATAAATAAATTTTCTCTAATGCTATCCTTCAAATGTAATAATACTGAGTTATATATGCCATTTCTTGTGTGGAAGAGCGATCATCCAGAACCAAATAATGTCAGAGAAGAAGAGTTAGAAACAAAGTAGACAGAGAATATATTCAACATATGGAGTGAAAACCTTATAGAGAGTCAGTCCATGAGGACCAGTGAGGCAGAATATTAAGAACGTGAAAGTATCTAATTTTATTTACCGAAGCCAAGTTTTCCTGCTTGCAAAATATAGTCTATGACAAAAATAGAGGGTTCAACGACAGATACGATACCAGGAGAGAAAAATAAACCACAGAGAAATGAAAGTGTACATTTAGGTTACAGCTACAGCCATTTTTCAGTTGTTTATCTGAAAGATGGATAAATAGAAAGATATGACTAAAATAAAGCCGGATGAATCATGTGTTATGATAAGTGTAACAGAATAATAAATGAACATATTTTTTGAAGACCATAGTTAAAGGTAGGAAATTATGTACAGAAACTACACGAGATAACTTGTCTCGTCCTGTCTTGTCCTTCCTCATTTAATGTTAGGTGTAGAGAGGAAGTGCAACTGTCTCCCAATAGCTCGCCTGTTGGCTTCGTACACTGAGTGTTCAAGGACTCTGCTATACCACTGGTCCATCGTTTGCATGGGCGGCCCCTTCCTCTGCCTTTGTGTGGTCTGTAAGACATTGTTCTCTGTGGTGCACGTTCTGTTGGTAGTCGTGACACATGATCGAACCATTTTTATTTAACAACTTATGTTTACAAAACTTTGTAAACTACCAACTGCTTATCGCCTCCCTCCCTTCACATACTTATGTGTCTTCTACCTTTTCACTCGGTGATACAATAACAAGAAAAGTTCAGAACAAAGACGGACAAGGAAAGTAAACAAAGAAAGCTAAAGATACTGCTGATCTAATCTGTCATTCTTGTCGATTCTTTGAGTGGAGGAATTGCCGAACAATCTCGGAAAACTGCATTCACAAGTGAAAGTAGTTTATGCCTAGGGCTAAACAAATGTTTTTAAAGTCCTATGAATCTATCTATCTATCTATCTATCTATCTATCTATCTATCTATCTATCTATCTATCTATCTATCTATCTATCTATCTATCTATCTATCTATCTATCTATCTATCTATCTATCTGTCTGTCTGTCTGTCTGTCTGTCTATCTGTCTATAGATGTAGTTTTATTAGTTATTAAATTATGTCAAATTCTCCACCAGCATTTAATCTCCGTGAAACTCTGAAGAGGACATTATTAAGAGAGGCCAAGTTAACAGGCATAAAATCCTTTGATGAGGTTGAAAGACTCGCCGAAGACTGGAAAAAATGGCGAACTACTTTACGAGCCCTATGTGACGTTTAACGGCACGGGAAGGATATAAGATATAAGATTTAATCTCCTGGCGTTTATTGCTTTACTTTTTTTTCCATGCTACAATTTCTCGTCAGACTAGTTTTAGTGAGAATATCGATTCTACAATCACAGACTGGTATCTCCGCGCTTCAGGTATTCCTATGTGCTCCGCCTACCTTTCCAACACCAGTGAAGCCTGCACCTGCTGATGGAGCCAGTCACACGCCGTCTGTGGGCATTTTGCGCCAAACCACTTCATTCAGGAAAATACGACCACTTCCCCTCTCCGCCTTCAGTTCGATCATCCTCCTGATATAATTGTTATCTTTCAACCAGATGTCGTCCTACGTACCCGGCCTGTCCAAGGTAACTCTTGCAATCTTCTCTTCGTCCTTTCTTAGGGTGTCCCTGAATTGATGCCGTGCGTGGCAGCTTGTTCGTTCTTTCTTTCTCTCTCTCTCTCATTGACTTTGACTCCTGCATGCCATGGGTTGGAGATCCATGTCAGAGACTGAATAACAGACAAATTAAGAAGCCAGACTCACTCCCTGCGGAAGAAATGTCTCTCTATTATCCGTATATGATTTGAAAGTTTATTTCACTGTCTAACTCGAAACAGATCTGCCGTCACGGTAGACAACATAGCCCGTTCACCTTTTAGGCCTCATGACACTAACTGGTCTCTCAAGATCATAGGGTCATTTTTTTTTTTTTTGGTGTCAGGC
>WNKJ01000221.1:0-18151 GCA_009760885.1 Achatina immaculata | reverse complement strand
GAGGTTGCTGAGCACACAGGTCTGATAAATCTGAACTTTTAAAATAGTAACTTTTTGTTGTTTCATATGTTAACTTTTTGTTGTTTCATATGTTAACTTTTTGTTGTTTCATACTATTTTCCTTAAATTTGCCCAAAATGTCATAGCTGTCTTTCCTATCCGTGTAATAATGATTTCTTCATCTATGGAGAAGGTGGAAGTAACTGTAGATCCAAGATAGGTGAACCTGTCCACTGATTCAAGCAGGTTTCTATTCAATGTTAGAGACTAGAGGCTATATCAGACAATGCTCTAATGCTGGAGACTTGTATGTCTTCACTCTAGGAAGACGCGGAGAACTCTCGTTCCCTGAGAACTCTTGAAAAGATGAGAAGGTGAAGAAATAAAAGGTCATAATCTGAAGCCATGACGTGTCTGGGAAGTAAAGATGTTGTTAGTACTTGATGCAGGATGGGTTACATTACTGGAGGTGACTACACCACGGAATTTTTTTTTTTATAAAAACTTTGATGTAACTTTGATAGCAGATTTTCTCGTTATGTTCAGTCTCTATTCATTGTCAGTGAACACTTAGTCCTCTGTACACTTAGACTAAATAAAAATATACTTTGTGAGTTACAACGTGATATTCTGTTCCAAGATGTGAGTTTCATATTGCCACATATTTATTATGAAACAAGCAAGTTTGGTTGAATTACCCATTTTGGCATGATTATGACTGAGTTATCTAGGAATGACATGATTATGACTGAGTTATCTAGAAATGACAGGATTATGACTGATTTATCTAGGAATGACATGATTATGACTGATTTATCTAGGAATGACATGATTATGACTGAGTTACCTAGATAGGACACGATTATTATTGAATTATCTATAAATGGATGATTAAGACTATGAATGACATGAATATAATCATACCTACGAATGACATGATTATTTCTGAGTTACCCAGGAATTACATGATTATACGATTAACCTGATTATTATTGGATTTATTAGATGGATAACAGTTTAATTTTCATTGAATGACTAACATACCTCATACATCAATGTTCTAAGCAACATAACAATATATTTTACATTGCGCTGTTTCATTTTCCACAACATGAACAACTTTATTTGGAAGGTTCAAAGGTTCAAAACCAGACTCTGGCGTCACTGCATTCAGGACAGCCCCATATATGATCCGTCACATGTCACTGCATCAAAGACTGTGTTTGTTAATAGTTCCCATCAAATGTTTGTTGTTTACGATGTGTTTTCAACCACACAGTTCAGATTTCCTATCAGGACCCTTAATTTGTCCTAACTCCAGCAATCAGTTCACAATTACATTGTTCTTCCATTCTTATTCTTCATTTTCCCGTAGTCTTTCCGATACGGCTTTAACAAAGTCTCTCTTGTCCATTCCCAGCTGCCATCTGCTACTTCATTACCATGTACCACCCCATGCCGTGGAAAGGTTTATTTGAAGTTTTTGTTTACCATTTACAACAATAACTTTGTTTCTACTTTACCTATGCTGTAAAAAGAAAGTTTTGTTAGAAAAACACACATACAACATGCAGTTATTTTATTATATTATGTGTATTATACATTTAGTGAATTTATACGAGTGTTATATGTTTAAAAGTAAGACTCAGAAATTAGTTATTCATTGTTAGTCTTACACACAAGATTAGAGGAAGGTGTAATTTGCAGTTTTACAACTTAAAGGAAAGGTAGACGAGGAGGAATAATAGTAGAATATTAAAACAATAAACAATTATCAAACAACAATAAGAAAACAATAACAACTCTCTGCTTATTATTATCTCATTTGCTAAATTTTCCACTTTTTTTTCTTTTTCTTATCTTATTTTTAATACACCTAAGGCACGTGCTTCCGCCTAACTCTACCAGAACTAGTTTTACCTCAGCCATCAGCACGCTGTACTATATAACAGTAAACCATCACTAACCTGTCCTACATAACAGTAAACCTCACTAAGCTGTACTACATAAAAGTAAACCATCACTAAGCTGTACTACATAACAGTAAACCATCACTAAGCTGTACTACATAACAGTAAACCATCACTAACCTGTCCTACATAACAGTAAACCATCACTAAGCTGTACTACATAACAGTAAACCATCACTAACCTGTCCTACCTAACAGTAAACTATCACTAAGATGTCCTACATAAAAGTAAACCATCAACAACTGTCCTACGTAACAGTAAACCATCACCAAGCTGTCCTACATAACAGTAAACCATCACGAAACTGTCCTACATAACACTAAACCATCACCAAGTTGTCCTACATAACAGTAAACCATCACGAAACTGTCTTACATAACACTAAACCATCACCAAGCTGTCCTACACAACAGTAAACCATCAGCACGCTGTCCAAAATAACAGTAAACCATCACCAGCCTGTCCTACATAACAGTAAACCATCAGAACGCTGTCCTACAGAACAGTAAATCATCAGCACGCTGTCCTACATAACAATAAACCATCAGCACGCTGTCCTACATAACAGAAACCATCACCAGCCTGTCCTACATAACAATAAACAATCAGCACGCTGTCCTACATAACAGAAACCATCAGCACACTGTCCTACATAACAGTAAACCATCAGCACGCTGTCCTACATAGCAATAAACCATCAGCACGCTGTCCTACATAACAGAAACCATCAGCACACTGTCCTACATAACAGTAAACCATCAGCACGCTGTCCTACATAACAATAAACCATCAGCACGCTGTCCTACATAGCAATAAACCATCAGCACGCTGTCCTACATAAGAATAAACCATCAGCACGCTGTCCTACATAACAATAGACCATCAGCACGCTGTCCTACATAACAGTAAACCGTAACCAGGCTAACCTAAATAACAGTAAACCATCACCAGCCTGTCCTACATAACAGTAAACCATAACCAGGCTAACCTAAATAACAGTAAACCATCACCAGCCTGTCCTACATAACAGTAAACCATAACCAGGCTAACCTTCATAACAGTAAACCATCACCAGCCTGTCCTACATAACAGTAAACCATAACCAGGCTAACCTAAATAACAGTAAACCATCACCAGCCTGCCCTACATAACAGTAAACCATAACCAGGCTAACCTACATAACAGTAAACCATCACCAGCCTGTCCTACATAACAGTAAACCATAACCAAGCTAACCTAAATAACAGTAAACCATCACCAGCCTGTCCTACATAACAGTAAACCATAACCAGGCTAACCTAAATAACAGTAAACCATCACCAGCCTGTCCTACATAACAGTAAACCATAACCAGGCTAACCTAAATAACAGTAAACCATCACCAGCCTGTCCTACATAACAGTAAACCATCACCAAGCTAACCTACATTACAGCAAAATTAAACTCAGACTTAGCTTCAGAGACTTTATTTTACATCTGTAAGTGTATCCCAGCAATATTTCATGACATCCAATAATACTAATAACAAGAAAAGTACTTGCCTGGCTGTAATATCAACTGATTCACGGGTTCTCCTGTAAAAACTATGACAAGTGTAAGAGTGTATTGACTGCTGCATCCACTGGCAGGGTTTTATATGTTTTTGTTGGGAGTTAGTTAAGTATTTTCTTTCTTTAGCCAGATCACGTGACTGTAATTTATGGAATTCCCCATATAATGCTGTGATTTATAATGGTTGCGTTATTTGTTCTTAAGATTTCAATGATATGTATAAATAGACAGATACAGGAACATAGACACAAATAATCGTATGGATGAATGGATGGATGGATGGATGGATGGATGGATGGATGGATGGATGGATGGATGGATGGATGGTTGGATGGATGGATGGATGGATGGAATTAATACTTAGGGTTCTTTTAAAAAGTAGGAACACCTTTGTTCATCAACAAGGAAACACTGAGAGATATAAAATTTCGACTTAACACCTTAGCCATAAAAAAACGTATGACAAAGCAAAGAATAGTAAAAGGAAAGGAAATGTTTCCTGTATGCTGTTACATGTTACATAAAATGTTACATATATGTGTATAGCAAAAAGGAGTTGAGGAAATACAGGGTACTTACTGTGTCACTGGTATGATCCTGTGTATGTTTGTTAAATTTTGTAAATGTAAAGTTATGTGTGTGGAAAGTATGTTTGTAAAAGATTGTAAATGTAAAGTTCTGTGGGTCGTGAAATTTATAGATGCAGTCACCTAGTCTGAGGTCTGTCTTCCTAGTATATTTACCCCAAACATTTTGCACATATTGGCATAATATACGTCACTGGACACTCATGAGGATCTCTTATTTTGTGTGAGGACAGTTTTTAAGACGGTGACTATTCCTATCTTACAGGCCAGGTGACAAAATGAAGGCAGCTGCACTTTTTTTATTTAGAAAAAGTGCCATTTCTCTAAGATGAATGTATAGTAAGGTTTGAATATATATTTCAGTTTTATGAGTATATTTTTTTTTCTTAAGATGAATGTATTGTAAGGTTTGATTACAGTTTCAGTTTTATAAGTATAACTTTTTTCTTAAGATGAATGTATAGTAAGGTTTGATTATACTTTCAGTTTTTATAGTATATTTTTTCTCTTAAGATGAATTTATAGTAAGGTTTGATTATACTTTCAATTTTATGAGTATATTAAACCTGCGTTTTCGGTAACTTTGTCTTTGTCTGCATCACAATTTTTCTTTCCTGTGATGTATCTCTCGATTCATGTATCTGCCTAATGATGTATCTCTCTATTCGTGTATCTGTCTAGTGATGGTATCTCTCTATTCATGTATCTGTCTAGTGATGGTATCTCTCTATTCGTGTATCTGTCTAGTGATGGTATCTCTCTATTCATGTATCTGTCTAGTGATGTATCTCTCTATTCATATATCTGTCTAGTGATGTATCTCTCTATTCATGTATCTGTGTAGTGATGTATCTCTCTATTCATGTATCTGTCTAGTGATGTATCTCTCTATTCATGTATATGTCTAGTGATGTAGCTCTCTATTCATGTATCTGTCTAGTGATGTATTTCTATTCATATATCTGTCTAGTGATGTATCTCTATTCCTGTATCTGTTTAGTGATATATCTCTATTCATGTATCTGTCTAGTGATGTATATCTCTATTCATATATATGTCTAGTGACGTAGCTCTCTATTCATGTATCTGTCTAGTGATGTAGCTCTCTATTCATGTATATGTCTAGTGATGTAGCTCTCTATTCATGTATCTGTCTAGTGATGTAGCTCTCTATTCATGTATCTGTCTAGTGATGTAGCTCTCTATTCATGTATCTGTCTAGTGATGTAGCTCACTATTCATGTATATGTCTAGTGATGTAGCTCTCTATTCATGTATCTGTCTAGTGATGTATCTTTTAGTTTCTTTTAGCTTTTAATTTCGAGTCTCCTACCGTGAGGACGTGTTTTTTCCCATCTCCGAATTCTCGGATGTTCTATGTGGTTCTACAAGGAAATGTTCTATGTTGTTCTACAAGGAAATGTTCTATGTGGTTCTACAAGGAAATGTTCTATGTCGTTCTGCAAGGAAATGTTCTATGTGGTTCTACAAGGACATGTTCTATGTCGTTCTACAAGGAAATGTGTATTGAAACTTATAGCAGTGTGTTCATCTTGTGATCGTGATTACGATGAATGTAGCTAGAAATATAAATTGTGTGTTTTTTCTTGGATAATTTCATAAATATCGTTAGTTCTATTCATCACTCATTAATCAACTATTTTCGCTGTTTTGCACACGTGGAGAAGCGTGGCAGGGCTAATCCGTTGACTAAATAAAGCCAGGGTCAGACAATGGACGCGGCAAACTATTGTTTCAATGCTGTAAGTACTTCCACGTAAGACAATAACGTGTGAGGACAAAGAACTATGTGAGATTACGAGGATGTGTAGTCGCCGTGATGGACTACAGTCCACGGCGTCTAAAAACTACACGCTTAATAAAAAAAGAAGACCCTGGAGGCTAAACTCGGAGGGTACGGCAACCAGACTGGGGTGACTATAAAGAAGTCTAACGAGGGACAATGTGTTACCAGCCTGGGGTGACTATAAAGAAGTCTAACGAGGGACAATGTGTTACCAGCATGGGGTGACCATAAAGAAGTCTAACGAGGGACAATGTGTTGCCAGTCTGACCATAAAGAAGTCTAACGAGAGACAATGTGTTACCAGCCTGGGGTAACTATAAAGAAGTCTAACGAGGGACAATGTGTTGCCAGTCTGACCATGAAGAAGTCTAACGAGGGACAATGTGTTACCAGCCTGGGGTGACTATAAAGAAGTCTAAGGAGGGATAATGTGTTACCAGCCTGGGGTGACAATAAAGAAGTCAAACGAGGTACAATGTGTTACCAGCCTGGGGTGACTATAAAGAAGTCTAACTAGGTACAATGTGTTACCAGCCTGGAGTGACTATAAAGAAGTCTAACGAGAGACAATGTGTTACCAGCCTGGGGTGACTATAAAGAAGTCCAAAGAGAGACAATGTGTTACCAGCCTGGGGTGACAATAAAGAAGTCTAATGAGGGACAATGTGTTATTAGCCTGGGGTGACTATAAAGAAGTCTAACGAAGGACAATGTGTTACCACCCTAGTGTGACTATAAAGAAGTCTAACGAGGTACAATGTGCTACCAGCCTGGTGTGACTATAAAGAAGTCTAACGAGGTACAATGTGTTATCAGCCAGGGGTGACTATAAAGAAGTCTAACAAGGGATAATGTGTTACCAGCCTGGGGTGATTATAAAGACGTCTAACGAGGGACAAAGTTTTATTAGCCTGGTGTGACTATAAAGAAGTCTAACGAGGGGCAATGTGTCATTAGCCTAGGGTGAAAATAAAGAAGTCTAACGAGGGACAATGTGTGAACAGCGTGGGGTGATAATAAAGAATTCTAACAAGTGACAATATGTTATTAGCCTGGGGTGACAATAAAGAAGTCTAAAGAAGGACAATGTGTCATTAGCCTCGGGTGAAAATAAAGAAGTCTAACGAGGGACAATGTGTGAACAGCGTGTGGTGATAATAAAGAATTCTAACGAATGACAATGTGTTATTAGCCTGGGGAGACACTAAAGAAGTCTAACGAGGGTTCAATGTTTTATTTGCCTGGGGTGACAATAAATAAGTCTAATGAGGGACAATGTGTTATTAGCCTGGTGTGACAGTAAAGAAGTCTAACGAGGAACAATGTGTTATTAGCCTGAGGTGACAATAAGGAAGTCTAACGAGGGACAATGTGTTATTAGCCTGGAGTTACTATAAAGAAGTCTAACGAAGGACAATGTGTTACCACCCTGGTGTGACTAAAAAGAAGTCTAACGAGGTACAATGTGTTACCAGCCTGGTATGACTATAAAGAAGTCTAACGATGTACAATGTGTTATTAGCCTGGGGTGACTATAAAGAAGTCTAACCAGGGACAATGTGTTACCAGCCTGGGGTGACAATAAATAAGTCTAACGAGGTACAATGTGTTAACCGCCTGAGGTGACAGTAACGAATTCTAACGAGGTACAATGTGTTACCAGCCAGGGGTGGCAATAAAGAATTGTAAATAGGGACAATGTTTTATTAGCCTTGGGTGACACTAAAGAAGTCTAACGAAGGACAATGTGTTGTTAGCCTAGGGACACAATAAAGAAGTCTAACGAGGGATAATGTGTTACCAGCCTGGGTTGACAATAAAGAATTCTAACGAGTGACAATGTGTTATTAGCCTGGGGGGACAATAAAGAATTCTAACGAGGTACAATGTGTTACCAGCCTGTGGTGACAATAGCGAATTCTAACAAGTGACAATATGTTATTAGCCTGGGGACACAATAAAGACGTCTAACGAGAGACAATGTGTTATTAGCCTGGGGTGACAATAAAGAAGTCTAACGAGTGACAATGTGTTATTAGCCTGGGGTGGCAATAAAGAAGTCTAACGAGGGACAATTTGTTATTAGCCTGGCGTGACTATATAGAAGTCTAACGAGGGACAATGTTTTACCAGTCTGCGGTGACTATAAAGAAGTCTAACGAGGTACAATGTGTTACCAGCCTGGGGTGACTATAAATAAGTCTAAAGAGGGATAATGTTTTACCAGCCTGGGGTGACGATAAAGAAGTCTAACGAGGGACAATGTGTTATTAGCCTGGGGTGACTATAAAGAAGTCTAACCAGTTACAATGTGTTACCAGCCTGGGGTGACTATAAAGAAGTCTAACGAAGTACAATGTGTTACCAGCCTCGGGTGACAATAAAGAAGTCTAACGAGGTACAATGTGTTAACCGCCTGAGGTGACAATAAAGAAGTCTAACGAGGTACAATGTGTTACCAGCCTGGGGTGACAATAAAGAATTCTAACGAGTGACAATGTGTTATTAGCCTGTGGTGACAATAACGAATTCTAACGAGGGACAATGTGTTACCAGCCTGGGGTGACAATAGAGAATTCAAACGAGTGACAATGTGTTATTAGCCTGGGGTTACTATAAAGAAGTCTAACAAGGGATAATGTGTTATTAGAATGGGGTGACAATAAAGAAGTCTAACGAGGGAATATGTGTTATTAGCCTGGTGTGACAAAAAAGAAGTCTAACGTGGGACAGTGTGTTATTAGCCTGGGGTGACAATAAAGAGGTCTAACGAGGGACAATGTGTTATTAGCCTGGGGTGGCAATAAAGAAGTCTAACGAGTGACATTGTGTTATTAGCCTGGGGTTACTATAAAGAAGACATTGTGTTATTAGCCTGGGGTTACTATAAAGAAGTCTAACGAGGGACAATGTGTTATTAGACTGGGGTTACTATAAAGTAGTCTAACTAGGGACAATGTGTTACCATCCTGGGGTGACTATAAAAAAGTCTAACGAGGTACACTGTGTTACCAGCCTGGTGTGACTATAAAGAAGTCTAAAGAGGGACAATTTGTTATCAGCCTGGGGTGAAAATAAAGAATTCTAACGAAGGACAATGTGCTACCAGCCTATGGTGACAATAAAGAATTATAACGAGAGATAATATGTTATTAGCCTGGAGAGACAATAAAGAAATCTAACGACGGACAATGTGTTATTAGCCTGGGGTGACAATAAAGAAGTCTAAAGAAGGACAATGTGTCATTAGCCTAGGGTGAAAATAAAGAAGTCTAACGAGGGACAATGTGTGAACAGCGTGTGGTGATAATAAAGAATTCTAACGAATGACAATGTGTTATTAGCCTGGGGAGACACTAAAGAAGTCTAACGAGGGTTCAATGTTTTATTTGCCTGGGGTGACAATAAATAAGTCTAACGAGGGACAATGTGTTATTAGCCTGGTGTGACAGTAAAGAAGTCTAACGAGGAACAATGTGTTATTAGCCTGAGGTGACAATAAGGAAGTCTAACGAGGGACAATGTGTTATTAGCCTAGAGTGACAATAAAGATGTCTAACGAGGTACAATTTGTTATTAGCCTGGGTTGGCAATAAAGAAGTCTAACGAGGCACAATGTGTTACCAGCCTAGGGTGACAATAAAGAAGTCTAACGAGGCACAATGTGTTACCAGCCTGGGGTGACAATAAAGAAGTCTAACGAGGCACAATGTGTTACCAGCCTGGGGTGACAATAAAGAAGTCTAACGAGTTACAATGTGTTTCCAGCCTAAGTGACAATAAAGAATTCTAACGAGGGACAATGTGTTATTAGCCTGGGGTGAAAATAAAGAATTCTAACGAGGGACAATATGTGAACAGCTTGGGGTGACAATAAAGAAGTCTAACGAGGGACAATGTGTTATTAGCCTGGGTAGACAATAAAGAAGTCTAACGGAGGACATTTTGTTACTAGCCTGGGGTGATAATAAAGAAGTCAAACGAAGGATAATGTCTTACCAGCCTGGGGGAAAATAAAGAAGTCTAACGAGGGACAATGTGTTACCAGCCTGGGGTGACTATAAAGAAGTCTAACGAGGGACAATGTGTTATCATCTCCTTTAACAATACTCTTCAATATGAGAGTATAAAGGAAGCCATGGACGATATCACACCCTAAGTGAAAAACGGACAGACAAAGATGGCGGAAATGTAGAAAATATATTAAAAGTGCAAGCTCTTACCATTCACTTATACCACACCAAAAACAAAGTGCTGGTACAGGTTACAGCTGAGACTGTTGATTCCTGGTTGTCTTATGAGTTCAATCTTTTGCAAAAATCAGTCACCAGGATAGAAATATCAGCTAACGTGCGTTATGCTCAAGACCTCTTCTAGCTTTACTTGAGTGCCAGGACATCACACTTAACGCAACAGAATCTAGTCTAGAGAACATGGCTGGAGACCAGCTGAACAATCTTGACACCGAACATGCGGGAGTAGTCGTGTCAAAGTCGACATCTACACATATTGATGACCACACAGAACAGCAAGTAACTACCATTGTGCAGAAATCACGAGATCCTTGTCTACATACTACTATCATGTGCATCACAAACCACAGTTGTCCAGGGTCACTTGATGATCGAAGTTCTCTGGAAGCTTCAACTTCTGGCGAAGGGCCATCAGTTCTTTTTAGCCAGGAAGTAATAAATGCTGTGAAGGAGTTAGTAAAGACCTTCATCAAAGACATGGCTGCTGAAATAAAACAGTCTCTCAGCAGCGAAAATGACAGTCTCAGGAGAGAAATCATGACTTTCAGAGAAGAAAATCATAGCATGAAATGTTTTATTGATTTGATGCTGTCAGAAACTCTCAGCCAAAATAACATTCAAGAAAAACGCGTGCAGAAAGTTTCTACACATGAAAGTGACCCAAATCAGGGGACACAATCACAAGCCGAACCACCGTCAGCGAGCTCATCAAATAAATCCTGACAGGAACTTTGGCTTATGCCAAGACAGCGCAGTCAAAATCACCAGAAGAACTGAAGAAAGTCAACACAAAGTAGCCCACTGATGTACACATTAGCAACAGGTTTGAAGTTTTACAGGACAGTTCAGCAACAAGCAGTCAACAGGTGCCTACATCACCAAAAACAAACATGATTCACACGCATTCCTCTCAGCAGCCTCCAAATCGAAATCACCATCAGCACCATCCCAGTCACCAGCACAACTTCCACATCAAAGAAAACACTAATCATCTGGTGGTTGGAGACTCTCTAATGAAAGGAATCTATGCTGACCGGTTGTCCATCTCAGCGGAGGACATAGTCTCAGTGATTCCGGTACCAGGGGCCGCTATCATGAAAATAATAGGAACACTGAGAAGCTTGAACGTCGACCCAAAGATCATGAGGACGCAGTTCATGATGGCATCAACGACAGCATGAATGGTTTGACCCTCAGACCCTCCGATCTTCATGTCCTGATATCGACAATTAAACAGAAATCTCCAAGCACGTCAATCTTCATATCCTCAATCATACCTGCCTACTCCGGTGCTGGGCGTCGCTTGGCATACATTCATTCATTCATTTGCATGTCCCTTTTGCCTCCCAAACAGCATTCCTGTAGTCTTCTCGGTTGTGAGCAAGATGGCCTGCTGCTGATGCATCCATTTGCAGATCGTTAACGATGTCTTGCAGCCATCTTCGTTTCGGTCTTCCTCTTTTTCTTTTTCCCATTATGTATCCTTCCAATATGGTCTTCTCTAAATTATCATGACGTTTAATATGTCCAAAATATTTAAGTTTTCTCTCTTTAATCCTCTTTACTAGCCAGCCTTCTTCAATATTAAGCTCTTGTAGTATAGATATATTTGTTCCTTTTTGTGTCCACACACATACAACAACAACATAATTATAAGTACACTGTGCCAACAAAACAACGTAAGTTTCATCGACAACACTCCGTTCTTCTCTTCGGAGTCTGGAGCTCCTAAGAAAAGACTTTATCATGACCAAATACACACCAACAAGACCGGTACTAGCATAGCACCTAAAAATATCAATATCAAGTACCCCGTTCGAACACAGCAGGGCACACTGCCACCGTCAGGCAACATAAAGCAGCGAAGACAAGTAAAAACCCGTAACACACAGGAGACCACCTCTTCTCTGATTACGCAACCCCCTGTGTCCTCCAAAATCTCACCACCTGCCCCAATACCAACTCCAACTCCAGCTCCTTTATCCTCTCCATATGACCCATCCTCTTCATACAACTCCATGTTCCCGCCCCTTCCCACTCGGCAGCCCCAACCATCCAGGCAAACTACTGCTAACACAACCCAAAATCTACCACACCCACCAACCATCCAGGCAAACTACTGCTAACACAACCCAAAATCTACCACACCCACCAACCATCCAGGCAAACTACTGCTAACACAACCCAAAATCTACCACACCCACCAACCATCCAGGCAAACTACTGCTAACACAACCCAAAATCTACCACACCCACCAACCATCCAGGCAAACTACTGCTAACACAACCCAAAATCTACCACACCCACCGCAGTGGAATCAAGATGTACATTATCTCATGCAGTTCAGCCCAGCAGCTTTAAGCCAATCCTTCATGATGTCTGTCATCCACAAGCAACACATGTCACCGATATTCAGACAATAGGAACTGTGACATTTCATGAAACATCTTGTTATTCAAATATCTATCATTGTAAACTTACCATTACTAGTTGTAGAAAATGGCTCAGATAATTGATGAGTGGCTACGAAAGGAAGGTCTCATAATTGATCATTTAACATTAACCATCTGTTAGGGAAACTTTCTGAGGCAACTAATATAGTTAATCATAACTTCCATGTCTTTGCCTTTTCAGAAAGTCGTCTAAACAAAAATATAACTGACGAAGACATTAAGATAGACGGTTATAATTTACTTCGACGTGACCTTGCTAGGAAGCTTGAGACAGGATTAGTTGTATGTTACCACAGCCATACACTCTTGCCATAGAACAGACCTTGAGACAGGATTAGTTGTATATGTTAAAACAGCCATACACTCTTGCCGAAGAACAGACCTTGAGACAGGAATAGTTGTATATGTTACCACTGCCATACACTCTTGTCGTAGAACAGACCTTGAGACAGGAATAGTTGTATATGTTACCACTGCCATACACTCTTGTCGTAGAACAGACCTTGAGACAGGAATAGTTGTATATGTTACCACAGCCATACACTCTTGTCGTAGAACAGACCTTGAGACAGGAATAGTTGTATATGTTAAAACAGCCATACACTCTTGTCGTAGAACAGACCTTGAGACAGGAATAGTTGTATATGTTACCACTGCCATACACTCTTGTCGTAGAACAGACCTTGAGACAGGAATAGTTGTATATGTTAAAACAGCCATACACTCTTGCCGAAGAACAGACCTTGAGACAGGAATAGTTGTATATGTTACCACTGCCATACACTCTTGTCGTAGAACAGACCTTGAGACAGGAATAGTTGTAAATGTTACCACTGCCATACACTCTTGCCGTAGAACAGGCCTTGAAACAGGAATAGTTGTATATGTTACCACTGCCATACACTCTTACCGTAGAACAGACCTTGAGACAGGAATAGTTGTAAATGTTACCACTGCCATACACTCTTGCCGTAGAACAGGCCTTGAAACAGGAATAGTTGTAAATGTTACCACTGCCATACACTCTTACCGTAGAACAGACCTTGAGACAGGAATAGTTGTATATGTTACCACTGCCATACACTCTTCCCGTAGAACAGACACTGAGGCAGGAATAGTTGTATATGTTACCACTGCCATACACTTTTGTCATAGAACAGATATTGAGACAGGAATAGTTGTATATGTTACCACTGCCAGACACTCTTACCATAGAACAGATATTGAGACAGGAATAGCTGTATATGTTACCACTGCCATACACTTTTGTCGTAGAACAGATATTGAGACAGGATTAGTCGTATATGTTACCACTGCCAGACACTCTTACCATAGAACAGACCTTGAGACAGGATTAGTTGTATATGTTACCACTGCC
Source organism: Achatina immaculata (assembly GCA_009760885.1). Lineage (NCBI taxonomy): Eukaryota > Metazoa > Mollusca > Gastropoda > Stylommatophora > Achatinidae > Lissachatina > Lissachatina immaculata. Next base: position 4,150 of record WNKJ01000221.1, on the reverse strand, counting down.
ATACACTTTTGTCGTAGAACAGATATTGAGACAGGATTAGTCGTATATGTTACCACTGCCAGACACTCTTACCATAGAACAGACCTTGAGACAGGATTAGTTGTATATGTTACCACTGCCATACACTTTTGTCGTAGAACAGATATTGAGACAGGATTAGTTGTATATGTTACCACTGCCATACACTTTTGTCGTAGAACAGATATTGAGACAGGAATAGTTGTATAGTTACCACTGCCAGACACTCTTACCATAGAACAGATATTGAGACAGGAATAGTTGTATAGTTACCACTGCCATACACTTTTGTCCTTTTGTCGTAGAACAGATATTGAGACAGGATTAGTCGTATATGTTACCACTGCCAGACACTCTTACCATAGAACAGATTGAGACAGGATTAGTTGTATGTTAAAACAGCCATACACTCTTGCCGAAGAACAGACCTTGAGACAGGAATAGTTGTATATGTTACCACTGCCATACACTCTTGTCGTAGAACAGACCTTGAGACAGGAATAGTTGTATATGTTACCACTGCCATACACTCTTGTCGTAGAACAGACCTTGAGACAGGAATAGTTGTATAGTTACCACAGCCATACACTCTTGTCGTAGAACAGACCTTGAGACAGGAATAGTTGTATATGTTAAAACAGCCATACACTCTTGTCGTAGAACAGACCTTGAGACAGGAATAGTTGTATATGTTACCACTGCCATACACTCTTGTCGTAGAACAGACCTTGAGACAGGAATAGTTGTATATGTTAAAACAGCCATACACTCTTGCCGAAGAACAGACCTTGAGACAGGAATAGTTGTATATGTTACCACTGCCATACACTCTTGTCGTAGAACAGACCTTGAGACAGGAATAGTTGTAAATGTTACCACTGCCATACACTCTTGCCGTAGAACAGGCCTTGAAACAGGAATAGTTGTATATGTTACCACTGCCATACACTCTTACCGTAGAACAGACCTTGAGACAGGAATAGTTGTAATGTTACCACTGCCATACACTCTTGCCGTAGAACAGGCCTTGAAACAGGAATAGTTGTAAATGTTACCACTGCCATACACTCTTACCGTAGAACAGACCTTGAGACAGGAATAGTTGTATATGTTACCACTGCCATACACTCTTCCCGTAGAACAGACACTGAGGCAGGAATAGTTGTATATGTTACCACTGCCATACACTTTTGTCGTAGAACAGATATTGAGACAGGATTAGTTGTATATGTTACCACTGCCATACACTTTTGTCGTAGAACAGATATTGAGACAGGATTAGTTGTATATGTTACCACTGCCATACACTTTTGTCGTAGAACAGATATTGAGACAGGATTAGTCGTATATGTTACCACTGCCAGACACTCTTACCATAGAACAGACCTTGAGACAGGATTAGTCGTATATGTTACCACTGCCATACACTTTTGTCGTAGAACAGACATTGAGACAGGATTAGTCGTATATGTTACCACTGCCAGACACTCTTACCATAGAACAGACCTTGAGACAGGAATAGTTGTATATGTTACCACTGCCATACACTCTTACCGTAGAACAGACCTTGAGACAGGAATAGTTGTAAATGTTACCACTGCCATACACTCTTGCCGTAGAACAGGCCTTGAAACAGGAATAGTTGTAAATGTTACCACTGCCATACACTCTTACCGTAGAACAGACCTTGAGACAGGAATAGTTGTATATGTTACCACTGCCATACACTCTTCCCGTAGAACAGACACTGAGGCAGGAATAGTTGTATATGTTACCACTGCCATACACTTTTGTCATAGAACAGATATTGAGACAGGAATAGTTGTATATGTTACCACTGCCAGACACTCTTACCATAGAACAGATATTGAGACAGGAATAGCTGTATATGTTACCACTGCCATACACTTTTGTCGTAGAACAGATATTGAGACAGGATTAGTCGTATATGTTACCACTGCCAGACACTCTTACCATAGAACAGACCTTGAGACAGGATTAGTTGTATATGTTACCACTGCCATACACTTTTGTCGTAGAACAGATATTGAGACAGGATTAGTCGTATATGTTACCACTGCCAGACACTCTTACCATAGAACAGACCTTGAGACAGGATTAGTTGTATATGTTACCACTGCCATACACTTTTGTCGTAGAACAGATATTGAGACAGGATTAGTTGTATATGTTACCACTGCCATACACTTTTGTCGTAGAACAGATATTGAGACAGGATTAGTTGTATATGTTACCACTGCCAGACACTCTTACCATAGAACAGACCTTGAGACAGGATTAGTCGTATATGTTACCACTGCCATACACTTTTGTCGTAGAACAGACATTGAGACAGGATTAGTCGTATATGTTACCACTGCCAGACACTCTTACCATAGAACAGACCTTGAGACAGGAATAGTTGTATATGTTACCACTGCCAGACACTCTTACCATAGAACAGACCTTGAGACAGGATTAGTTGTATATGTTACCACTGCCATACACTTTTGTCGTAGAACAGATATTGAGACAGGATTAGTCGTATATGTTACCACTGCCAGACACTCTTACCATAGAACAGACCTTGAGACAGGAATAGTTGTATATGTTACCACTGCCAGACACTCTTACCATAGAACAGATATTGAGACAGGATTAGTTGTATATGTTACCACTGCCATACACTTTTGTCGTAGAACAGACATTGAGACAGGATTAGTCGTATATGTTACCACTGCCAGACACTCTTACCATAGAACAGACCTTGAGACAGGAATAGTTGTATATGTTACCACTGCCAGACACTCTTACCATAGAACAGACCTTGAGACAGGATTAGTTGTATATGTTACCACTGCCATACACTTTTGTCGTAGAACAGATATTGAGACAGGATTAGTCGTATATGTTACCACTGCCAGACACTTACCATAGAACAGACCTTGAGACAGGAATAGTTGTATATGTTACCACTGCCAGACACTCTTACCATAGAACAGATATTGAGACAGGATTAGTTGTATATGTTACCACTGCCATACACTTTTGTCGTAGAACAGATATTGAGACAGGATTAGTCGTATATGTTACCACTGCCAGACACTCTTACCATAGAACAGACCTTGAGACAGGAATAGTTGTATATGTTACCACAGCCATTCACTCTTGCTGTAGAACAGACATTGAGACAGGAATAGTTGTATATGTTACCACAGCCATTCACTCTTGCCGTAAAACAGACATTGAGACACTAGATGTTGAATGCACATGTCTGGAAATCAAACTTCCAAAAGAGAACCTAATCTTAATTGAGTTTCTGTATCGTAATCCAAATGCAAATTATAGTGGTATGATCACTTTATAAGAATGATGGATTATGTTTGCTCTTTTAATTTAACAGATATAATTGTTCTTGGAGATTTCAATATTAATTACAGACAAACACATGCTACATGGAATGATATTGTTTTATAATACAATTTATCCCAAATTATCACTACACTTACCAGAGTAAATGAAACATTATCCACACTAATAGATCACATATATGTAGCTCGTCCAGAAAACATTATACAATGTAAAGTCCCTCACACATCACTGAGTGATCACTATCCGGTCTGTTGCACATGGACATGACATGGCTTGAAAATTCCCAAACATAAACATACCAGTATTAAATTTAGAAGTTTTAGCAAATTCCGGTTAGAATCATTTCTGAAAGAGTAACAAGCAGCGCCTCTAGATCACGTGTACCAACTAACTGACCCTGAAAAGGCCCTGGAATACTGGATAAAAACCTTTCGTGATATATTTGACAAGCATTTTCCTATTAAAGAGGTGAGAGTTAAACATCAAGTGAAGTCCCCCTGGATAACACCTGAGATATTGCAAGTCATGAGGGAAAGGGATCAGGCCCACAATATTAAAGAAATACTTAGAAATAGAGTTCAGTATTTAAATAGGCAAGGAAAGAGAAATTACTTTAGGAACCTAGTTCAGAATAAATCAGACAGTAAGTCTGTCTGGAAAGCAATTAACATTCTTGCAAACAAGAGAAAGCAGTCTGACTTGCAGAGTTATAATCATATGCCTGCATGTTAAGAGCTAAGCAATCACTTCAGAGAAGAAG
>WNKJ01000220.1:0-19329 GCA_009760885.1 Achatina immaculata | reverse complement strand
CAAGTGGTTGTGGAATATCAGAGGGGTGTAAGTTGTTGCGGAACATCTGGGTGGTGGGGGGGGGGGGGTAAGTTTTTGTGGAATATCGGGGGGGGGGGGGGGGTGGGAGGTGTAAGTGTTGTAGAATATCCGTGGGGGTGTAAGTTGTTGTTTAATATACGTGGGGGGGGGGAGGGTAAGATGTTGTGGAATATCCTAGGGGGTGTAAGTTGTATTAGAATATCCGTGTGGGTGTAAGTTGTTGTAGAATATCCGTGGGTGTGTAAGTTGTTGTATAATATCCATGTGTGGGGGTGGTAAGTTGTGGAATATCTGTGGGGGGGAGGGGTAGGTTGGTGTTGAATATCTGTGGGGGTAAGGTGTTGTGGAATATCATTTTTTTTTGGGAGGGGGGGTAAGATGTTGTGGAATCTGTGGGGTGTAAGTTGTTGTTTAATATCTATTGGGGTAAGTTGTTGTGGAATATCGTGGGGGGGGGGGGTAAGTGTTGTGGAATATCTCGAGCGGTAAGTTGTTCTGGTATATCTGGGGGGGGGGGGTAATTTGTGAGGAATCTCTAGAGCGGTAAGTTGTTCTGGTATATCTGGGGGTTTGCGTTGTTGTGGTATAGCTAGGGAGGTAAGTGGTTTTGGAATATCTGTGAGGGGATAAGTTGTTGAGGAATATCTGCTGGGTGGGGTTGGTCAGTTGTTGTTGAATATCTGTAGGTTGTAAATTGTTCAGGAATATGTTGGAGGTGTAAGTTTTTGTGGAAGATCTGGGGTGGTAAGCTGTTGTGGAATATCTGTGGCGGGTAAGTTGTTGTGGAACATCTTGGGCGGGGGGGCGGGGGAGGCTAAGATGTTGTTGAACATCTGTGGGGGATAAGTTGTTGTGGAGTATCTGTGGGGCGGGGGGTAAGTTGTTGTGAATATCTGGGTAGGGTGGCGGTAATTTGTTGTGGAACATCTGGGGGAATAAGATATTGTAGAATATCAGTTTCGGTGTAGGTTGTTGTGGAATATCCGTGGAGGGTAGGGAGGGTTCAGTTGTTGTGGAACACCCGTGCGGGTTTTAGTTGTTGTAGAAAATCAGTGGGAGTGTAAGTTCTTGTAGAATATCCTTGGGGGTGTAAGTTGTTGTAGAATGTACGTGTGGGGGGGGGGGGTGTGGGTGGAAGATGCTGGGTGAGTGGGGGGGAGGGTAAGTTGTTGTGGAATATCTGTTGGGAGGGGGGTGGGCAAGTTCTTGTGGAATATCTGTGAGGGGGGGTAAGTTCTTGTGGAATATCTCGGGGGGTGGAGTGTTAAGTTGTTGTGGAATATCTTGGGGGGGGGGGGTGGGTAAGCTGTTGTGGAATATCTGTGTGATGGTAAGTTGTTGTGGATTATCTGTGGGGGGGGGGGGTCAAGTTCGTGTTGAATACCTGTGGGGGTAAGGTTTTGTGAAATATCTATCAGAGGGGGTAAGTTGTTGTGGAATATCTGTGGGTTGTAAGTTGTTGTTGAATATCTTTTGTTCTGGTAAGATTTTGTGGAATCTGTGGGGTCTAAGTTGTTGTGGAATATGGGGGGGGGGGGAGAGGGTGGGGAGGGTAGGTTGTTGTGGTATAGATAGGGGGGTAGGTTGTTGTTTAATATCTGTGTCGGATAATTTGTTGTGGAATGTCTGTGGAGTGGTAAGTAGTTGTGGAATATCTGTGTGAGGGGGTAGGTTGTTGTTAAATACCATTGAGGGGGGTAAGTTCTTGTGGAATATCTGGGTGGGGATAAGTTGCTATGAAATATCTCTGGGTGGGGTAAGTTTTTGTGGAATATCTGTTAAGGGTAAGTCGTTGTGTAATATCTGTGCGGGTGTAACGTGTTGTGGAATATCTCTGGGGAGGAGGGTAAGTTGTAGTGGAATATCTGTGTGAGTGGGGTAAGTTGTAGTGGAATATCTGTGTGAGTGGGGTAAGTTGTTGTGGAATATCTGTGCTGCGTAAGTTGTTGTGGAAGATCTGTGTGGGGGGAGGGGTAAGTTGTTGTGGAATATCTGTGAGAGGGTGTACATTGTTGTGATATATCTGTTTGAGGGGGGTAAGAATTTGTGGAATATCTGTGGATGGTGGTACGTTGTTGTGGAACATCTTGCGGCTTAAGCTGTTGTGGAATATATGTGTGGGGTGTAAGAGGTTGTGGATTATCTCTTGGGGGGTATGTTGTTGAGGAATATCTGTCGGGGGGGGGGGGTGGGTAAGTTGTCTGGAATATCTGGGTGTGTACGTTGTTATGGAATATCAGGGGGCTGTATGTTGTTGTGGAACATCTGGGGGTGTGGCGGGATAAGCTGTTGTGGAACAGCTGTGGGGGAGGGGGGTGGTAAGTTGTTGTGGAACATCTTGGGGGGTTAGTTGTTGTGGAATATATGTGGGCGATTAGGTTGTTGTGGAATATCTAGGGGGTTAAGTTGTTGTGGAATATCTTGTGGGGGTAACTTGTTGTGGAAAATCTGAGGGGAGCGGGGTGGGTAAGTTAATCTGTTATATCTGGGTGGTAAGTTGTTGTGGAATATCTAGGGGGGTAAGTTGTTCTGGTATATTTCGGGGTTGGGTTGTTCTGGTATATGTAGGGGGGTAAGATTTTGTGGAATAACTGAAGGAGTCCGTTGTTGTTCTATATCTAGTGGGTAAGGTGTTGTGTAATATCTAGGGGTGTAAGTTTTTATAGAATATCAGTGTGGGTGCGTTGTAGTGTTATCTGGTGTGGTAAGCTGTTGTGGAATATCTGTGGGGGGTAAGTTATTGTGGAACATCTTGGGGGGGGGATGCTAAGATGTTGTTGAACATCTGTGGGGGATAAGTTGTTGTGGAACATCTTGGGGGGTGGGGAGCTAAGTTGTTGTGGAATATCTGTGGCCGATAAGTTGTTCTGGAATATCTGTGCGGGGTGGTAATTTGTTGCTGAATATCTGGGATGATAGGTGTTAAGTTGTTGTGGAATAACTGTGGGGGGTAAGTGTTGTGGAACATCTTGGGGGGGATGGGCTAAATTGTTGTGTAATATCTGTTGTGGGGGCGTGGTATGTTGTTCTGGAATATCTGGGGGGTGGGGGGTAAGTTGTTGCGGAATATCTGTGGGGGGTGGTAAGTTGTTGTGGAGTATCTGTGGGGGGTAAGTTGTTGTGGAACATCGGGGGGGGGGGGGGGATGGGGGCTATAAGTTGTTGTGGAATAACTGTGAGGGGTAAGTTGTTGTGGAACATCTGCGGGGGGGGGGAGGGGTAAGTTGTGGAACATCTTGGGGGGGGGGGTAAGTGGTTGTGGAATAACTGTTGGGGGATAAGTTGTTCTGGAATATCTGGATGGGGGGGGGGGATAAGTGTTGTTGAATAACTGTGGGGGGGGGGGGGGGGTTAATTTGTTGTGGAATATCTGTGGGAGGGTGAAGTTGTTGTGGAATATCTGGGGGGAGGTATTTTGTTTAATATATTGGGGGGGGGGGGTAAATTGTTGTGCAATATCTGTGGGGGGAGAGAGGTAAGTTATTGTGGAATTTCTGAGGGATAAGTGTTGTGTAATATCTGTGGGGGTCGGTGTAAGATGTTGTGGACTATCTTCGGGGGTAAGTTGTTTTGAAATATCTGTGGGGGTTGTAAGTTGTTGTGGACCATCTGGAGTGGTAAGTTGTAGTGGAACATATGGGGTGGGTTATGAGTTGTTGTGGAATATCTGTGGGCGGGTACTTTATGTTTAACATCTGGGGGGGGGGTAATTTGTTGTGGAATATCTGTGGGAGGGGGGTAAGAAATTTTGGATATGTGGATGGGGGTACGTTGTTTTGGAAAATCTTGGGGCTTAAGTTGATGTGGAATATCTGTTGGGGGGTGGGCGGTAAGATGTTGTGAATTATCTGTTGGTGGGGGGGGGGGGGTAAGATGTTGAGGAATATCCTTGGGGGGGGGGGGGTAAGTGTTGTGGAATATCTGTGGGGGGTGGTAATTTGTTGCGGAGTAACTTTGGGATGGGGGGTAATTTGTTGTGGAATATCTGTGGGGGGGGGGGGGTGAAGTTGTTGTCGAATATCTGGGGGGGGGGGTATTTTGTGGAATATATAGGGGGAGGGTGTAAGTTGTTGTGCAATATCTGTGGGCGCGTACTTTATGTGGAACTTCTGGGAGCGGGGTAATTTGTTGTGGAATATCTGTTGGGGGGGGGGGGGGAGGTAAGATGTTCTGAATTATATGTTGGGGGGTGGGGGTTAAGATTTGAGGAATAACCGTGGGGGGGGGGGGGGGGAATTTTGTGGAATATCTATGTTGTGTAAGTTGTTGTGGAATATATGTGTGATGGGGTACATTGTTGTGATATATCTCTTTGAGGGGGGTAAGAAATCGTGGAATATCTGTGGATGGGGGTACGTAGTTTTCTAACATCTTGGGGCTTAAGGTGTTGTGGAAGATCTGTGTGGGGTGTAAGATGTTGTGGATTATCTCTTTGGGGATATGTTGTTTAGGAATATCTGTGGGGGGGGGTAAGTTGTTGTATAATATCTGGGGTGAGACATTGTTGTGGAATATCTGGGGTGAGACATTGTTGTGGAATATCTGGGGGGGGGGGGCGTTGTTGTGGAATATCTTGGGTGAGACATTGTTGTGGAATATCTGGGGGGGGGGCGTTGTTGTGGAATATCTTGGGGAGACATTGTTGTGGAATATCTGGGGTAGACATTGTTGTGGAATATCTGGAGGGAGATATTGTTGTGGAATATCTGGGGGGAGACATTTTGTGGAATATCTGTGGGTGTGGGACGTTGTTGTAGAATATCGTAGTGGAGACATTGTTGTGGAATAACTGGAAGACGCTGTTGTTGAATATCTGGGGGGAGACATATTTTTGTGGAATATCTTTGAGACGTTGTTGTGGAATGTCATGGGGGAGACATTGTTGTTGAATATCTGAGTGGAGACATTTTTCTGGAATATCTGGGGGGCCTTGTTGTGGAATATCAGCGGGTGGGACATTGTTGGGGAATATCTGGGGAGAGATATTTGTGCGGAATAACTGGTTGGAGACATTGTTGTGGAATATCTGGGGGAGACATTGTTGTGGAATATCTGGGGAGAAACATTGTTGTGGATAATCTGGGGGAGACGTTGTGGAATATATGGTAGACCTTGATGTGGAATATCTGGGGGACGTTGTTGTGGAATATCTGGGGGGAAACATTGTTATGGAATATATGGGGAGGGGCATTGTTGTGAAATATCTGTGGGAGACATTGTTGTGGAATATCTGGGGGGGGGGGGGGGGTGTAAGTTGTTGTGGAACATCTGTGGGGTGTAAGTTGTTGTAGAACATCAGGGGGGGGGAGTGGTATCTTGTTGTGGAATATTTGTGGGGTTTGGTAAGTTCTTGTGGAACATTTGGGGGGGGGGGGGGTAAGTTGTTGTGGAACATCTGGGGGAGGGGGTAAGCTGCTATGGAATATCTGTGGGACGGGGAAGTTGTTGTGGAACAACTAGGGGGGTAAGATGTTGTGGAACATCTGGGGGAGGGGGTAAGCTGCTATGGAATATCTGTGGGAGGGGGTACGTTGTTGTGGAATATCTGTGGTGGTGGGTAAGTTGTTGTGGAATATCGGGGGGGGGGGGGTAAGTTGTTATGGAACATCTGGGAGGGTAATTGGGGGGGGATAAGTTGTTGTGGAATATCTGGTGGGGAGGTGGGGTAAGTTGTTGTTTAACATCTTTAGGGGGTGGGTTGGGGTAAGTTGTTGTGGAACATCTGTGGGGGTGTAAGTTGTTGTAGAACATCAGGGGGGGGGAGTGGTATCTTGTTGTGGAATATTTGTGGGGTTTGGTAAGTTCTTGTGGAACATTTGGGGGGGGGGGGGTAAGTTGTTGTGGAACATCTGGGGGTGGGGGTAAGTTGTTATGGAATATCTGTGGGACGGGGAAGTTGTTGTGGAACAACTAGGGGGGTAAGATGTTGTGGAACATCTGGGGGAGGGGGTAAGCTGCTATGGAATATCTGTGGGAGGGGGTACGTTGTTGTGGATTATCAGTGGGAGGTGATGTAGGTTGTTGTGGAAGAGGGGGGGGGGGGGGTAAGTTGTTATGGAACATCTGGGAGGGTAATTGGGGGGGGATAAGTTGTTGTGGAATATCTGGTGGGGAGGTGGGGTAAGTTGTTGTTTAACATCTTTAGGGGGTGGGTTGGGGTAATTTGTTGTGGAATATCTGTGGGGGAGTATTTTGTTGTGAAATATCTCTGGGGGGGGGGGGTAGATTGATGTGGAATATCTGTGGGGGTAAGCTGTTGTGGAATATCTCTATGAGGGGGTAGATTGTTGTGGAATATCTGTGGGGTGAAGGTAAGTTGTTGTGGAATATCTCTGTTAGGGGGTAGATTGATGTGGAATATCTGTGGGGGGCCGGGGTAAGTTGTTGTGGAATATCTCTGTGAGGGGGTAGATTGTTGTCGAATATCTGTGGGAGGGGGTAGGTTGTTGTTTATTATCTGTGGGGGGGGGGAGTAAATTCTTGTGGAATATCTGTTGGGAGGTTAAGTTCTTGTGGAATATCTGTGGGGGGGGGGGCAAGTTCTTGTGGAATATCTAGCGGCTTAAGCTGTGGAATAACTTGTGGGGGTAAGTTGTTATGGAATATCTGACGGGGGTAAGTTGACGTGGTATATCTGGGGGGTAAGTTGTTGTGGAATATCTAGGATGGTAAAGTGTTTTGGTATATCTGGGGGGTGCGTTTTTGTGGTATATCTAAGGGGGTAAGTTGTTGTGGAATATCTGGAGTGTGGTGCGTTGTTGTTGTGTATCTGGGATGTAAGTTGTTGTGGAATATCTAGGGGAGGGTAAGTTGTTGTGGAATATCTGTGGGGGCGTAAATTGTTGTGGAATATCTGTGGGAGTGGGGTAAGTTGTTGAGGAATATCTGTAGGGGTAGGAGTTGTTGTGGAATATCCTGGGGGGGGGGGTATGTTGTTGTGGAATATCTAACGGGTACGTTTTTATGGAATATCTGGGGTTGGGGGGGTGCGGTGTTGTAGTATATCTGGAGGGTGCCTTAATGTGGTATATATTGGGGGTGCGTATTTGTGGTATCTCTGGTTGGTGCTGTGTTGTCGTATATCTGGGGGGGGTGCGTTGTTTTCATATATTTGGGGGTGCGTTGTTGTCGTATATCTGGGGTGTGCGTTGCTGTCGTATATCTGAGTGGGTGCGTTGTTGTCCTGTATCTGCGGGGGTGCGTTGTTCTGGTATATCTGTGTGGGTGAGTTGTTGTCGTATATCTGGGTGGGTGCGATGTTCTGGTATATCTGGGCAGTGCGTTGTTGTGGTATATCGGGGAGGGGTGCGATGTCGTGGAATTCTGTGGGGAGTGCGTTGTTGTGAAACATCTGGAGGGGCCTTGTTGTGGAATATGTGGAGGTGCCGGTGTTGTGGAATATCTGGTGGGGCTATTGTTGTTATTGTCGGGGGGGGCGGGGGAGGGGTAAGTTGTTGTGGAACATCTGGGGGAAAGTTTGTTGTGGAATATCTCTTGTAGGGATTTTGTGTGGAATATCTGGGGGGAGGGGGGTAACTTGTGGTGGAATATCTGTGGGGTTGGGGAGTTGTTGTGGAATATCTGTGTGTGGGGGGGTATTTTGTGGAATATCTACGGGGGGGGGGGGTAAGTTGTTGTGGTATAGCTAGGGGGTAGGTTGTTGTGGAATATCTGTGGGGGATAAGTTGTTGTGGAATATCTGTGGGGGATAAGTTGTTGTGGAATATCTGTGGGGGATAAGTTGTTGTGGAATATCTGTGGGGAATAAGTTGTTGTGGAATATCTGTGGGGGGTGGGGGGGGGGTAAGATGTTGTGAATTATATGTTCGTGGGGTAAGATGTTGAGGAATATCCGTGCGGGGGGGGGGGATTGGGGTTGCAAGTTTTTGTGGATCATCTGGGGGGTGGCGGTATAAGTTGTTGTGGAACAGTTGTGGGGGGGGGGGTAAGTTGTTGTGGAACATCTTGGGGGGGGGGGGGTAAGTTTTTATGGAATATCTGTGGAGTGGTAAGTAGTTGTGAAATATCTGTGATGGGTAAGTTGTTGTGGAATATCTGTGTGAGGGGGTAGGTTGTTGTTAAATACTATTGAGGGGGGTAAGTTATTGTGGAATATCTGGGGGGGGGGGTAAGTTGCTATGAAATATCTCTGGGTGGGGTAAATTCTTGTGGAATATCTGTTGGGGGTAAGTTGTTGTGTAACATTTGTGCGGGTGTAACGTGTTGTGGAATATCTCTGGGGAGGAGGGTAAGTTGTTGTGGAATATCTGTGCTGGGTAGGTTGTTGTGGAACATCTGTGTGGGGGGAGGGGTAAGTTGTTGTGGAATATCTGTGGGAGGCGGTACATTGTTGTGATATATCATTTTGAGGGGGGTAAGAATTTGTGTAATATCTGTGGATGGGGGTACGTTGTTGTGGAACATCTTGCGGCTTAAGTTGTTGTGGAATATATGTGTGGGGTGTAAGATGTTGTGGATTATCTCTTAGGGGGTATGTTGTTGAAGAATATCTGTGGGGGGGGGGGTTGGGGTAAGTTGTTTGGAATATCTGTGGTGTGTACGTTGTTATGGAATATCAGGGGGTTGTATGTTGTTGTGGAACAACCGGGCTTGTGGCGGGGTAAGATGTCGTGGAACAGCTGTGGGGGGGGGGGGGGGGTGGTAAGCTGTTGTGGAACATCTTGGGGGGTTAGTTGTTATGGAATATATGTGGTCGATTAGGTTGTTGTGGAATATTGGGGGTGTTAAGTTGTTGTAGAATATCTTGTGGGGGTAACTTGTTGTGGAATATCTGGGGGGGGGGGGGTAAGTTATTCTGTTATATCTGGGTGGTAAGTTGTTGTGGAATATCTAGGGGGGTAAGTTGTTCTGGTATATTTCGGGGGTTGGGTTGTTCTGGTATATGTTGGGGGGGGGTAAGTTGTTGTGGAATAACTGAAGGAGTCCGCTGTTGTTCTATATCTAATGGGTAAGGTGTTGTGTAATATCTAGGGGTGTAAGTTTTTATAGAATATCAGTGTGGGTGCGTTGTAGTGTTATATCTGGGTGGTGCGGTATTGTGGTATATCTGGGGGGGGGGGGGGGTTGTGGTATATCTGGGAGGTGCGGTGTTGTCGTATATCTGGGGGGTACGTTGTTGTCGTATATATGCTGGTGGATGTGAGTTGTTGTCGCAGATCTGGGGAGTGCTTTGTTGTCGTATATTTTGGGTGTGCGTTTTTGTCGTATATCTGCGGGATTGCATTGTTCGGGTATATTCGGGGGGTGCGTTGTTGTGGTTTATCGGGGAGGGGTGCGTTGTTGCGGAATATCTGGGAGGGGCGGGTTTTTGTTGATTATCTGTTGGGGAGTGGTTTTGTGGTGGATTATTTTGAGGGGGGCTTTGTTACTGAATATATGGGGGGGGGGGGTGATGTTATGTAATATCTGTGTGGGATGATGGTAAGTTCGTGTGGAATATCTTTGGGGTGGGGGGGGGGGTAAGTTCTTGTCGTATATCTGTGAGAGGGGTAAGTTCTTGTGGAATATCTGAGGGGGGTGGCGGGTAAGTTGTTGTGGAACATCTGGGGGGTAAGTTGTTCTGGAATATCTGGGGGGGGGGGGAAGTTGTTGTAGAATATCTGTGGGGGGTAAGTTGTTGTGAAAAATCTGCGGGGTAAGTTGTTGTGGAACATCTGTGTTTTGTAATTTTTGTGGAACATCTGTGGGTGGTAAGTTTTTGTATAACATCTGTGCGGTTAAGTTTTTGTGGAATATCTGTGGATGATACGTTGTTCTGGAATATCTAGGAGGGTGGGGTTAGTTGTTGTGGAATATCTTTGGGGGGGGGGGGGGCTTCTTCTTCTTCTTCTTCTTCGTTCGCACTGTCTGTCTATATCTGCAGTCCTGTCTCTTGGATAAATTTCACTGTTTTTTGTAACTCATGTATGGAACCGTAGAGCTTATCTTCTTTAGTGGTTTCACTGGGCCAGTAATTATTTCTCAGTGTCTCGTAGTTGATGCAGTTCTGGAGGATATGTTCCACGGTTTGGGGCACCTGGGCACATGTACATAGATTAGTAGTACCAACCTTAAACTTTGTATACATATGACTTCGGAGTCGGCTGTGTCCTGTTCGGAGACGGAAGATGGTGACTTGTTCCTTTCTGTTTAGCATGTGATAGTCATCATGTGGTGGTGCTTGTGGCTTCCTGTAGGTTTTTATCATGCTTTTCTTCTGATTATAGGTGACTGGTATGTCTGGTTGCTCCATTTCAGTGCCCTCTTTGGCCAGATGGTCAGCTTTCTCATTGCCTGGTATCCCACAGTGGGAGGGAATCCACTGCAAAGTGACTCCATGTTGTAAGCCAATTTTTGACAAGGCATCCTTAAGGTCTGGTAGTTTGTTGCACTGAAGAGCCTCCAGTACTGATCTTGCATCTGTGAGAATTACTACAGGACATGTATCAATTCTGGAGTCTGATAGTTTTTCAACTGCAGCAATAATTGCCCTAACTTCTGCATCAAAGTTGTTGCAGTATTTACCAGTGGGTATGGAAATCTTGTCAATGGTGTTGTTTGGATATTCAATATATGCTCCTGCCCCACCATTTTTTATGGCACTATGTGCAGATCCATCTGTATACACACGTATCCAGGTGTCACATGGATATTTGTCATCTAGAACACTAAGTGTGGCTATTGATCTTACAAGACTGCTCTGCATCTCACCATTCTGCACATCTTTCACTTCAGTCTGAATAGTTATTTGTGTATAATCTGCTTCTTTCCATGGTGTATGCTCTGGTACATATGATAATGGAGTGACTACAGTTGGAAGGTCAGGTATCAGCTTACGCATACGCTTGGCCTGATGAATGAAGCTGCTTCTTTTAAGCCGTCCTAATGCCAAGTTATTGAATCTCTCCTTCAGGGGATGGCTTACAGAGCTAAGGAATTTTTCTCCCATGGTCATGACCTTTGTGTCTCTACGTTCCTTTAGCGGTTGAACACCAACTATTTTCTGCATTTCTACTATTGGTGTGGACCTCATGGCACCTGTGATAATCCGTAGTGACTGATTTTGAACCTTGTCTAGATTATGCAGCGTAGTGTTTGATGCTGTGCACCAAGATGTTGAGCCATATTCTAAATGTGGTAGAATACTTTGCTGATATACGTTCTTGAGGATTCTTTCACTAGCTCCCCATGTAGTCCCACTCAATTTTCTTAATATGGCTAGTTTTCTTCTGGCTTTTGCTTCTGCACTGTTGATGTGTTGCTTCTAAGTCAGTTTTGAGTCAAGAGTCACTCCTAAGTAAGTGGGTTGGTTGTCCATCCTTAAGGGTATTTCATTTAAGGGGGGTGCTAAATTGTTGCGGAATATCTGTGGGGGGCGGTAACTTGTGGTGGAATAATTTTTTTTTTGGGGGGGGGGGGTTAATTTTTTCTGGAATATCTGTGGGTTGTAAACTGTTCAGGAATATCTGGGGGGTGTAAGTTGTTGTGGAACATCTTGGGGGTGGGGGGGGGGGGGTGCCAAGTAGTTGTGGAATATCTGTGTGGGATAAGTTGTTCTGGAATATCTGGGTGGGGCGGGGGAGTTCGTAAGTTCTTGTGGAATATCATGGGGGGGGGGGGGGCGGGCTAAGTTGTTGTGGAATATCTGTGGGGGGTATTTTGTGGAATATATAGGGGGGGGGGGTATGTTGTTGTGCAATATCTGTGTTGGGATTGAGATATGTTTTTGTGGAATATATGAGGGGTAAGTTGTTGTGGAATATCTGTGGGGGGTAATTTGCTGTGGAATATATGTGGGGGAAGTAAGTTGTAGTGGAACATCTGGGGTGGGCGATAAGCTGTTGTGGAATATTTGTGGGCGGTTACGTTATGAGGAACATCTGGGGCGTCGTAATTTGTTGTGGAATATTTGTTAGAAGGGGATAATAAATTGTGGAATATCTGTGGATGGGGGTACGTTGTTGTGCAACATCGTGGGGCTTAAGTTGTTGTGGAATATCTTTGAGGTGGGGGGGGGGAGATGTTGTGGATTATCTGTTGGGGGGGGGGGTGTAAGATGTTGATGAATATCAGTGGGGGGGGGGTAAGTTGTTGTGGAATATCTGTGGTGTGTAAGTTGTTATGAAATATCAAGCGATTTTAAGTTGTTGTGGATCATCTGGGGGTGTGGCGGGGTAAGTTGTTTTGGAACAGCTGTGGGGCGGGGGATGCGGGGTAAGGTATTATGGATCGTCTTGGGGCGTTAGTTATTATGGAATACATGTGGGCGATTAAGTTGTTGTGAAATATCTAGGGGTTAAGTTGTTGTGGAATATCTTGTGGGGGTAATTTGTTGCGGAATATCTGGGAGGGGGGGGGGTAAGTTATTGTGTTATATATGTGTGATAAGTTTCTGTGGAGTATCTAGGGGGGTAAGTTGTACTAGTATATCTCGGGGGTTGCGTTGTTCTGGTATATGTAGCGTGGTAAGTTGATGTGGAACATTGGGGGGGGGGGGTGCTGGGGGCTAAGTTGTTGTGAAAAATCTGTGGTTGGGGGGTGGTAAGTTGTTCTGGAATATCTGGGGGGGGTGGTAAGTTGTTGCGGAATATCTGTGGGGGGTGGTAAGTTGTTGTGGAATATCTGTGGGGGGTAAGCTGTTGTGGAACATCTTGGGGGGGGGGGATACGTTGTTGTGGAATAACTGTGGGTGGTAAGTTGTTGTGGAAGAACTGTGGGGGCTAAGTTGTTGTGGAATATCTTGGGGGGGGGGCGATAAGTTGTTGCCGAATATCTGTGTGTGTGGGTGGGGGGGGGGGTGGTAAGTTGTTCTGGAATATCTGATGGGGGTAAGTTGTTGTTTAACATCTGGGGGGGGGGGGGAGGGTAAGTTGTTGTGAAATATCTGGGGAGGGGGGGGTAAGTTGTTGTGGAACATCTTGTGGGGGGGGGAAGTTTTTGTGGAATATCTGTGGGGGGTAAGTTGTTGTTGAATATCTGTGGGGGGTAAGTTGTTGTTGAATATCTGTGTGAGGAGGTAGGTTGTTGTTAAATACCATTGAGGGGGTATGTTCTTGTGTAATATCTGGGAGGGGGTAAGTTGCTGTATAATATCTCTGGATTTGGTAAGGTTTTGTGGAATATCTGAGCGGGTGTAACGTGTTATGGAATATCTCTGGAGGGGAGGGTAAGTTGTAGTGGAATATCTGTGGTAGTGGGGTAAGTTGTTGTGGAATATCTCTGCGGGGTAAGTTGTTGTGGAACATCTGTGTGGGGGGGGGGGGTGTAAGTTGTTGTGGAATATATGCTTGATGGGGTACATTGTTGTGATATATCTCTTTGAGGGGGGTAAGAAATCGTGGAATATCTGTGGATGGGGGTACGTTGTTGTCTAACATCTTGGGGCTTAAGTATTTGTGGAAGATCTGTGTGGGGTGTAAGATGTTGTGGATTATCTCTTTGGGGATATGTTGTTGAGGAATATCTGTGGGGGGGGGGGGGGGTTAAGTTGTTGTGGAATATCTGTGGGGTGTAAGTTGTTATGGAATATTAGGGGGTTGTAAGTTGTTGTGGAACATCTGGGGGTGTGGCGGGGTAAGTTGTTGTGGAACAGCTGTGGGGGGGGGGGGGGGGTAAGTTGTTGTGGAACATCTTGGGGGGTTAGTTGTTATGGAATATATGTGGGCGATTAAGTTGTTGTGGAATATCTAGGGCGTTGTTGTCGTATATCTGTGTGGGTGCGTTGTTGTGGTATATCTGGGGGGTGCGTTGTTGTCGTATATTTGCGGGGATGCGTTGTTTCCGTATATCTGGGTGGGTGCGTTGTTGTCGTATATCAGCGGGGGTGCGTTGTTTTTTTATATCTGGGGGGGTGCGTTGTTGTGGTATATCTGGGTGGGTGCGTAGTTGTCGTATATCTGCGGGGGTGCGTAGTTGTCGTATATCTGCGGGGGTGCGTTGTTGTCGTATATCTGCGGGGGTGCGTTGTTGTCGTATATCTGCTTGCGTGCGTTGTTGTCGTATATCTGCGGGAGTGCATTGTTCTGGTATATTCGGGGGGTGCGTTTTTGTGGTATATCGGGGAGGGGTGCGTTTTTGCGGAATATCTGAGAGGGGCGGGGCTTTGTTGATTATCTGTTGGGGAGGGGCTTTGTGGTGGATTATCTTGAGGGGGGCTTTGTTACTGAATATCTGGATGGGGGGGGGGGGAGGGGCGTGTTGTTATGGAATTTCTTTGGGGAGTGCGTTGTTGTGGAATATCTGTGGGGGGTGGGGGTAAGTTCTTGTGGAATATCTGCGGGGGGGGGGTAATTTCTTGTGGAATATCTGTGGGGGGTTTACGTTCTTGTGGAATATCTGTGGGGGGGGGGGTAGTAAGTTGTTGTGGAACATCTGCTGTAGGGTATGGTGTTATGGAATATCCGGGGGGGGGGGGGTTAATTTGTGGTGGAATATCTGTAAGGGTGGCAAGTTGTTGTGGAATATATGTTGGTGGGGGAGGGGGTATTTTGTGGAATATCTAGGAGGGGGTAAGTTGTTGTGCAATATCTGTGGGGGAGGGATGTAAGTTGTTGTGGAATATCTGACGGGTAAGTTGTTGTGGAATATCTGTGGGGGATAAGTTTTTGGGGAATATCTGAGTGGGTGGTTAATTTCTTGTGGAATATCTGTTGGAGGCGTAGGTTGTTGTGGAATATCTGTAGGAGGTACATTGTTGTGGAACATCGGGAGGATTTCCCAAGTGGTTGTGGAATATCTGTGGTGGGTATTTTGTATAATATCTAGTAGAGGTTAAGTTGTTGTGCAATATCTGTGGTGGGAGGGATGTAAGCTGTTGTGAAATATATGAGGGGTAAGTTGTTGTGGAATATATGTGGGGAGGGGGGGGGGTAAGCTGTTGTGGAATATCTGTGGGGGGGGGGGGGTAAGTTGTTGTTGAATATCTGAGTGGGTGGTTAATTTGTTGTGGAATATCTGTTGCAGGGGTAAGTTGCTGTGTAATATCTGACGGGGTACGTTGTTGTGGGACAAGTTGTTGTGAAATATATGAGGGGTGTAAGTTGTTGTGGAACATCTGACGGAGAGGGGGGTGTAAGTTGTTGTGGAACATCTGGTGGGGTGGTGGGTAAGTTGTTGTGGAATATCTGTGGGCGTGTAAGTTGTTGTTTAGTTTCTGGAGGGGGGGGGGAGTGTAAGTTGTTTTAGAATATCCGTGGGGGGGGGGGGTGTAAGTTGTTGTGGAATATCCTTGGGAGTGTAAGTTGTTTTAGAATATCTTTGGGTGTGTAAGTTGTTGTAGAATATCCGTTGGGGTGTTAGTTGTTTTAGAATATCCGTGGGGGTGTAAGTTTTTTTAGAATATCCCTGGGGGCCGTAAGTTGTTGTGGAATATACGTGGGGGGGGGGGGAATTGTTGTGGAATATCTGTGATGGGGGGGGGGGGGGTAAGTTGGTGTTGATTATCTGAGGGGGTAAGGTGTTGTGGAATATCTTTTGATGGGGGGAGGGGGTAAGTTGTTTTGGAATATCCGGGGGTTATAAGTTGTTGTGGAACATCTGGGGATGTGGTGGGGTAAGTTGTTGTGGAACATCTTGGGGGGTTAGTTGTTATGGAATATATGTGGGCGATTAAGCTGTTGTGGAATATCTAGGGGGTTACGGTGTTGTGGAATATCTTGTGTGGGTAACTTGTTGTGGAATATTTGGGGGGGGGGGGGGAGGATAAGTTATTGTGTTATATCTGGGTGGTAAGTTGTTGTGGAATATCTAGGGGGGTAAGTTGTTGTGGTATGTCTTGGGGGTTTCGTTGTTCTGGTATATGTAGATGGGTAATTTGTTGTGTAATATCTATGGGTGTTAGTTTTCATAGAATATAAAGGTGGGTGCGTTGTAGTGGTATATCTGAGGGGTGTGGTATTGTGGTATATCCGGGGGGGGGGGGTTGTTGTACATCTGGGGGGGTGCGTTGTTGTCGTATATATGGGGGTGGGGGTGAGTTGTTGTTGTAGATCTGGGGGGTGCTTTGTTGTCGTATATCTTTAGGGTGCGTTGTTGTCGTATACCTGTGTGGGTGCGTTGTTGTCGTATATCAGGGAGGTGCGTTGTTGTCGTATATCTGTGTGGGTGCGTTGTTGTCGTATATCTGGGGGGTGCGTTGTTGTCGTATATCTGCGGCGGTGCATTGTTCTGGTATATTCGGGGGGTGCGTTGTTGTGGTATATCGGGGAGTTGTGCGTTGTTGCGGAATATCTGAGAAGGGCGGGTCTTTGTTGATTATCTGTTGGGGAGGGGTTTTTTGGTGGATTATCTTGAGGGGGGCTTTGTTACTGAATATCTGGGGGGTGTTGTTATGGAATTTCTTTGGGGAGTGCGTTGTTGTGGAATATCTGTGGGGAGTGCGTTGTTGTGGAATATCTGTGGGGGGTTGGGGTAAGTTCGTGTGGAATATCTGCTGGTTGGGTAAGTTCTTGTGGTATATCTGTGAGGGGTTTGCGTTCTTGTGGAATATCTGTGAGGGGTTTACGTTCTTTTGGAATATCTGTGGGAGTGGGGGTAAGTTGTTGTGGAACATCTGGGGGATACGTTGTTGTGTAATATCTGTGGGGGGTTGGGGGTAATTTGTGGTGGAATATCTGTAAGGGTGGCAAGTTGTTGTGGAATATTTGTGTGTGGGGGGGGGGGGTATTTTGTGGAATATCTAGGAGGTGGTAAGTTGTTGTGTAATATCTGTGGTGGGAGGGATGTAAGATTTTGTGGAATATATGAGGGGTAAGTTATTGTGGAATATCTGTGGGGGGTAAGCTGTTGTGGAATATCTATGGCGGGGGGTGGGGGTAAGTTGTTGTGGAATATCTCAGTGGGTGGTTAATTTGTTGTGGAATATCTATTGGAGGGGTAAGTTGCTGTGGAATATCTGACTTGGTACGTTGTTGTGGGACAAGTGGTTGTGGAATATCTGAGGGGTGTACGTTGTTGTGGAATATCTGGCGGGGGGGGGGGGTAAGTGTTGTGGAACATCTGGTGGGGGGTGGGTAAGTTGTTGTGGAATATCTGTGGGCGTGTAATTTGTTGTTTAGTTTCTGGGGGATAGTGTATGTTGTTGTAGAATATCCGTGGATGCGTAAGTTGTGGTGGAATATCCTTCAGGGTGTAAGTTGTTTTAGAATATCCATGGGGGTGTAAGTTGTTGCGGAATATCCTTGGGAGTGTAAGTTGTTTTAGAATATCCGTGGGTGTGTAAGTTGTTGTAGAATATCCTTGGGTGTGTAAGTTGTTGTAGAATATCCTTGTGGGTGTTAGGTGTTTTAGAATATCCTAGGGGGTGTAAGTTGTTTTAGAATATCCCTGTTGGCGGGGAGTAAGTTGTTGTGGAATACACGTGGGGGGGGGGGGGGGAATTGTTGAGGAATATCTGTGATGGGGGGGGGGGAGGGTAAGTTGGTGTTGAATACCTGAGGGGGTAAAAGTTGTGGAACATCTTTTGGTGGGGGGGGGGGGCGGTAAGATGTTGTGGAATATGTGGGGTGTAAGTTGTTGTTTAATATAGGGGGGGGGTTGGTTGTTGTGGTATATCGGGGGTGGGGAGGGGGTACGTTTCTGTGGAAGATCTCGAGCGGTAAGTTGTTCTGGTATATCTGTGGGGTTGCGTTGTGGTATAGCTAGGGGGTAAGTGGTTGTGGAATATCTGTCGGGGGATAAGTTGTTGAGGAATATCTTTGGGGGTGGGGCTGGTCAGTTGTTGTGGAATATCTGTGGGGGGTAAGTTTTTGTGAAACATCTGTGGGGGGTAAGTTTTTGTGGAACATCTGTATGGAGTAAGTTGCTGTGGAACATCTGTGTGGGGTAACGTGTTGTGGAATATCTGTGAGGGATAAGTTTTTGTGGAACATCTGTGCGGGGTAAGTTGTTGTGGAACATATGTGGAATGTAAGTTGTTATGGAACATCTGTGGGGGGTAAGATTGTGTGGAACATCTGTGGGGGGTAAGTTGTTGTGGAACATCTGTGGGGGGTAAGTTTTTGTGGAACATCTGTGGGGGGTAAGTTGTTGTGGAACATCTGTGGGTGGTAAGTTTTTGTGGAATATCTGTGGGGCGATAAGTTGTTGTGGAACATCTGTGGGGGGTAAGTTGTTCCGGAACATCTGTGGGGGGTAGGTTGTTGTGGAACATATGTGGATGTTTAGTTGTTGTCGAATATCTGTGGGGGGAAAGTTGTTGTGGAACATCTGTGGGGGGGGGGGGGGGGTAAGTTTTTGTGGAATATCTGTGGGGGATAAGTCGTTGTTGAATATCTGTGGGGGGTAAGTTGTTGTGGAATATATGTGGGGGGTAAGTTGTTGTGGAATATCTCGAGCGGTAAGTTTTTGTGGAATATCTGTGGGGGGTAAGTTGTTGTGGAATATCAGTGGGGGGTAAGTTGTTGTGGAACATCCTTGGGAGTGTAAGTTGTTTTAGAATATCCTTGGGTGTGTAAGTTGTTCTAGAATATCCGTTTGGGTGTTAGTTGTTTTAGAATATCCGTGGGGGTGTAAGTTTTTTTAGAATATTCCTGGGGGCCGTGAGTAAGTTGTTGTGGAATATACGTGGGGGGGGGGAATTGTTGTGTAATATCTGTGATGGGGGGGGGGGGGGTAAGTTGGTGTTGATTATCTGAGGGGGTAAGGTGTTGTGGAATATCTTTTGATGGGGGGGGGGGGTAAGTTGTTTTGGAATATCCGGGGGTTATAAGTTGTTGTGGAACATCTGGGGATGTGGTGGGGTAAGTGTTGTGGAACATCTTGGGGGGTTAGTTGTTATGGAATATATGTGGGCGATTAAGCTGTTGTGGAATATCTAGGGGGTTACGGTGTTGTGGAATATCTTGTGTGGGTAACTTGTTGTGGAATATTTGGGGGGGGGAGGATAAGTTATTGTGTTATATCTGGGTGGTAAGTTGTTGTGGAATATCTAGGGGGGTAAGTTGTTGTGGTATGTCTTGGGGGTTGCGTTGTTCTGGTATATGTAGATGGGTAATTTGTTGTGTATATCTATGGGTGTTAGTTTTCATAGAATATAAAGGTGGGTGCGTTGTAGTGGTATATCTGAGGGGTGTGGTATTGTGGTATATCCGGGGGGGGGGGGTTGTTGTACATCTGGGGGCTGTGGTGCTGTCGTATATCTGGGTAGGTGCGTTGTTGTCGTATATAGGTGGGGGTGGGGGTGAGTTGTTGTCGTAGATCTGGGGGGTGCTTTGTTGTCGTATATCTTTGGGGTGCGTTGTTGTCGTATATCTGTGGGGTGCGTTGTTGTCGTATATCAGGGGGGTGCGTTGTTGTCGTATATCTGTGTGG
>WNKJ01000219.1:0-20176 GCA_009760885.1 Achatina immaculata | reverse complement strand
GAAAGGCAACAAGTGCTAAAACCTGCAGATGAACCTCAGCAAACTTTAACAGTGATGGCTACACCACAGTGTAAACAAACTACAGAATCAGGACCAGATCAATTGCCACAAAAGTCTATTATAGGTGACTTGAATTTTCTAAGTCAACTCTTGAAGAAATTAGATCATATAAAGTTATCAATATTTAAATATCCAGTGATTCTCTCATTGTGGTTACTGAAGTTTGTGAAGTCTGTGGTAGTTGTTGACAGCTGTGAAATTTGTGGTGGTCACTAAAAGTTAAAAATTATTTATAATGGAAAGGAGAAAAAATGCAGAAATACAGTATAAACTTACAATCAGATCAGTCTGTCAGGCAGTCAGTCAGTCATTTGCATGTCCCTTGCGGAACTTTGCCTCTCTAACAGCTCTCCTGTAGTTCTCTCAGTTGTGAGCAAGATGCACTGCTGATGCATCCATTTGCAGATCATCAGCTATGTCTTGCAGTCATCTTCACCTTGGTCTTCTCTTTCTTTTTCCCATTATGTACCCTTCCAAGATGGTCTTCTCTTAATTATCATGTCATGTCCAAAATATTTAAGTTTTCTCTGTTTAATTGTCCTTTCTTGCTAACCTTTTTCAATATTAAGTTCTTGTAGTATGGATATGTTTGTTCATTTTGTGTCCATGATATTTGAAGGACTCTTCTGCAGCATTTACATTTAAAGGCATTTATGTGTTTCTCAGTTGTTTTGTTAAGTGTCCAGGTCTCACAGCCGTATGTTGCAATGGGAAAGATGCATGCTCTTAGAAATCTTATGATATAATCAAATCAGAGTTATATAAATATTAAGAGAAATCATGTTTTAATAAAATACAAAATATAAATGTAAACTGTAAAATATTTTTTTTTTTTTTTTTTTTTCTGAACATTGATTTCTGTAATTTAGAGAGAGAGAGAGAGACAGACAGACAGAGAGAGATAGACAGAGAGAGAGAGAGACAGAGAGAGAGAGATTGACAGAGAGAGAGAGAGAGAGAGAGAGAGCGGCATAGAAAAACCTCATGTTTTCCAATTTGTGGAAAGGAGGAATTGCTGTTTCAGAGTTATTTGTTTATAACCCAATCAATCAGCTGGTAAAATTATTTGTCAGAATGACTAAATGAGCCATTGTTCTGTTTATTGACAGAGATAGATTTGATACATCATCAAGTTTTGGCAAGATTTGGTGTGAATGAAGAGGCCATTTCATCTCTTCGCACCACCATGGAGAAAGTCACAGAAAAGCAGGCAGGTGCAGACAAAAGATTTAAACATGCTGAAACCAAGTTGTTGGACATAAACAAACAGCTGAGTGATCTTTCTATGGCTGAAAAACAACAGAAGAAAAGACTGAAAGAACACACAGACAAGATCACTGACAAACAAGCTGAAATACAGAAACATTGTGAATCCAGACTTCAGAGTTTAGAGAAACTATTAAAGAAATTAACTACAAGACAGGATAAGCTAGAAGAAGAAGGCTGTTCTAGAGATGGCATGAATGAAAATCTTGAGAGAAAGATAAAAGATATCTGTGATGACACTGAGACTGTGAAGAGTAAATGCTCTGGCCTAGAATCTTGGCTTGGAGAAACAGATTCTACAGTAAAAGATTTGTTCAACAGAATGGTCTCACAAGAACAGGTCACACAGTCTCTGTGTACAAAAGTGGACACTAACATGGTAACACTTGAGACATTCTCAGCAAGTCAAGAGAGAAATGATGAGATTTTGAGAGAGTTTAAAGACACATTGCAGGTGACAGGGACAAGAATACAGGAAGAACTAGAGAAATTGGAAGAACAAATTCAACAAACAGAAACTGGTGTAAGTAGTAGTTTATTATTTACAACATCACATGTTAAGTTTATATGTGCATAGAAATTATTTGGTTTTATTTTCCCAGTGTTTTAATAAATTTGATTTATGTAAGTAATGGCATGGGAAGGATGTAGAATGTAAGATGTGAGTAAATAGTGTTTAAAAAAATTTCTATTCATGATTTTTTTTTTTAAAGTTTGCTTAATTACTTTTCTTTAAATATAAATTCCTGAGCTTAATGTTTTGAACTCCATGTTTACATCAGTTCAAGAATGTGTGTCAGCTGATGGTGAACAGACTTAAACCTTTAGAAGATTTAAGAAGTGTACTTAATCAGAGGGCCAGGACACAAGTTGATAATGTCAAACAGGTAAATCACTATGACAAATATGGGAAATGATATGGTGAGTTTAATCAAAACTACAATGATCCAGTCAGTAAAAGATGGCATATCACAATATTATACTACTGTGTTATACCACAGAGAACACTCATGATAAGATTGGTTGGAGACAGAGGAAGAGGCCACCTATGCGGGAGGTGGATAGTGGAAATAACACAAATCTGCAAATTTTCGATTCATTCATTCATTCATTTGCATGTCCCTTGCGGAACTTTGCCTCCCAAACAGCACTCCTGTAGGCCTCTCGGTTGTGAGCAAGATGGCCTGCTGCTGTTGCATCCACTTCCAGATCGTCAACGATGTCTTGCAGCCATCTTTGTTTTGGTCTTCCTCTTTTTCTTTTTCCCATTATGTATCCTTCCAATACGGTCTTCTCTAAATTATCATGACGTTTAATGTGTCCAAAATTTTCGATTATACAAAGCAAAATGCCAGAAGTCGGTGTGACCCCTATATGATGAAAGATATGTGAGAAAGTAGACAAGATACAGGCAGTTTTCAGTATCAGATAATTTAGAGATAATTTATTTTTACCATTTTCATTCTAGTTTAAAATATTTTAGAACAAGATAAAGTGAAAGTCAGTAAGAACTAATCATTTATTGTGTGATTTTCTAAAGATTTTCTCATTAAATCTGTCATATGCAAATAAAAATAACAGTGAATTTGACATATTATGGCTAAACTGATAAGGACCGGAAGAAGAGATGATATTTCATTTGTTTTCATGTCCCTTGCTGGAGTCCCCACCTAGCCATGGGGGGGGGGGAGTTTGGGCTTGCATATTCTAGCAGTGCTAAGAGCTATGCTGGCAGTAGCTTAGCTACTAACAGGATCTTCCAATATGACAGATTGAGGGGGAAGGATCAGACAAACAGAGACTCTGATCTGCTGCCTTGTAGGCAGCTGGGGACAGCCAAAGGCTAAGGAGGGCAACTTGACAGACATGCCATTGAAGATGGATGCTTTAAGCAACACAGTTACGACGTCATGGATTATATGGATAAACTGTGGTGCTTACCCCATGGAGACCTGCCAGGTGGAGTAAATACCGGAGCTTATGCCTCAAAAGAGTCCACCCCATGCTACTGATGGCCACCCACCTCTGTGTTGCAGAGCCAAGACACAGAGATAAGGGTCAGACACTACTGTCAAAAAGCAAGAACACACAACATCGTGCAGTGGAATGCAGAAAGATTATTTAATAAAAAGTATCCACCTAACAACAGGAGGAAATAGACATAGCCTGCATACAGGAGACACATCTAAATGAAGATAACAAATTCTTCATCAGAGGCTTTCAGACATTCCATCTAGATAGGGAAGGTCCTGGGAGAAGTACTGATTTTCACATGGAACCACCTTGCAAGCAGCAAAATAACAGTGAATACTGGAGACCAGTCAGAAATTTTAGGAGTGGACAAAACAACACCAACTGAAAGCATCAAAATGTACAGTGTCCACTGCCCACTAAATAAAATTATGTCATTAGAGAGCTTGAAAACAGCAGCCACAATCTACTGGATACTTTAACAGCCTCTGACAGATGGGGATACCAGGAAACAAATAGCAGAGGTGAGGAAGTGGAGGACTGAGGGAATAGATAACAACCTGCAACTGATCAACAAGGCAGAAGAAAAACCTGGCTACTGTTCCATGGCAGACTACCTCCACCTCAGACCTAGCTTTCTGCACAGCAGACATCCATCACAAAGTAGAAAGACAGGTGCTTGACCAGCTCACAGGTAGTGATCACAGACAAATAAAGTTCACAATACACATGGATCATGTCCCACAACAACCAAAACTGATGCCAAGATGGAACTATAAATGAGCGGTCTGGGAAGAACATGCCTGACTAACTGACCAATACTGTAAGCTGTTGAACACATGTAGAAACAACCTGAATGGGGTAGATGGAAGTGTATGGTTCAGTTTTACAAGAAGATAGAAAGAGTAAGGAAACAGGCAGAAGTAAGAATGACAGAAAACAAGATGAACACATACAAATGAAGAATATACAATAATCCAATATTTTTGCAAAAGTCTTTTTCAAGGATCACATGCAAAAAAACAATACAACAGATAAAAACATGAAAAATAGCTGAAAAATATCGACTTACCTTATTGTGGTCCCCTCCTAGTAAGAAAAATGGGCACAAAATGCGGCCAAATAGACATAGTACAGCAAAAAATGGAAATCAGTGATTGGCTGAGAAATGATATAAAGGGATGATCACAGAGGTAAACAAGATGGCATTATGCCCCAGATAGCCCTAGCTAGCCCCCCCCCCCATTTTTGCTTACCCATGGCCTAAACAAAAGCTACCCAGATGAATTAAAAGATAAAAGAGTGAGAAGACAGTATGGTGGATTGAAGAAGGTTCAGAAAGGACAAGACTGCTTCCTTAGGATATTTAAATCTTACTTGCACTTGTAAGAATTCCAAGTAACTGCGAGCTGTTGTTCTTTACAGCCAGTGCAAATGCTTCTTTAGCAGACTCTACCACCATGGAGACAATGGCGATCCCTGCCCTGTTAGCCAGGCTTGGCCTGTTAGTGGGGCTTACCATGGAGAGGTGGGACAGGGTCTTGGTCAGCTATGGTTTGCTAACCCTGACGCTGGCATATCAGCTATGGGTCACTGATTGCCTCATTGGACAAGCATCTTCATCCCCCCAAGGATGTTTAGATAAAGGAGCTAACAAAACCCACTGAGGGTTACAGAAGGATAGAAAGAGCTTGAAAATAAAACTTTAATTGCCTGCAGCAAGAATGAGAAAATGCAGCAAAGTGAGTCAGGCTAAGATAAGAAATTTGGGCATGAATGTCAGAAATAGAACAAAGTTGCAACTACAAGGGGAAGTCACTAAGTAACTCATAAATTGAAATATTTTATCAATAGCAGTTATTAGGTAGTATTTAAATATATCCTTAAAAGGTACCATCATCCAAATTTATAATAGTTGTATGTAGGGGGTGCTGTGAGTTACATCCACATGTGCAAAGGAATAACAAAATGTCTAACCAACTGTTAGTGTGTACCAAAGAAGAACAGAGAAATGTAGTGTAGTGCAATTTTTATAGGCTAAAGGACATTCAGCTGAGGATATTCATAAGAAAATGATTACAGTTTATGCTGAAAAGTGTTTATCACATAAAGAATGCCTCAATGCAATGGAAACACCTGTCATTGCCATGCGCAAAAAAATTAAAGATTATGCCTTCTGTGGGGAAGGTTATGCTGACAGTGTTCTGGGATTATCAAGGAGTGTTGTTAACCAAGTTCCAGAAGTATGGTGACAGTGTGAATTTTGTATCATACTGTAAAGTTCTGTTGATGCTAGGGGATGCAATTTGAAGAAAACATCCTGGTCTGCTGACTAGATGTGTGCTTCTCCTTCATGACAATGCCAGACCACATATAGCTCAGTTAACCCAAGAGAAAATTAGCCAGTTGGGTTGGGAAGTTCTTGAACATCTACCCTATAGTCCTGACTTAGCTCCAAGTGATTTTCACCTGTTTGGTCCATTGAAAAACCACCTTGGTGGGAGAAGGTTCTCGAGTGATGAAGAGGTGGAAACAGAAGTAAAAATGGTTCAGAAATCAGACTCCCAATTTTTACACCATGGGTATTGCATCACTGATTACACAATGGGACAAATGTATCAATATTGGTGGTGATTACGTTGAGAAAAAGGGGAATAAAATAGGTTCAAAAATTAAAAGTTTTCAAATTACTATCACATTAATTTTTGGTAACAGGCAGTTTCTAGTTGCTTAGTGATTTCTCCTCATAGATGGAAAAGTAAAATAGTTTAAGGAAAGCTGAATTTCTTGTTAACTTTAGCTGGGTGGAAACAGCCACTCTGGAATATAAAACATTGTTTCAGAACTTTCTGAGATCATCCATCAGAAGAACAGAAGCTGATTGCAGTTACAGAAATGTCCCATTTTCCTTGCTGGTCTTCTTGACAGAAGTGCTTGGTGACTGGTGTCAGTGCCCTCTTGGATATGTCATTCGGACGCTCATTAAACTAAACTCTTAAATGTAAGCCAGTCTTCTTTATATACTTCATATCATAATGCTTGCACACAATGGCGTAAATGACATTGCGAGAAGTGTAAGTAAACTCTACTGAAATGGAAAGGACAAGTATTGCATTTAAGGTGATCACAGTGTCTGATACCAGTGAAAGTCATGTCATCTGACCTGAGGCAACTTCTAACTAATAGGTCCTTGAAGTTCTTGTCCCTTGTCAGTATGCCACCAGTGGAGGTTATACAGAGAGTTCTCATTTGTCAGGGTTGGTCTGGAGGAGATGGAGATGATGAAACAAGTACATAGTGGAGACTGGCTTATAGACTTGAAAACTGCTACATGCAGGAGTATGGGACACCAGAACCACTTGGTTTGAACTTGAAATTCAGCTATATTTAACCTTTTCTTTTCTCCAAAATCAAAGGTGATTTTGTATGATTAATTTATAAACCAAGATTTTACAGCTGTGTGCTCATTAATTAATACAGCTTTTCTTAAATAAACATTTCATTGTCAGTTTTACTGCAATGACTATGTGTATATTTATATATTTAGTATTGTATATATGCATATCTTGGCAGTTACATAGACCAGGATGGTGACACCAAAAAGGAAGTTAAAATTCAAATTGAAAAAGCAGCATTGACCTTCAAGAATCTTGAGAACATATGGCATTCAAAATTTATAAGGACAAAATCCAAGTTAAAATTATTGAATTCAAATGTAATATCCACCCTCATTTATGTATGTGAAACATGGAAAACAACTAAAGAAATAGACAAGAAATTAGACTCTTTTGAAAACAACTGCCTGAAGAAAATACACAGTATAAAGTAGTACTAATTCAAGAATAACACAGAGATAAGACAGATGAGCAAACAACAACCTGTCTCATTGGTGATCAGAAAAAGAAGATGGACATATGTTGGTCATGTGCTGAGAAGAAACAACCAGAGAATCCCAAAACAAGCTATTAAGTATAATACAAAAGGGTGAAGAAAAAGAGGTTGACCACATGAAACCCTAAAGAAAACATTGTTAAGAGAGACTTGTTTAATAGGAATAACATCCTTTGATGAGATTGAAAAGCTGACTGAAAACAAGAAATCTTGGCAAGCTACCATGCGAGCCCTATGTGATGTCTGGCAACATGGGTAGGATGTGATGTGATGATATCACAGAACTGTTTGTGTGTCATTAAATCACTCTTTGACAGTACTTTATATCTAACTCAAGTGAAGAAAGTGGGAAAAAATATCTTAGAATCATGATCTTCAAGCTGACATTGAGTTTATTAGAATCTATTTAATTGAAAATAGCCAACTTTTATTTTGAAAAAAAGGAGATGAGGTTATTTCTTTAATAATCTGAGAAATTGATGGCACTGAGATTTTTAATATCAAATATAAGAGAGTTATGAAATCTGATGTAAACAAAACTAAACTGTATGCATTTAAAAAATATTCTACACCTCAGCTCCACGAGATGGTGAAGAAAGTAGAAACCATATCTCCAAAGGTGACACAACTAGGTAAGCTACAAAATATGGACATCCTCACAAACTGTTTGGTTTGTTAAGGATTTTGATAACAAAATTTGAAAAAAAAATTGTTAAAGAATTGAGTTATTTGTCTGTATGCACTGTCCTTGAATTTTTCCACATTAATATCTTAAGAACCAGAAACTTATTTTCTATTTCCTTGTTTAGTGTTAACATTTGCAGATGTTTTCTGATGGAGGCAGTTTTAGCCAAATTTTGACATTCCTTGGTGGTGCTTTAAGTCAAATGTCCATACTCTGTTATACTTATTTTCCAGTTTATCAGCATATATTTTACTTATTTTCCGTTTTATCAGTGTTTGTTTTATTTATATTTTTATTCTATCAGCATCTGTTTTACTTATTTTCAAATTTATCACCATGTTTTACTTATTATTTTAGTCTATCAGCATCTGTTTTACTTATTTTCCAGTTTATCAGCATCTGTTTTACTTATTTTCCAGTCTATTAGTATCTTTTTTACTTATTTTTTTAGTCTATCAGTGTCTGTTTTGCTTATTTTCCAATCTATCAGCATCTGTTTTACTTCCTTTTTTAGTCTTTTATCATCAACAAGGGTTAATTTATAAGTTCTCGGCATAAGGTACAAATACTTGAAACACACAGTTGTTATTAGGTGCATTTGTAGAGCAGGTTAACGTAAGATTAAACACCAATTTTCAAGAAATTACCTGCAACCGATTTTTTTTTACAGGCTACTGAAATGGTAACTGATAGTATAAATTTATAAAATGGATAAAATTTCTCATCGATCAGTCATTCATTACCTTTGCATCAAGGGTTTATCATCAAAGGAGATCCATAAGGATATGGTGGAGACTCTAGTAGAGAGTGGCCCTTCTTACAGCACATTGAAGAAATGGGCAGCTCATTTAAAACATGGAAGGGAGAGTCTGGAAGATGATCCCCATCCAGGAAGACCAAGAATGGTAATCACCTATGAAACTACTGGCAGAATCCATCACATGATAATGGGGGATCGATGACTAACTGAGCGGTACATTGCTACTGAGTTGGGCATCTCCCAGGAACATGTTCATGCCATTATTCACAGTGATCTTCAAATGACAAAAGTCTCTGCTCATTGGGTCCCGAAACTTCTTGGAGCTGATCACAAATGACAACGTCTCAACATGTCACGAAAAAATCTTGGCCATTTTTGTGCAGATCTTGAAAAGTTTCTTCAGCAATTTATGTCTATGGATGAGACTTGGGTTCATCATTTTCAACCAGAAACCAAAGAACAGTCAAAGCAGTGGAAACATCATGTATCCCCATCTCCAAAGAAGGCAAGGGTGGCTCTGACTGCAGGAAAAGTGATGGCTTCCATCTTTTGGGTTTCAGAAGGTGTGCTATCTTCAAAAGGGCAGAGCGGTCATCGGAGCCTATTACTCTAATCTTGTGAAGCAACTGTGGGTCAAACTGGAGGAAAATCATCAAGGGAAATTGATGAGAGGAGTCTTCTTTCATCAAGACAATGCTGCAGTTCATAAGTCGGCAGTTGCAATGGCTGCCATTCATGAATGCGACTTCTAGCTTCCTGAACATCCTCCTTATTCCCCAGATTTGGCCACTTTGGACTATTACCTGTTTACCAAACTCAAAAAAGAGTTCAATGGTTGCAAATTTGCTTCAGATGATGATGTCATTCATGCTGTAGACCACTTTCTACTGGCACAACATGCTGACTTTTACAAAGAATGGATACATATGCTCCAGGATCGCTGGACTATTTAACTTGCAAGGAGACTCATTCATTCATTCATTTACATGTCCCTTGCGGAACTTTGCCTTCTTAACAGCACTCCTGTAGGCCTCTTGGTTGTGAGCAAGATGGCCTGCTGCTGATACATCCATTCAAGGGGACTATGTTGAGAAATAATCCAAAAAAGTTGTCCACAAATAATCTGTTGTACCTTAGGGTGAGAACTTATCAATCACCCCTCGTGTTTTACTTACTTTCCAGTCTATCAGCATCTGTTTTACTTATTTTCCAGTCTATCAGCATCTGTTTTACTTATTTTTTAGTCTATCAGCATCTGTTTTACTTATTTTTTAGTCTATCATCATCTATTTTACTTATTTTCCAGTCTATTGACATTTAACATTCTCTTAGCCCTCAACTCATTCTCTCCAACCCGCTCCCCCCCTCTACTCATTCACCCCCCATTCACACACACACCTGCATGCTGATGTATGCTCACCCCAAAATTAATATTAATTTCTAAAAGCAAAAGTTTACAAGAATTATAAAGATAAGGTACTACATTTTTAAAATGTTCATTCCTCACTGTTAGTATGAGCATATTTGTTATCCACTTTTAACCATTCATCATTATTTATTGTCTGATGAAGGTATGAGCTGAAATATCATGTTGTTTCTTTACTAAATGAAAGCTACTACAGTTTTTAATAACTGTACTGTCTATGTATGACAGAATGTACTAGATATCCACACAGCTATCTTTCATCTATGAAGATGGCACATGATAATGATGACAGAATATCTCACCTGCATTTATGTGACAGATTCAGGAAGAAAAATATCCTTTGATTCTGCATTCAGTTTCAGCCATCTAGACAATGGTATAGGTCAGGACATGAATCCTACAATCAATATGATCTCTTCATACATGCTTCCAGTTTTCCATCTTCTTTTGGGGCCAGATTTGGCTTTTAAGTCTCTTTAGAAAGAGCAGATTTCCAGGATGAAAATCATTTTGCCATGTGCAGAGATGGGAAATGTCATATGAAAGACATGGTTTGTAATGAAAGGGAAACATCCAAATTTATAATAGGCACATAATAGACAGTATAAATATAACAACAAGAATGGAGAGATGCATGATATGAGTAAATAAAAGAAAAGAAAGTGAAAAGTAGTTGCATTAGAGACAAAACTGAATATTCTTACTCTCCTGTGTACCACAAATGTCTTTTCATTGAGACCTTTTTAAAACTACTTAATTTAAAACATTTGTCTGTCATATACATTTTTCTGTTTTTCTTTTTTATGCATAATGTATAAAAAAAATAATTGATGTTACAGAGGTGCACCTTACAACACCAGCCATTGGATTCACTGCTTGGTCACTTGCTGGAAAAAAAATTGTAGATCAAGTTGTAACTTCATATGGTAGTTTCTTGTGTAAAGACAGTGGCCACTTTAACCTTCACACAGGAATTTTCACTGCCCCAGTGGCTGGTACTTATGTGGCTTTTATAAAAGTATCTAAACAGAAAGACAATGATTACAGTGAATGGTATCATGTCATATGGAAGAGCACTAAGTCTGGAGTCTTAAATACAGATGGTGTGTGTGGTGTGTCAATTGTAAAGTCTGGCATTATTTGTGACTTGGGTTTGGTACAGATGAAGGCTGGAGATGAACTATATATAATGTCAAATAGTTTACACAACATCGCTGGCATTGTCTTTTCATGTTTTTTAATCAGATAATGTTTGTTTTTATTTTTGTTTTTATTTTTTTAAAAAATATTGTATGGGGATCATCACAGAAAAATTCTTTAAATGCAGATAGTCTCCAGTTTACAGAGTGTCTGGATGAATGTTTACCAATAAAGATACCAAATATTTCAGCAACCAATAATGATAAAATTGCCAGAATTTATTTCTCCGAAGCAGAAACTCATCACGTTTTATGGACAATGATAGAAAGTCACTTTATTGACCTTAACAGATCTCCACTTGTATTTCTTTGGTTGCTCGAGGCGGTACTTAACCCCTGTCTGTGTGTTATGTAACATCTGTGGTGTCACTGATTCACAAGGAGTGATTATTCTCTGGTGGAGATCGTCCAAGTCCTGCACAGGAGTTTTGTACACAAGGCTCTTTATGTATCTACATGGAAAAAAAAATTCTAAGTGGGTTAAGTCAGGTGATCTTGGTGGCCATTCAATGGGACCTCCCCTCCCAATCCAGTTTTGTAGGAATCAGTTATCCAGAAAATTGTTGATGCCCCTAGCATAATGTGAGGGGTTTGGGGAGGAGGCCTGTCATGTTGAAATGTGTATCCATGTGGTATATGGGCTATAGTGTACTGTTGCAGCATTTCCATTTCCATTTTTCCTTTTACTGTAGCCTCTTGAAATAAAAAAAAGAGTCCCATCACGGAATTGCAAACTAACGCACACCACATATTTAATTTGGGGCTGTCCTATTCATGTTTGAACACCATATTAGGGTTTTTCATACCCCATATCCTACAGTTATGCTGGTTTACTTTACTAGATTTATAAAATGTGGATTCATTGGAGAATGCTAAATGTTTCAGAAATTCATTGTCACCATCAATGTGAGATAACATTTCATTAACAAGCACTTCTTCTGGGTCCATCATTAAGCAGGAGTTTTTGAACTGACTGTATCTTGTACAGTGTAACTTTTTGTGTATGATGTCATACACAACAGATCAAGGCATTTAATGTTCACTACTCACCTGTACAAACTATTTGTTAGGCTACATTAAAAAGCCTCCCAAACTGACTCAACTTGATCATCACTCACTGGTTTCTTGCCACTGCCTTCCTTCCTCAACGTGGAACCTGTTTCCAGCAGTTGTTTATTCCACCTCACAATGGAATGACACTCCGATGGTTCCTGTCTAAATCTTCTCTGCACTGTAACAGGAGACTGAAATTTAGCTAACCAAAAACAGCACAAAACCTTCCAATGCACTGTACAAGGAGCCATATTGCTTACTTGTAATGTCACGTGATGCTATTTCTCTGTAGTAGTGATGCAACATTCCTATTTCTCATAAAAGTTGATGAGTTTCTGCTTCAGAGAAATGAAACTGGACATTTTTATCATTATTGCTTGCTGAGATACTTAGTTTCCTTATTGGTAGACATTCATCTGGACTTCCTGTAGACTTGGTACATATAGAAAGATCTGACCTGCAGAAACCATTTTGATTTTATATTGGTATGATACAAGAAAAGGACAATAATAAAAATAATAAATGCAAGAGACAGTGGCATACCAAGAGAGTGTGTGTGTGGTTTGTGCGTGTGTGTGTGCGCACATGCTGTGCAAGTTGGCTACCAGCAATAAAGTCACATATTGTTACATAATATAATAATAATGCTGAAATATCTAAGAATGCCTACAACAAAGTCACATATTGTTATATAATATAATAATAAAACTGAAATATCTAAGAATGCCTACAATAAAGTCATGTATTGTTATATAATATTCTAATAAAACTGAAATATCTAAGAATACCTACAATAAAGTCTTATCTTATATCTTATATCCTTCCCGTGCCGTTAGACGTCACATAGGGCTCGCAAGGTAGTTCGCCAATTTTTCCTGTCTTCGGCGAGTCTTTCAACCTCAACAAAGGATTTTATGCCTGTTAACTTGGCCTCTCTTAATAATGTTCTCTTCAGAGTTTCATGCGGTCTGCCCCTTTTTCTTCGGCCTGTTGTGTTCCACTTGATAGCTTGTTTTGGGATTCTCTGCTCATTTCTTCTCATCAAGTGGCCAACATATGTCCATCTCCTTTTCCTGATCACCCGTGAGACTGGTTGTTGTTCAGTCATCTGAATATCTGAATATCTAAGAATGCCTACAACAAAGTCACATTGTTATATAATATAATAATAAAACTTAAATATCTAAGAATGCCTAGTCTTCGTAACTGGCTGAAGTTGTGTATTTGCACCTGTTGGAAGACAGCTTTCTGCAAAGATTGTATTCCAACAAATGGGGTAGCTATAGAAATAAACTTGGGAGATTCTGTTCAAGATTACAACAGCAACCTCTAACAGCAGAAAAAATGTTAATTGGGGTCGATTAATTGCCATTCAGGTCTGATTTAAAAAAAAACAAAACTTCAAATTATTTGCTACTATCATGTGAGAAAGTGGGAATTAGAAACTTTAGGAGGTTAGGTTGTAATAGAGTCTTGTCTTGTTTTGCTTCTGTCTCTCTGGAACTGTGAGCTGGTGTTTTTTACAGTCAGTGCTGTGAAGGTGTTGAAGCACAGTCAGTGCTGTGAAGGTATTGAAGCACAGCCAGTGCTGTGAAGATGTTGAAGCACAGCCAGTGCTGTGAAGGTATTGAAGCACAGCCAGTGCTGTGAAGGTATTGAAGCACAGCCAGTGCTGTGAAGGTGTTGAAGCACAGCCAGTGCTGTGAAGGTGTTGAAGCACAGCCAGTGCTGTGAAGGTGTTGAAGCACAGCCAGTGCTGTGAAGGTATTGAAGCACAGCCAGAGCTGGAAGATGTTGAAGCACAGCCAGTGCTGTGAAGGTGTTGGAGCACAGCCAGTGCTGTGAAAGTGTTGAGGCACAGCCAGTGTGTTGGCTTGGGAGCAGGTTATGTTTTTTCAGTCCCTGAGTGCAACTAAAAAGTGAAGAGATGTGTGATACTTCTTTAGTAAACTCCACCACCATCAAGGCTATGGTGTCATTGCCTTGTTAGCCATGCTAGGTCTGTTACTGGGAGTACCAACAGTGTGGTGGGACAGAGTTATGGTCAGTTATGGTTTGTTAACTCCGTTGCTACTATGTGAACTATGGGTCACTGATTTGTGTAGAGAACCTTTTTTAAAAATCTGAGATAGGATCATAAATTAGACAGGAGATAGTTCAAGAGTAGAACAGTGATAGGAAAGATCTTATAGTTCAAGGTTAGTTAGGTCAAATTAAGAGATTCGTTTAGTGTTACAGTTCATGATTTATAACTTTGGATGAACTTGAGGTTTAACAGATTTACTGAATTCTGACAAGAAGAAAGATAAAGAAAGATAATTTGAAAGTACTTGCTACTATCCAAGAGAGAAAGTAGGAATTAGAAGTCTTTCTGCTGTGCATTATATGAAACACAAGCATTATAATAATTATGTATGTAAAATATATGTAAAAATCTGAATAAATTGATAACTAGGAATATAGTAGTTTATAGTGTAAATTTTTTGACTTTAAATAACTATATAATTCAAATTTAGGCTAGAAAACTTAATTAAGGCATTCTAGATGCATCCATAAGTGCTCTGATCTCCTCTTTAATGTTTCCTTCACTGTACAATAACTGATTATTCTCATGTTTTTTTGGCTGCCATTGTCTGAAGCTCTAGATGAATTATTCATTTTTTTACCGCCCCAAGTTCTCCCCCCAGATCCTTCATTCTTGACAGCATTACTAATTCACAGGTGTCAGTGAAGTCCTTTGTTTGATCAGCTTCTCTTCTTAGACTCCCAAGTCTTCTTCAGGAGACAAACAACTGACCACATCACAACCAATATATTGAGTGCAATAAACATACTTGCTTCATATGACATCAAGACCGCACTACAATGCACATGGATGTCAGTGGTAATGAATATTCTGACAAACTGGCAAAGAATGGAGCCAACATACCACAGCCTCACATCCCTGATAACATGAGAACAATTAAATGCATTATACACAACAACTGCAAGCAGCAGTGGATGGACAACTGGACCAGCAACCCAACTGTAAGATTCCTATATACATACCTGCCAAAGCATACCCTGAAGACCATATCAACAGCTTTTGTCATAGAGACCAATGCACAGTCTTCATTTTGCATGCAGCACACATCACCCTTAATAAGCACTTACACAGAGTAACCACTGACCACACACCACAGAAACTGTTAAGCAGCACTTGCTGGACTGCAGTGCATTGAAAGATCTTCAGAAAAACCTGATACTACTACTGACATTCTGTTTGGAGATGTGGAGGAGCTGAAAAAGACTTGTACATTCCATTGTCTGGCACAAGGGAAAAATAGTGAAAACTTGTAAATCTGGGGATTGGGAAAAATAAGTCAGTCAGTAAACTTCTCTTATAGCACAGACATTGCATTCCCTTCCTTCAGTATAGCTCAGTTATATGACATTTTTGCATCAATAAATTATTAAGCGATGGTCATCTCAAAGAAAAGAATACCACCGAAATGTGGCATTACCATCGATGGCACAAATCTGAAACAAGTTGATAGATTCAAGTACTTAGGAACGATTATAACAACTGATGGGAAATATTACAACAAAATAAAAAGCAGACATGCTCAGGCCAAGTCAGCATTTCAAACAATGAGACACATCTTGTGCAGCAGATCTGTATCAATGGAAACACGATTCTGAGTACTTAAATGTTACATCGAGCCAATTTTGCTTTATGGGTGTGAAGCATGGTCTATGAATAAGAGAGTACAGTGAGAAATTGAGGCCATGGAGATGTGGTTTATAAGAAAGATGTTGAATGTATCATGGACAGCCAAGAAAACCAACGAAGAAGTCTTAAGAGAGGCTGGAGTTAAAAAACAAATTATAGCAAAGATCAGAGGCAGACAAATGAGATTTATAGGACATTTCCTGAGAATAGGAAAATTGGAACACACTGTAGCAACTGGAAAAATTGAAGGAAGAAGAAACAGAGGAAGATAGTGGATGGACTGTCATTGTGGCTAGGAAGAAAGTCACCAGCGGATCTCATAATCAAGTCTAAAGACAGGGAATTCTGGAGAGAATTGATTGCCTATGCCACGAGGCATGGCACTTGAATTGAATTGAAATTATGGGGGAAAAATTGATGGTTTTTATGGATCACCCTCACTTTATTTTAAAACATTGCTTGAATTATCCTTATCTGCTGATTACATGTCTAACCTTAGATAAGTTTCTGGAATATTATTTTCTGTTTTATTTTTATTCTATTGATATTGTTTAAAGTCTATTGATTTTCTTCAGTTTTGTTGTAATTCATTTTCTCTCATTTGAGGCTGCTTATATTTTGTGACCAAAAATCTGCAAAAAATGAATGTGTTAGAACTTAGTTCTACAATCAGCCAGGAAGTCACTCCTGTGTCAACTAAAATGGTGTTAAATAAAAATTTGTATAAATCTTTTTTAACATTATAGAGAATGATGAAAATAAAAAAGAGTTCATTTTTAGCAATAATTTGCATTATTTACAGTTTAATATCCACAGTGTTCCTTGCTGTGGTTCAGAGATTAAGATGAATTAATTATAATATTAATGGAAACTAATGATTATCATAGCAAGAGAACAAATCCGGCCGGCGGCACCCCAGTCACCCAGCTGTAGAAATGGGTACCCGACTTCTTCTGGAGTTGGGGAAGGAAAGGCAGCCAGGCATGATATTGACCATATCGCCCTCTAGTGTGCTGACAGGTCAAGGAAAATATGGGCAAAACACCATATCCCTATGTGCCTCTAAGGCATGACAGGGTTACCTTTACTTTTTTATTTTATAGCAAGAGAACAAATTGTGCTGAGGATACAGACTGACAGAGTTTGCTATGACTGAATCACAAACTTCATGGCCAGTGAACAAACTGATAGGGCTAATTGTTATGATAGGAAAACAGACATCTACGATAAAATCACAAACATCCATGATAGTATCAAAGACATCCCATTGAAAGGATTAATGGATATAATCAGGGAATCTGGTAATGTGCTGACACTTTTAAAAGGTTAGATATCACTTCCAGGAAAATGGCGATAGCGCCCAAGTCGCGATCGTGTTATGCAGTGTTAAATTGGTGTTTATTAATGTTCCTGATATGGATTAGGCTTGGTTCATTTGGCCTGGTGTACCAAAGTGGTGAACTTTATTATGTGTGTTATGTTTCCTCTAAAGGAAAGGCCATGGCGATAAAACCAGTCAGTGAGGTTACAGTGCCAACACACAATGACAAAGAGAAGTCGGGCAGTGTGATCAGCCCCTCTTGCAACAGATCTAGCAAATTGGTGAGGTGTACAGTGCTCATAGATATAATATGAAGTGCAATAGGAACAAGGAAAAAATAGGTACCATCAACATATGTGGACCACACAACAAACTAGAGGACTTGGTCAAAACGATGTATAAGAGAAAGATTAGAATTATGGGATTAGCGGACACCAGAATAAAATGTGAAGGATGTAAACAAATCCACCAGAACTGCACACTCATATAGGCCGCGTAGACAGTTACACGAGAGCTAGACAGGGAGTTGGGATAGTTATAGAGCCATCGCTAGCAAAAAAAATATTAGACACCAACTTTATATCAGAAAAAATTGTAACAGTTAGAATAAGGGAGGAAGAAATCACCACATACATCCAGGTCTATGCACCTTGCAATGCAGCAAACAATGAAGAAGAGTGCGAGGAATTCTGCGACGAAGTAAATGACACATTGAATAAGATCAAAAGACAGGAAAACATAATAGTGATGGGGGATTTCAAAGCAAAACCGGGAAGAAACAGAATGGATATAGAAAAACATCTAGAAGCATTTGGGGACCCCTATGCCAACAAGAACGATAATGGGACCAAGCTACTTGAACTGTTCAGCCAGCATGACCTTTTCATCACAAAGACTTTTTTTAAGCACAGAGTCCCACATATGCACATGGTATAAATGGAGCAATCTTAACAAAAAAAGCCAGATCAATTTCAGATTAGTAAGAAACACCAAGAAAAGGCAGATAGTAGATGCAAGAGTAATACCAAACCTATGTACTGACACAGATCATAAAGCATTTATCACAACCATAAGGACAACAAATAAAATAAAATGGAAAACACGCAAAAATAACAAAGATGAAACAATAGATGTAATGAAACTCAATGATGAGACAGTGAAGAACAACTATGAAAAGAAACTAGAATCAATTTTAACAGGACTAC
The DNA here is from genome assembly GCA_009760885.1 of Achatina immaculata. Lineage (NCBI taxonomy): Eukaryota > Metazoa > Mollusca > Gastropoda > Stylommatophora > Achatinidae > Lissachatina > Lissachatina immaculata. Next base: position 1,627 of record WNKJ01000219.1, on the reverse strand, counting down.
CGATCGAAAGGAGTTCAGTCGAGGAAGAATGGTACACATTTGAGACCAGCATTTTAGAAACTGCAAAAGTGACATGTGGTACCAAGATCAGAAGAGAAGCTTGGCAAAAGAAACTAACAAGCTGGTGGAATGACAAAGTCAAAGAAACTGTACAAATTAAGAAAGAGAGATACAAAGATTGGGTGAAGAGTAAGCAAGACAAGGACTATATAGAATGTAGAATAGCAAGAAGACAAGTAAACAGAATAATAACAAGGGAAAAGGAGAAAGACTGGGAGGTATACGGTGATACACTTAATGATAACCACAAAGAAGCAACAAAATTGTTCTACAAAAAAGTTAAACACCAGGAGAACCAGAACAGAGCAATTTGATCCAACAGAAATAATAAACAGTGATAAAGAGAACCAATATGTGACCCAAAACAGATAGTAGAAAGGTGGTGACAATACTTCGATCAATTACTCAACATTCCAACTGAGACCACAGACCAAAGTAACCCCAACATAGAAATTTCCACAGAGTTAGAACCTGATATACTCAGATCAGAAATCAGAGAAGCTATAGGAGTTGAACCAGTTCTGAACTATATGCAAAAATAGCAAATAAAATGGTTCGGTCATGTATCACGACTACCAACAGAACATGTACCACAGAGAGAAATGTTTTACAGACCACACAAAGGCAGAGGAAGGGGCTGCCCATGCAAATGATGGGCCAATGGCATAGCAGAGTCCCTGAACATCTCAGTGTATGAAGCCACAAGGCGAGCCATTGGAAGACAATTGCACTTCACCTCTACAGCTAGCAGTAAATGAGGAAGGACAAGACAAGACGAGACATCACGCCACTAGCGCAGATATAGTGACTAGGGGACAAGCTGGCAGTATGAATTATTATGACAGGACCACCTACATTGTGTGTGTTGTTGAGACTTAAAGATTGAAGTAAAAAATTTTTTTTTTCAATGCAATACTGAAATATTATGAGATAGACTATGTGGATTAGAAACCTTGAAAAGTACTTTGAATGATAACTTCTTCCAAAATATAACTGGGAAAAAGTCTTTGATTTACATAGTGAACGAATGAATGAACAAATTTTATTTACAAAAGGTGAAGAATTTGGCATGCAGGCTCATTTTAACACATTCAAATGAAGGAGAATATGATAATAAATATGATTTTGAAAATGAATATGACACTAATTATACTTTATCACACCTCTCATGTACTTTTTAATTGTTATTGATGCTGTTCTGTCTGAAATAAATAAACTAATTTTTGTGAGCAAATGTTCACAGTTCAGTAGTTTTGTTTTTAATAATTTCTGTTCAGTTTACAAGTGCTCTCTTCTACCTTCTTGTTGTTGTCATGTTTTATCTGTTTAAGTCAGATAAAGATTGGCCTAATATTCAGAAAATGAGAAGTATTGTAGATGAAACAGAACAGCTTCTGTTGTCTTGAATGTTTCTCTGATTTATGATTGTTTGTTTTCTAATTGCTTATTTAATTTTTTTTAAATTCTGTTTTGTCTGTGTCAGTTCATACACATTTTCTGTTTTTATTTTGTGTGTAAGAAATAAATTATATTACTGAATCTTAGTTTACAACAACAGCTATCAGAT
>WNKJ01000218.1:12500-58852 GCA_009760885.1 Achatina immaculata | reverse complement strand
GGTGTTATTTATTTTCTTGCATCTTATATACCCCGATCAGAGGGGAGTGTCCATTGATATAGGTGTATGATACAGATGCTTTAACTGATGATAAGAACTAGAGAAGAACAGTCACCAACATTTAAAAACACACACACACACACATGAGATATATAATTAAAAACAATTTCTATTTTATAAATTATTATCCTGCATTTAATAAATAAAATAGGTAAAGTGTTATAACTAATCCCATGTGTAAACACGTGCAAATATTGTGACATAATGTTTTGTTCATTCAACTTTGATGGAAATAACTGAATGTCACGTAATAGCTACTTACGTTCCGTTTTAATTTCAGTATACATGTATATATAAGGAACGTTCTAAAATTTTATATCTAAAAAATATACAGCGTTAAAAAACTTACCCTTTATTGTTATTGTTATGTTTTGAACTAGCAACAGAAAACAAAATAAGTAAAATATTTTTTAAAATATATCTAAACTTCTAGAACTAGAACTTTCTTTTCGTACCTACCTAATTATCTACCTACCTACCTTCTTGCCTATCTACCCACCTACTTCTCTGCGTAGCATACTACTTACCTATCTTCCTATCTATCTGCCTTCCTAGCTACTTACATACCTCTATACCTACCCATCTATCTACATACCCCAGCCTAATATCTACCTAACTACCTAACTAATCACCTACCTACCTATTAATATACCTACTTACTTAAGCACCTACCTACCCTACTACCAATCTACTTGCTACATATCTACCTACCCACTTACTTACCTACCTAATCACCTACTTAACTACTGATATACATAGGCATCTACCTACCGTACTATCGGCCTACGTGCTACATATCTACCTACCCACTTACCTTCCTACCTAAATACCTTCTTCTTCACGTTACCCAGCCATTAAGGCTCATTGCTCCAGATAAAGTTCGCCTATATTCGTCTCTATTTCTAATCTTCTCTCTCAGTTAATAACACCAATTTCTTTTATATCCTCGTCTATGTTGTCGGACCTCGATAGTCAGATCACTCTACTCTCTGCCCGTCTCCACCACATTACACATGATAATTACCTCATCTATCGCCTGATCCGCGAGATTATTCACTCCACCAACAGACAATTCTACCTGCAACTTTCCTCTCTCAAAAAGCAGAAACTTTCTGCTCTCCGGCCCTCTACGGCCTCTCCCAGACCCGCCCCCGCTTCTGCCCCCACTAAGGTGGTTTGTATCCCTCCGGATATTCCTCTTTCAGCTGATGAATTGTCTGTCCTGGGGAAAGGTTTACAGTTTGTTCCCCTCCGTCCTTCTGCTGACCAGTTCTCACTCCTTCAAGATGTCCACCGTTTCCATCGCAGACTGCGTTTAAAGTTCCATTTCCAAGACGCGTCCCAACCTTCATCATCCCAATCCACCTCCGATGATGACCCTTTCTCTCGCTTCTCCAAACAACCATCCACCTGGACACCTTCAGCAGGAGCGTCTCGTGCCTTGGACCTCTACATTGATCACACTCTTCACGAAATCCGCAAGCTTCGCCTTCCCCGTGTACGACACTCGAACCTGACCCCCGGGGAGCAACGCGCACTTTCTCAACTTCAGCGCAGGCGAGATATCGTGATCAAGAGTGCAGACAAGGGCGGAGCTATCGTTTGTTGGAAGAAAGAATTGTACATCCAGGAGGCCATGGGCCAGCTGAGCAACACTAAATTTTATGCCTCTCGCCCTCAAGATCCGACTCTGGCCAACAACCACCATGTTCGAGACACGATCAACGAACTCATCCACAAGACCAAGTCTGGTCTTTCTCCCTCGGCTACACATCTTCACATCCGCGACAGCTGCTTAGGGAAACCATCTTTTTATCTACTCCCTAAGATTCACAAACCAGGAAACCCAGGAAGGCCCATAGTGTCTGCTTGTTCCTGCCCTACGGAACAAATCTCTGATTTTCTTGACAGCATCTTTCAACCTCTGGTCACTAGTCTGCCCACTTATCTCAAGGACACCAATCATGCTCTCATTACTTTTGAGACCCTTACACTCCTGCCTGGTCACACCTACCGTATCTTCACCCTTGATGTAGTATCCTTATACACATCCATCCCACATGACCAGGGACTTCAGGCCGTCAAGTTCTTTCTGAACAAAAGACGCAATCCCTCTATTCCTACTTCTACTATTATGCGCCTTACACAACTTGTCCTCCAACTCAATTCTTTTGAATTCAATGGCCTTTACTTTGACCAGATTAGTGGTGTAGCCATGGGTACCAAGATGGGCCCCAGCTACGCGTGTCTGTTCATGGGCCACTTCGAACACAAGATTCTGAGAGCCTTTAGAGGCCCTTTTCCCGCCTTCTATAGACGCTACATAGACGATGGCATTGGGATCACATCAATGCCAGAGGAAGACCTTGACAACTTTATCAGTTTTGTTAAAGAATACAATCCTGTCATTTCTTTCACCTCCCATATCTCTGCTACTTCCGCTAACTTTCTTGACATTGCCGTCACTATCGGCCCCTCCGGGCTTACTACTTCTATCTACTATAAACCTACAGGCTCTCACAGCTACCTCCTGTACTCTTCCTCCCATCTCAGATCGTGTAAGGACTCTATTCCTTTTTCCCAGCTTCTTAGGTTGCGACGTTTGTGTAAGGAGGATTTGGATTTCCAGGATCAAGGCCACAAATTACTAGATTTCTTCCGTCAACGCGGCTATCCAGACCACGTTCTCTCGTCGTCTTGGATCCGCATTAGCCACATATCGCGGCAACAAGCCCTCACCCCTAAACCGCACTGTTGCTCGGACAGGGTGAAACTAGTACTCACGTACCACTCTCATAGCTTGGCAGTTAAAAACATACTGTTTCGCCATCTCCACCTCCTCCAGACCGAGCCTGAGACACGTGAACTTTTGGTGGCTTACAGACGTGACAAAAACCTCAGGGACCTTTTAATTCGTAGTCATCTTAAGACAGATGACACTTTTTATGGTACCAGACGTTGTGGACGCCGTAGATGCAACACTTGTCCGTTTGTTGTCGAGGCCAGCCAGATCTCTTTCCCTAAATCCACGTTGTCGGTACAGGAGGTCTTCACCTGCACTTCACGAAATGTCATTTATGTTATCATGTGCAAACGTTGCGGTTTGAAGTACATAGGGGAAACTGGCTTACGGTTAGGAGATCGATTTCGCCAGCATCTCAATGATATTTCTAAGAGGGCCTGGACACCTGTGGCCAAACATTTTTGCCTTGGTAACCACAGGGGCAAACAGGACATTTCGGTTAGTGCGATCCGCTCTTGTTCCGCAGATGTACGATCTCGGAGGGTCTTAGAACAGCGCCTTATTTTCCAGACTGGCTGTCTCCACCCAGCTGGAATTAACAATGTCTTCAGCTTTCTGTAACTTCTTTCTTTTTCCACTGGACTTTTTTATACTCTAATTTCTTTCTCTATGCTACCCCTCCCTACCACCATCCTATTTCCTTCTCTGCCAACATATTGGTCTTGTCCCATTCACCAGTTTTACATTTCCTCCCTGTAGGTGTTTAAGTTCTTCATTCATTATCTCTCGCGTCCTCTTTTCTCTCCCCTTCCCCCCCCACCCCCCCACCCCCCCCCCCCCCCCCCACCCGACACCTCTAGCGGCTATCATGTTTCTATTGCCTTCCTCTCTCTCCGCTTCTTCGCTATGATTGGCTATATCGGGAATCTTTTGTCTGTAGGCAACGTTTTTTTTTTTCCTCCTTCTTCCACACACAATTAAGCTTTGCTGAGAGCAAGACGCTTCAGATAAGTTATATATGTTTGTATTTTGTTTTTGCATGTATCCTCGAATAAGGCTCACGCCGAAATATCGGATGTTGTATGTTTTTCATTTATACATTCTCATACTTTATATTCGTTTTTTTCTCACCTTGCTCACTTCCTCCCTCACTTTGTAAAACTGCACCATACACCTCTATCTACCGTATTTATGTTGTCTTTCCATCTCTGTCTTGGTCTACCCCTTGGTCTTGTTTCCCTCATCTCCTGTGCATACATCATTTTCGTGTGTCTGTTCTTTTCCATTCTTTCTACATTTCACAGCCAGCGTGGTCTGTTCAGTTTCAAGACATTTATAATTCGTTGAGATTTAAATAAACTGTTCAGTTCAGTGTTCTTTCTGGATCTCCATTCTACGCTGTTGATATCCTTTATGGGCCCGAATATTCCTCTTAGGATCTTGTTCTCGAAAACCTGCAATTTTTGTTCATCTTTCTTTGTTGTACTCCACGTTTCTGAACCACACAAGACGGCTGGTATTATTGTAGTTCTGTAGATTGTTATTTTGGTGTTTTGGGATATGATTCTGGATTTTAACAGGTGTTGCAAGGCAAAGAATGTTTATTCCCTATCTGTACTCTAGTTTTAATTACCTTGCTTACCATGTTGCTTCTGTTGAAGTTTGTCCCTTGATATTTGTATGTTTCCACTCTTCTGATGATTATAACTTCAACATTTATGTTATCTGTATAATTCCACTCCTGATCTCTTGATATCTCATATACTCTGCCTTATCTTGGTTAATGGTTAAGCTCCCTTTTAGTGCCACGTCACTCAGGTGTTTACGGATATTGATGACTTCTTGCATAGTTTCCCCCACCTGATCGATGTCATCATCGTATTTTGGGATTTGCTTCTTCTTCTGTATTGCTTTCTTCTTTCACTTTTCTGATTACCTTTTCTAGTACTAGGTTGAATAGTACTGGAGACAATGTAACACCTTGTTTTAAACCAATGTATCACCGTGTTTTAAACAGGTTATTATGTAGAAGAGTTCTGACATTCTTCCTATAATTTGTATCCTTCATGCATATTCTTGCCATATTAATTAATTTATTAGGTATCTCAAATTCTTCTTTAATTATTGTCCATCAGCTGCCCCCAGCTATGCTATCATGAGCTTTTTTGAAATGAATGAAGATATTATGTACTTCTTTTCCATATTCTTCCCAGTACTTTTCTAGTCGTTGACGTAGATAAAATATTTCGTCTACGATTAATCTATTCTTCCTAAAACCTACTCGACAGTCTCCCAGTATGTTCTCGCTGTACTGTTTTAATCTATTTATAATAGATATTATTTTGTAGCTTCTTTGTGGTAAGTATATTCCTGTGTAATTTTCAAACTTGCTCTTATCGCTATTTTTAATAATGGGATTAGTACTGATTCTTATCTCCATATTTGTTGTATTAGTGCACATATCTGTTTATGTAGATTTATAACTCCATCCTTTATTAATTCTGCAGCAATTCCATCTGAGGCTGATGCTTTGTTCTTTTGTACAAGGATGATAATGTAGATGAGTTCATCTAAGATTTTAGCTCATTACTAACAAGTTGTTCAAAACCTAAAACAACTAAAAGAAGCTGTGGAGAGGAACAGACAGAACTACACAAATAATATTTTTAAAGGCATGCATCTTTCCCAATCGCAACATATGCCTATGAAACCTGGACACTTAACAAAACAGCTGAGAAACACACGTATATGCCTTCGATTGTAAATGCTATAGAAGAGTATTTCAAATGCCATGGACACAAAAAAGAACAAATATATCCATATAATAAGAAATTAATGCTGAAGACATTTGACTAATAAAGTAGATTAAACAGGGAAACGTAAATATTTTGGACATATGAAGCGTCATGATAATTTAGAGAAGACACTCTTGGAAGGGCACATAATGGGAAAAGAAAGAGAGGAAAACCAAGACTAAAAGAGAGGAAAACCAAGACTAAGATGGCTGTAAGACATCATTCATGATTTGAGGATGGATGCAGAGCATGTAAACAGAGAACCTACAAGAAAGCAGTTAGGCAAAGTTCAGCAAGAAACATGCAAATGAATGAATTAAACGAATGGTGTAATATACACAAGACTGGCTATACCCCACCACACGTGGCGCCCACTCTACCCCCAAGACCCCACCCCTACTTCTGCCAAATCTGCCAAAATCCAGAATTCGGTGTCCATCTCGATGTAGGTCTTCATTTAAGAGCTCTGACTTAATATCAAGGCCAGGTGAATCTTCTACAGACACATGCCAAGGGATAGTTAAACCTGCAGTTTGCCATCATGGAGCACAAAGCTTTCCTTTTTGGCTGGGTAAGGAACCAGTTTTTGCACTTCTAATGACGACCACCCCTAACCCAACACTTAAGAGGTTGAGCTGATACTCTGACATCCACTCTTTCTGGACAACCATGCACACAGGCCCTAGTGGCTGTACGTTGTGCGCCTCGTGCAGCGATTCTGGATATTCTAGGTCCACCCCGAGGACATATCCCTCTGGACTGTCTGCTGGATGCTGGGCTATTGTGTTACAAGGTCTCTGTGCATCCTCTACCCACTTGAAGCTACGTGTAGGCAGCGATTGACTTAATGCTCAGCGGCAGAGGTTATTGGCATCTATGTAAAGGTTGTAATTGTTTGGCTTGGAAGGATCGTAGCTCTCAACTCCTGGGTTGTTGACCTTGGCCTATCTTTTTGAAACCACGGAATGCCGCCTCTTACCCCCTTCTCATTGAAAAGATGGGGGCCATAGTCTGTGAACAGCTAGAGCTCTACTCCTGTGTTTTTAAGAAATGCGTCTCAAGGGAGGTTGGGACTGTTACAGTAGTGACAAGATCAAGACCATACTGCTACATGTCTCAAAGATATCCGCCAAGAGGAGCACATCTGTGAGGAGATAGAGGTCATGATAGTCCCAAGGATTTCGACATCCGAAGGTCTCACAAACTTTTGAGCATGGGCGTAGTCATCCTCGGAGATGTGTCCATCAAGGAACTTGCTGTAGAATCTTCCTTTGGAGGGAGTTAAGACTCCACAAACTGCTACCTGGAGTCAATGTACTCATACGGGTAGGCCTTATTCCGTAACAGCGGTTCTCATCTTTGGGGCACATACTGGGATTCACGGGGTTGTTTAGGGAGACAAAATAAAACTGGACACTATAGATGAACCGAAGATGTCCTTCAGAGAAGGAGATGTACATTTCTCTGCTGTTTGGGATACAGGGGATTTTACTGTCCACTTTCTAGATGGCTTTGCATCATGGGGTGGGAGTCATAGCCCCGTAGGTTGTGAAAATTGACCAGAATGAAGGTGGTTTTGGTGGTCAGTCTCAGCTTTAGATTACATTCATTGTGAGCGGAGCTTCGGTACTGGCCTGTGATGTGATAGTGATCACGTACAGAGTCTCAATACAGAGAGTTCTGACACACGTACCAGGTAGTGGTTGTGTAGTTGTCCCACCAGTCCTCTATGGTCACCTGTATGATTCTGGTGTTTGTCACATCTATCTTGATCTAACGCACATCATTCTGAAGCGCTTTTAGCAAATGCTATGTCATGCTGGGACCCCGGTATACCACAGGTCTCTCAGCTTTACCCACACACATCCGAGTACTATGTAGCAGAAACTGTAAGGCTTGTGGTGTTGCGTCCTCTGTGTGTCGTTATTTGTTGTAGGTGAGCTTGGTCCTTGATCTTGGTTGTCAGTACCTCGAGGTCAGTAAAGATGACCTAGGGTGAGAACAGTTGTTTGTGCCAGTTCTGGAAGGACAGCTTGCACTCTTTAGGGATATCCACACTCACCGCGGTTTGGCCTATCTACAACATTCTGGCTTTTGTCGGTTCAAGTCCTTCCCCCACGTGTAGTGGAATATGCAGCCAGGCAGCAGGGGGTTGATCCTGGGCGTGTTCTCTGGATGATTGATGGGACGATGTATAATGACAGTCTTGTTCCAGCCAAATACACTGATGGCCAGGTTATTCTTTATTTCCACTTTCTAAACGTGGAAGACGGGTGTGAGAGAATCAATTTCTGCAAATTTCCTGCCTGTGTTTCTTTTTCTACCTTTTTATTTATATGTACAATTGTGTAATATAAAGTTATATAAAGAACTCAACCACAGCATCTAAACAAGGGGGGGGGGGAGGGAGAGATATGACTGGGAACACTAGGAAACTTAATTCTGGAAAAAAGCATATATAGCATTTTGGTATATGTATTCTGTTGGATGAAAATACTAACTTCTATATTTTGTAGCATAAATACTTACTCACTTGGTCTGTCTGGCTACTTATAAATATTACAAGAACTTCATCTGCATAAATATGACAACGGCACTGAAGAAGAAGAACACAAAAACTCTTAATAACTTAAATATAGATAAAAAACTGTAACCAAAATTTTATGTAAAAAAACACCGCCCTTTGCATGCCTGATTTATGTCTATGTCTGTCTATTTTTCTGTCTGTCTAAATATTTAGTTGCTAGTAATCATTCAAGATATTAAAAACTCTCTACCCCATCTAATTTTTCCATATTGATATATATTTATGTAATTTATACTTTGTGCGATTAGACACATGCTTACTTTCTATATCCGTGTTTTGAAAAATAAACAGAACACAAAGTTTCGAAAGACATGTGTGAACTTATTTCTGAAGATCTTATAAAAATCATTATCCATCTGTCTGTCTGTCTATCTGTCTGTTGTCTGTCTGTCTATATATTTGTGTGTCTGTCCGTTGGCCAGTCTGCCTTTTTATTTATATCTAAATGGTTCCGTCTGTCAATAAAGAAATTCTATTTTTCCTGATGAAACGTTATTGGTTATTAACTGTTACTACAGCATAGTACAAGGACATTTTAAAAGCTGGAAGATTTGTGCATATTTCTGTACAGAAAGTGCACTTGTAATATTTTCGATGTAGAAATAGTATAATGATTATACTATATATATATATATATATATATTATTCATTAATTTGCATGTCCCTTGCGGAACTTTGCCTCACAAATAGCACTCCTGTAGGCCTCCCGGTTGTGAGCAAGATGGCCTGCTGCATAAGAAAAGACAAAAAACAATATATACAAGATTGTTGTGAAAGAATAGAAGAACATCAGAAGTGTGGAAGAGATAGTGAAATGTTGAAAGAAATGAAGACATTGCCGAGAAATGTCACACGTAAGCTAAATGTAATTTGTGATGAGATGGGGAATACCTTGACAGAGACAGAGGAAATTCTAGAAAGATGGAAGGAATATTGCAAAGGAATGTATGAAACAACCGACTGTGGAAACAGAAATCAACAGTGTGAATTATTATTGGAGGAGAAAGAACCCGAACCGACAATATAAGAAGTTTTCTGGGCAATAAAGAATATGAAAAATGGCAAATCACCAGGATGTGATGAGATAACAGCTGAATTTATTAAAGCAGGAGGAAAGGAGTGTGTAACAATCTATCATGCACTGTGCAAAAAGATATGGCATTCAGGTATTTGGCCAAAAGAATGGAAAATAACTGTATTCATACCACTACCAAAAAAGGGTAAACTGAAATTATGCACAAACTACAGAACTGTTGCCCTTATTAGTCATGCCAGTAAAATTCTGTTAAAAATCATAATGTGTAGACTTCGTAAGAAAATAGAAGAAGAAGTCATTATGGTCCAAGCTGGTTTCAGGCAAGGAAGAGAATCAAGAGATCATATATTCAATATAAGATTAATAATAGAGAAATGCAGAGAGTTTAATGTGAATCTATATTTATTTTTTATAGACTACTCAAAGGCATTTGATTATGTACAACACCAGACACTTTCGGAAATAATGGAAAAATAGGATTTCCAACACATTTGATACAATTAATATCACTGCTGTATCTAGACCAACAAGCAGCAGTAAGAATAAATGGTGAAACAACAACTTGGTTTGACATAAAACAAGGGGTCCGTCAGGGGTGCTTATTGTCATCCTACTCATTTAATTTGTATACTGAAAATATAATGAGGAATGTTAGAGAAGATATAGACAAAGAATATTACGATGCCATAACAATTGGAGGTTATGAAATACCAGATATTAGATATGCTGATGACACAGTATTACTGACCACAACACAAAAAGGAATGGAAAAACTAATTATGTCAGTTCGTAAGAACAGCGAAGAGCAAATCCTCTATCTTAATGCGTAGAAAACTAAATTGATGACAACTGACAAAACAATCAAGGTAGCTGAAATATATATCAATGAGGAAAAACTGGAAGACGTGGAGAGTTTTGAATATCTTGGATCACTGCTAACTAATAATGGAGATACAATGAGGGAAATTAAAAGGAGGACATCTATTGGTCTTCAGAAAGTAAAACAAATAAAGAATCTGTGGAGAGGAGCAGACAGAAATAAGATTTTTAAGGGCATGTATCTTTTCCACCGCAACATATACCTGTGAGACATGGACACTTAACAAAACAGCTGAGAAACACATAAATGCCTTTGAATGTAAATGCTACAGAAAGGTTCTCCAAATATCGTAGACACAAAAAAAAACAAATATATCTATACTACAAGAGCTTAATATAGAAGAATGTTGAAGAGGATTAAAGAGAGAAAACTTAAATATTTTGGACACATTAAACGTCATGATAATTTAGAGAAGACCGTTTTGGAAGGATACATAATGGGAAAAAGAAAAAGAGGAAGACCAAAACGAAGATGGCTGCAAGAAATCGTTGACGATCTGCAAATGGACGCAGCAGCAGCAAGCCATTTTGCTCACAACCGAGAGACCTACAGGAGTGCTGTTTGGGAGGCAAAGTTCCGCAAGGGACATGCAAAGGCATGAATGAATGAATATATATATATATATTATATATATATATATATATGTAACACTAAATTATATGTATTGTAATTTATGTCCTAAGCAATGTTAAAATCTTCATGAAATTGCCATTCGCCTAGTGGTGAGGTACTAAACTAATAATCTCATTTTACTTAAAACATTTGAAGAACGTCTCTCACTTGAAGATAAAAGAACATCTAACAACATAAATTTGTTGACAGGAAATTGGCTAATATTGTGTATTACTCTCTAACTGATGTTTTAAGCAGTGCATCTGTCATAATTGCTCTGAAAAGTGTGTGACTGAGAAGTACTTCAGGGCGTTTATTAGACACTTCCTTTCAACAGAAACTGACTGCTTCTATATATTGTGTGAAATAAACGACTCACCAACTATTTTAACATTGTCAAATATGGTCATAACAAGTTTAATGTACTGTTCTTCAGTGTTTTTATAACGTTCTTTTTTTCTTCAGAGAACATGAGAAGAGTTCTTTTTTGTGTTTTACTCTAATTTTTGTTACTTTGAAACAAAACTGTAATTTTGAGACATCATTGTGTAGAAACTTATATTAACATAATGAACAAATCTTAAATTTCATTGAATAAAATCTACTAACTATCCATCATTAAGGTCTGATACTAACTATCCATCATTAAGGTCTGATACTAACTATCTATCATTAAGGTCTGATACTAACTATCCATCATTAAGGTCTGATACTAACTATCCATCATTAAGGTCTGATACTAACTATCCATCATTAAGGTCTGGTACTAATTAACATTTTTATCTCTTTGTGTAGGCAGGGAATTTGATGTATGTGATGTATATAGATATGTGTATGTGTGTGCATATATATACGGGGTTACTCATAAGTGTGTAAAACATTTTAAAAATTCGCAGTCATTTAAAGTACCTATTGCTTACAAGTGCTGGTTCAGATTCGATATAGTCGAATGGTTACGATGAAAATGTTATTAACATACTTCATTTCCATGGAAACAGATGATGAGTTTTAACTTGTTCAAACTTGTCTAACCCATGAGCTAAATTTCAAAGTCATGTGACTTAAGCCAATGAATGAATAACTCGTTACCAACAATAGGACTGAGATATACCCCACAAGAGGACAAAAGTAAGGGTAGACCAAAGGAGAAAAACCACACAGAAGAAGTTGAACTACATTGGTAGTTCATTGGAAGGGCAAGAGCCGAAATGAGCCGAAAGAAGCCGAAAGACAGGCGCTTTTGGAAAATTCTTGTGGAAGCCCCATGTGTCTTGATTACTTAAGGTTCAATGAGAGAGAGAGAGAGAGAGAGAGAGAGAGAGAGAGAGAGGGAGAGAATAAATGAAGAAACTATTTATTGGTTTGCACGGTCTGCACCTAAAAAAAACACACACACTGCCAGGAAAATGTTATCACATTAATTGCCTCGCCTGCTCGCATTTTGAGCTGGGAAATCGTTCATGAATATAGACAATTTATATTTCATAATATTTCCATTATCTGGTGTGATTTTAATTGCAGATCTCTTTCTCTCTCTCTGAACCTTAAGTGCCCAGGGCACATGGGGCTTCCGCAAGGGTTTTCCACAGATGCCTGTCATTTGCCTTTTTTCTGCTCTTGCCCAGGTGAGCCTTCTATTGCTCAACATTCTTTTTGTTGTTCTTCTCTTTTTCTGTTTTGGTCTACCCTTACTTCTGTTACCCTGTGGTGTCCATCTTAGTGATATTTTTGGTAGTGAGTTGTCAGTCATTCGGAGCACATGTCCCAACAATCGCCAACGTCTTCCTCAATAATTGCTGTCAGTGGCTTCATCTGCATTTCTGCAAACAAGATGTTGTTTCTTATGGTGTGTGGCCAAAATATTTGTCTAATTCTTCGTAAACATTTAGTCTGGAAAGAATTTAGCTTGTTTTGTATGGTTTTGGTGATTTTCCAGCGTTCCCTTCCATAGAGTAGTACACTTAGAACATTACTCTTAAATATCCTGATTTTCGTATTCATGCTTTTTTTTTAGATTTCCATATAGTCTACTTATATCTGATTCTGGAAATCTCGCAGAGAAACCAACCGAGCATCAGGGATGCCACCTCCGAAGAGCTCATTCGTCGGCCTCAAACATGTGACAAGGACTGGATTCTGGAATGTGAGAACGATGGCAGCACCAACAAAAACTACTCAGGTCATCAAAGAAATGGAGAGATACCATCTAGACATACTGGGAATCCGCGAAATGCGACGGCCAGAAGCAGGTAAAAGATCAGCGGAAAAAGTTAATAATACATTCAGGCAGAAATGATGGTAAAATCCGGGATAGGGTAGGTATTATTATGTCAAACGTAGCAGCAAAGAGAGTTGTAGAATGGGAACAAGTGAACAGTCGTATAATAAGAGCACGATAAACCTAAGACACGGAAGAATGACAATAATACAGTGTTACGCACCCACGAATGATGCAGATGATGATGTGAAAGACGACTTCTATCACCAACTACAACAAATCATCAACAAAGTCCCTAAACACGACATCCTAATTGCTATGGGGGACTTCAACGCTAAGTTAGGGAAAGATAATACCGACGTTGAAAAAGTGATGGGGAAAGAAGGACTTGACATGGTTAATCAGAACGGAGAAAGATTAATTGAAATATGTCTAACAGAGAGCATGGTCACTGGAGGCACAATATTCCCACACAAAGAGATACATAAAAGAACGTGGATATCTCCAGATGATAGAAATAGAAACCAGATAGATCATTTTTGTATTAGAAAGCAATACAGAACATCTCTCATAGATGTAAGGGCTTATAGGGGTGCAGATGTCAACCGTGATCACAACCTGTGCATAGAGAAAATAAAACTAAAACTGAAAAGGCAACACAAGAAATCAATACACAGAAAGATAAACAGCCACAGCCTACAAGAAGAAAATACTAACATTAATTTCAATCAGGAACTTGCCAATCATTCCAAAACACCCAGTGAAGTTGAAGAGATATGTATAGATGAATTATGTAATTCTTACAGCACAGCCATAATCACAGCAGCAAAAGCAAGCGCTGGACTGAAAAAGCCAAATAGAAAAGTATGGATATCAGATAATACACGGAAGTATATACATGAAAGACAAGCAGTCAAATTAGACATGTTGAATGCAAAAACAGATTTTGGAAAAGATCTAGCGAAAGCAACATACAAAGAAATAGACAGGAAAGTAAAAGGTTCAGCTAGAAGGGATAAAAGAGAATACATAGACAATATGGCGAAAGAGGCAGAAAAAGCAGCAAAAACAGGAGACAGCAAAACTTTATATAACATACAAAAGAGGCTAAAAGGTACTATTACATCTAAAGAAAGACCAATCCTTAGCAAAACTGGAACCCTATTAGCATCAAATAAAGTACAAAAGCAAAGATGGGCTGAACACTTCCAAGAAATACTTAATCGACCACACCCAAAAGAATTGTTAAACCTTGAAACTGACTTACAAGCCCCACAACTAAATGTCAACCTAGATGAAATTAAATTGCATGAAATTGAAACAGCAGTGAATTTAATGGCCAACAACAAAGCTGCAGGTGAAGATGAAATAACACCCGAAATGCTGAAAGTTATCAATAGTGACAACATGAGACAACTACAGAAAATGCTTAACAATATTTGGAAAGAAGAGAAGGTCCCTTCTAATTGGACAAAAGGAATCATTGTTAAAATACCAAAAAAGGCAACCTTAGTGACTGTAACAACTGGAGAGGAGTAACCTTAATATCATTTGTGTCAAAAGTATTGTGCATTGTCATTTTGAATAGACTTAAAGATATAGTGGATACTGCAATGAGAGAAGAACAAGCAGGATTTCGAAAAGGGACAAGTTGTCTCGACCAGATCTTTACTCTCAGAATATACTTGAAGAACATATTGAAAAGCATAAACCATTAATACTGAACTTCATAGACTTTAAAAAGGCATTTGATAGCATACACAGAGATTCATTATGGTGAAGTTTAAGCCTATATGGAATACCATCTAAAATTGTCAACATCATTAAGGACTTCTACAATGGATATGTTTGTGCAGTCAAGACAGAAGAAGGGATGAGTGAATGGTTCCAGACTGAAACAGGTGTGAAGCAAGGATGTATACTGTCTCCTTTACTTTTTGGGATTACAATAGACTTCATAATGAAAAAAATGCTGCACAGGTAACACAGGTATTGACTGGGTACATGGGACCCAACTAGAAGATCTTGATTTTGCTGATGACATAACTCTTATCAGTAATAATGTGAATTCCATGCAAGAAAAAATAACAGATAGCCTGTCTTCAATGGCTAGCAAAATAGGACTTGAAATTAATAAGGACAAAACAAAAATAATGAAAATTCCCATTAATCAAAATGGAAAAATACACATCGAAGGATCAGATATTGAAGAAGTCAATCAATTTGCATACCTTGGCAGCTACATAGACCAGGATGGTGACACTAGAAAGGAAGGTAGGATCAGAATTGCAAAAGCAGCATCAATCTTCAAGAATCTTGAGAACATATGGATTTCAAAAGTTATAGCCACAAAAACCAAGTTAAGACTATTCAATTCAAATGTAATATTCACCCTCATTTATGCATGTGAAAGCTGGAAAACAACTAAAGAAATAGAAAAAAAATTAGACTCTTTTGAAAACAAATGCATAAGGAAAATACTCAGCATCAAGTGGGACGAATTCAAGACAAATGCAGAGATAAGACAGATGACTGAACAACAACCAGTTTCATGGGTGATCAGGAAAAGGAGATGGACATATGTTGGTCACTTGATGAGAAGAAACGATCAGAGATTCCCAAAACAAGCTGTCAAGTGGAACACAACAGGCCAAAGAAAAAGAGTCAGACCGCGTGAAACTCTGAAGAGGACATTGTTAAGAGAGGCCAAATTAACAGGCATAAAATCCTTTGATGAGGTTGAAAGACTCGCCGAAGAGAGGAAAAATTGGCGAACTACTTTGCGAGCCCTACGTTTAACGGCAAGGGAATGATATAAGATATAAAATATAGTCTGCTGCATTGCAAAAGCCTGGTTTGTCTAGTAAGTCTGCTGTTGATGTCCTCTGTGCTGTCTCAATTTTCTACTACTCTACTGCCAAGGTATACAAATTCGTTGACCTCCTCCACTAACTTGTTATCTACTCTGAGTACATTTCTGTTGTTCACATTTTGTTTCATTAACTTTGTCTTTCCTATGTTGATCTTTAGTCCTATATTGTTGGCATTCTGAGTTAGCTTGTTTATTTTATCTTGCATATCATTGTGGCTGCTTGATAGTAGACAAATGTCGTCTGTAAAGTCAAGGTCCTCCAGCACTGTGTTAAGGGTCTATTGTAATCCTCTTCGTTTGTCTGATGTTGCCTCCTTCAATAACAAGTGTACTGCCAAGATAAATGAGAGATTGTGTGTATTGTATTATATATACAGGTGATATATATATATATATATATATATATTGTAAATATACTGTAAACGAATAAAATACTTACGATCTGTATTCATATATTGAAATATAAAAAGAAGACAAAGTTAGTCACGTTGTTGAAGTTATTTCTAAAATTCAATTAATATTTTTTTCTGAAAATATCTATCTATCTATCTATCTATCTATCTATCTATCTATCTATCTATCTATCTATCTATCTATCTATCTCTATCTATCTATCTATCTATCTATCTATCTATCTATCTATCTATCTATCTATCTATCTATCTATCTATCTATCTATCTATCTATCTGTGCAGATTGTATCACGGGCATGCGCTACTAGTTCTTCACTCTTTTGAAACAAAGATTATTCATTCAATCTTTTATTTATTTATTCCGTATATCTGTCTTTGTTGAAAGGCTCGCAAAAGACAGGAAAAATTGGCCAACTACCTTGCGAGCAATATGTGACGTTTAACACCACGGGAAGGATATATATTATAAGAAGATCTGTCCTTGTGATTGTATATATATATATATGTATATATATGTGTGTGTGTGTGCGTGCGTGCGTGCGCGCACCTGATTGACAACCTATGGTTTGATTTATTTCTGAATGTTTACGTCTGTCTATAAGGAAAGTCTATATTTCTTGATGAAACATTATTGATTATTAATTGTAATTATACCATACTAAAAGAACACATTTAAAAAAAAACTAGAATAATTTAGCATATTTCTATATTTGTACCACAAGTGTTTTTAGTTCGATGTATAAATACTATAATAATTATACTATGAATATACAAGTATTTAGAAACGCAGATCTTTTGTCTTCACTGGCACGTAAAGCTCGTTCATTCATTTGCATGTCCCTTGCTGAACTTTGCGTCCCAAACAGCACTCCTGTAGGCCTCTCGGTTGTGAGCAAGATGGCCTGCTGCTGATGCATCCATTCGCAGATCATCAACGATGTCTTGCAGTCATCTTCGCCTTGGTTTTCCTCTCTTTCTTTTTCCCATTATGTACTCTTCCAAGACAGTCTTCTCTAGATTATCACGTCGTTTAATGTGTCAAAAATATTTAAGTTTTCTCTCTTGAACCATCTTTACTAGCCAGTCTTCTTCAATATTAAGTTCATGTAGTATGGATATATTTGCTTTTTTTTGGGTCCATGATATTTGAATAACTCTTCTGTAGCTTTTACATTCAAAGGCACTTACGAGTTTCTCAGCTGTTTTGTTAAGTGCCCAGGTCTCACAAGCATATGTTGCGATGGGAAAGATGCATGCCTTTAAAAATCTTATTTTTGTGGTTCTGTCTGTTCCTCTCCACAGATTCTTTAGTTGTTTTACTTTCTGAACCGCGATAGATATCCTCGTTTTAATTTCCCTCATTGTATCTCCATTACTAGTTAGTAGTGATCCAAGATATTCAGAACTCTCCACGTCTTCCAGTTTTTCATCATTGATACACATAATAGCTGTCTTGTTTGTTTTGTCAGTTGTCATCAATTTAGTTTTATACGCATTAAGATAGAGGATTTGCTCTTGGCTGTTCTTACGGACTGACATAATTAGTTTTCCCATTCCTTTTTGTGTTTTGGACAGTAATAGTGTCATCAGCATATCTAATCTCTGGTATTTCATAACCTCCAATTGTTAATGCATCGTTATATTCTTTGTCTACATATTCTCTAACATTCCTCATTATATTTTCAGTATACAAGTTAAATAAGTAAGGTGACAACATGCACCCCTGACGGACCCTTTGTTTTATGTCAAACCTAGTTGTTGTTTCACCATTTATTCTTACTGCTGTTTGTTGGTCTAGATACAGCTGTGATGTTAATTGTATCAGATGTGTTGGAAATCCCATTTTTTCCATTATTTACTAAAGTTGCTGGTGTTGTAGTAAAGTGGGACTTGAAATTAAGAAAAAAAATAATGATACTTCTCATTAATCAAGAAGGAATATATTTTCTCCAATAGGGCTTGCAGAAAAGCAACAAACACGATGTTAAACTGCAGAGGGCTCAAAAGGACAAGAGCTGAAAGAAGCCGAAAAAAAGCCGAAAGAAGCCGAAAGACAGGCTCTTTTGGAAAATTATTGTGGAACCCCCATGTGTCTTGATGACTTAAGGTTCAATGAGAGAGAGATATATGTATATATAGAGAGGTAGTGAGTGATGGAGTGAGAGATAGAGAGAGGGATAGAGAGAGATAGAATAATAGAAGAACATATTAAGTGATTTGCACGTACAGCATATTAAAGTAAAAGAAAAAAAAATCATATCGCCTGGAATATGTCAAAACATTAATTTCCTCACCCGCTCGAATTTTGAGCTGGGAAACATCTGATGATTATAAACATTTCATACTTCAGAATATTTCCAATATCTGGAGCTTTTTTAGTGGCTGCTATAAATATCTATATTCATATACTCATATATTATTATATATCCATTTATTGAAATTTGAAAAGAGGTCAAATTTAGTAAAGACGTTTGTGAAATTATTTCTAAATATCTTATAATCATTTTTTAGAGTCTCTCTGCTTGCCTCTCTTTGTCTGTCTGTATTTCTCTCGCTCTCTCTCTCTCTCTCTCACTCTCTCTTTCTCTCTGCTCATCAATCTTTCTATCTATCTCTTCAGTGCTGCTGGTTATAAAAATAATATAACCACTTTTTTTACAAAAACTTAAATATGAATGGAAATGTTATTTGAAATTTTATTTAATTCCGTAGCGACCATTTTAAATACCAAAGTAGTTATAATGGTTCTGATTAAAGTATAGATTTAAGTGCAATAGGGTAGGACCTTGGTATATTGCTTTTAAACATACAATGCTACAAATGTATTATTTTCCAAATTTAAAGAAAACATACTTAGTGCTGTGTTAATGATTTGAAATGTGAATAGAAAACGAAGTTGGTTAGTTAGTTAGTCGAAGGATCATCTTCGTTGCACATTGGACGATGTTTGGGCACTATGTAACGTTTGACCTGATGTTCCACAATCTGTTCATGTTTACAGATTCAGAATTGTTGTTTTCATCAGTGATTCGATAAACTTCTCTGAGTTTGTTCATGATATCAGCCCAGTTGTGATAGAATAGTGAAAGGTACGTTATAAACTCATAGTTTACGAATGAAGGAATATAGTCCCTTGACTTTCTGAGTGTCAAATTAGTACTTGCTGATATACACATGGAAGAAGTGTGCAGCAAGTGCTAGTCAAGATGTTAAGACTATAGAGTGTAGGCGCACGGAAGAGCATAGAGAGTGAACAAATGGGGGAGGCAAGGAATTGGCTAGGATAGTCATAGGAGGTGTAGTTGAGATACAGTATCTATATATTTTGGAAACTTGTTTTCATGATGTAGTTGACTTATTCTTTGTCCTTCTTAGGGCAAAATTATAGTTTGTTTTTGTTGATTATTACAATGTAGTAGTAGTGAGTTGTCATTTTTTTCATTGTAGAATTTCGTTGTGTGTTAGGCTGAAGGAAGATTCTACGACTTGTAAGTATGGATGAGGAGTAGTTAGTTTATTTTTCCCTGTCTGACTGAGATTCCTATCTTCCAACAGCTAACAAGTTCTCTGGGTGTATCGTTATTGCTTCCAAGGTCTAGCTGCCACACTTGAACACTGCTCTCAGCTGGAAAACGGCTGCTCAGATCCAGTTAAGTAGAAATGTGCTATTTTTGAGTTGCAGAAACTGAAACATCAAGAAGTCTGAACCATCAAGAAATCTGAACCATCAAGAAGTCTGAACCATCAAGAAATCTGAACCATCAGGAAATCTGAACCATCAATAAGTCTGAACCATCAAGAAGTCTGAACCATCAAGAAATCTGAACCATCAAGAAGTCTGAACCATCAAGAAGTCTGAACCATCAAGAAGTCTGAACGAAGTTGAACTCTTGAAAAGATCTGGGAAATTATTTCTATCGTTCGCATAAAAAAGATATTTCTTTCAGAATCTTTTAATCCAACTACGTACCTACTTCAATATCAATCTACCTACTCACCTATCTAAATTCCTGTCTACATATATACATATATACATATCTACCTACATATTTACATTCCTGTCAACTTCTCTGTCTTTTTCAATATCTATCTACCGGCTTATTAGTCCAGTATCTATCTATCTATCTATCTATCTATCTATCTATCTATCTATCTATCTATCTATCTATCTATCTATCTATCTATCTATCTATCTATCTATTTGTCTGTCTGTTGATCTGTCTGCCTGCCTGATTATCTACTTGCCTGCTTGCCCGTCTGTCTGTCTGTCTGTGTTTGTTTGTATGTCTATCTGTCTCTATCTGCCTGCCTGTTTGTATTCCTACCTCTCTGTTTTCTGTCTGTTTGTATGTATGTATGTCTGTCTGTTTGTGTTTACCTGTCTATCTGCCTGCCTGGCTGCCTGCCTATATGCATGCATGTCTGTCTCTCTGTGAGTCTGCCTAACTGCGTGTCTGTCTGTCTCTCTGCCTGCCTGCCTGTCTTTCACTCTATCAATAATTTGCTTCTAAACTATAGAAATAGTTCGAGTGATTGATCTACATAAAGAAAAAAGGCACTGAAAAAGATGTTTGGAAACCTGAATAATCAAAACAATTATGTTTGATATGACACTTAAGCGAAGTCTATCAATAGCAAAGCAGTAATACTGATTCAAAAAAGATCTAAGTGTAAATTAAATAAAAATGAATTTTTTACAGAAAATATGACAGAAATTAATATTTTCTATATACAAAAAAACAGAAATACATACGCGCTATTTTCATGTTTTGAAATATGAACGGAAAACATCGTTATTAAATAGACTGATTAAATTATGATCTAACTATCTATCTATCTATCTATCTATCTATCTATCTATCTATCTATCTATCTATCTATCTATCTATCTATCTATCTATCTATCTATCTATCTATCTATCTATCTATCTGCCTTTCTGTCTGTCTGTCCGTCCGTCCGCTGTCTGTCTGACTGTCTGTCTTTCTATCCCCTACCGGTCTGTCAATCTATATGTCTACCTATATATCATTCGTGTGTCTCTCTTTTTATCTCTCAGTCTGTCTTTCTGTTTGTCAATCTGTCTACTTTTTCATTTAAGCATATTTAACAGTATAGTTTAATGCAAAGTCTTATTATATTAATATAACTTTACTGGTAATAAACTTATAAGCTAGCATTTAAAAAAAGTTATAACAGTGCAATAATATGTAAATTTCTGATCTCTTTTATTTTTTTTAATGTTTCTTTTATTCACTTAAATGAATATCTTTCTACAAATATTTAGTGATGTCTTAAAAATTATGTGGAAATTGCATGAAACTAACACTCGGTTCGTGCTGATGTATTTAAATCAAACACTCATCATAGGTAAACATTTGAAGTCTGTCTCTCTAGAAGACAAAAGGAACAGCTAACAAGATAAATTTATTGAAGAGAAATCAGCTCACATTATATCAGTTAATGTTATAGTGCAAGGGATATAACCAAGTAAAATACTGCTGGACTTAGTTATTCCCCTCGAATGACCAGAGTCCAAGTCATAATTAACACGTGACTTAAGCCGAGATTCTCGTGAGAAACATTAAGAAAATTCTAGAAGTGAGTAGGCAGGTGAACCTCATGGAGGGTACCTGGATTTTTTTTTTAAATAAAGGAAAGAGCGTGGAACAAGAGCAACCTGTGGAATGTTAAAACTGTTGCTATGTTACTCGGGTAAGAGCATTCTGCGATGGAAAAGAATAGATGGATTGATGGTTTCATTCTGAATTACGATGTAGAATTAGACTCTAGTTTTTACTTGTGCGTTGTTCTTGTTAGGACAAGAATGGTTGTGGTAACATTATAGGTTAGGATGTAGTTCAGTGGTTTCAGAGGTTTGGGTTTTGTTCCTCTTTTAAGAGCAGGTTAGAATGCTAGTCACTGTGGTGATTTTTATTTCTTATTTGAAGTGAATATAATGAGGAATGTTAGAGAAGATGTAGACAAAGAATATTACGATGCCATAACAATTGGAGGTTATGAAATACAAGAGATTAGATATGCTGATGACACAGTGTTACTTTCACAACACAAAAAGGAATGGAAAAACTAATTATGTCAGTCCGCAAAAACAGCAAAGAGCAGAACCTCTATCTTAATGCAAAGAAAACTAAAGTGATGACATCTGACAAAACAAACAAGGCAATTGAAATATGTATCAATGAGGAAAAACTGGAAGAAGTGGAGAGTTTTGAATATCTTGGATCACTACTAACTAATAATGGAGATACAATGAGGGAAATTAAAAGGAGGACATCTATCGCTCTTCAGAAAGTAAAACAAATAAAGAATCTGTGGAGAGGAGCAGACAGAACCACACAAATAAGATTTTTAAGGGCATGCATCTTTCCCATCGCAACATATGCCTGTGAGACCTGGACCCTTAACAAAACAACTGAGAAACACATAAATGCCTTTGAATGTAAATGCTACAGAAGAGGTCTCCAAATATCGTGGACACAAAAAAGAACACATATGTCTATACTACAAGAGCTTAATATTGAAGAAGTCTACCTAGTAAAGAGGATTAAAGAGAGAAAACTTAAATATTTTGGACACATTAAACGTCATGATAATTTAGAGAAGACCGTATTGGAAGGATACATAATGGGAAAAAAAAAGAGGAAGACCAAGACGAAGATGGCTGCAAGACATCGTTGACGATCTGGAAATGGATGCAACAGCAGCAGGCCATCTTGCTCACAGCCGAGAGGCCTACAGGAGTGCTGTGTGGGAGGCAAAGTTCCGCAAGGGACATGCAAATGAATGAATGAATGAATCTGAAGTGTAATTCTTTCTTGAAAAATTGTGAGTATGTAACATTTTTTAAAATTAGATCGTAAGGATTGTGTTCCCAATGGCGTAGAGTACTCACGTCGGGAAATCTTGAGATGCGTTGTTTCTTTGCCTTATGGCTAAATCTTCATCTTCATTTGTTCACCACTCAACCTGCTCATTAATAAGTGTGGTTCGTTGAGTAATTATTCTAAGCTCGTGTTTTGTTGACTCTCTTTTGATTGATTCTTGTTGACTCTCTTTTGATTGATTCTTGTTGTCAGTCTCCTTGAGCGGTTGTTAGTTTAATAATGGTCCGTTTCTGTGACACATATATTCTTATATAGGTCGTCTGTTAGCCTGGGTTATGTTGTTGTGTTAGTTTAATAATGGTTCAGTTCTGTGACACATATGTTCTTATATTGGTCGTCAGTTAGCCTGGGTTATGTTGTTGTTTTAGTTTAATAATGGTCCAGTTCTGTGACATATATGTTCTTATATAGGTCGTCAATTAACCTGGGTTATGTTGTTGTGCTATTTTAATAATGGTTAAGTTCTGTGACACATGTGTTCTTATACAGGTCGTCAGTTAGCCTGGGTTATGTTGTGTTAGTTTGCGTATAGTGTAGTAACAATTTTGCTAATTGCTTCAACAACAGAAAACAGTTAAGCAACCAACAACAAAAACTTTACCAGGTGCTGATCGTGACACAGACCATGAGTTATTAAAATCAGACATGAAGATAAAGATAAAAAAGACAGAGGATCAAGACCACTCTGCTTGGAAGTTACAAAAATACCAGAACAATACAGTATAGAAGTGAAGAACCGTGTCGTACTCCTGATGGCTGTACAGGAGGAGATGACGCCAGATGATTTGGCTACGCAGGCAAGAGATGTCTTAATAACAACAGCTAAAGACATTTCTCAAGTAAAGAAAACAAACATCATAAGAATGGATGGATTACAGCAGGCACACTAGAACTGATTAAACAACGTAGAGAAATGAAGACGCAATGGAAAGTGACAAACAACAACAAAGAGGAATATAAATATTTAACAAAAGAAGTACGAAGAAACATTAGAAAATACACCAAAAAAAAAAAATACATACAAGATTGCTGTGAAAGAATAGAAGAACATCAGAAATGAAGACATTGACGAGAAATGTCACACCTAAGCTAAATGTAATTTGTGACGAGATGGGGAATACCTTGACAGAGTCGGAGGAAATTCTAGAAAGATGGAATGAATATTGCAGAGGAATGTATGAAACAACCAGCATAACAACACTGTATATACTTTAATATCAAGAACAAGCCACATCCCCAAAATCACAGGATGGGTCGCCCACCGAGACATATCCCAAAATAACTGGAAAATATCTTTGCAATATCTTGTATACCAAATAGTGCTCACAGTCTGAAGCCCTGGCAGCTGACAACATGATATTACACTGTCTACACCAGGGAACTGCTTTATTACACTCGGTACGTGTCCGTACAAGTTACGTCTATCAGCGTCAGGATATCCTTCATTGCTTGTAGAGATATTACTCGGATGTTATGTTGGATGTGTTTTTGCCGTGTCCTATCATGTAAAAGGGATATGCACTCACTATCTTTACTCTCTGGTAGTTCATTTAATTGTGCATTTGATGGAACAGATATATATATATATATGTATATATATATATAAATATATAACATAACATATATATAACATAACTCTTATCAGTAATAATGCGAATTTCATGCAGGAAAAAACAGATAGCCTGTCTTCACTGGCTAGCAAAATAGGACTTGAAATTAACAAGGACAAAACAAAAATAATGAAAATTCCTCTCAATCAGAATGGAAAAATACACATAGAAGGGACAGATATTGAAGAAGTCAATCAATTTGCATACTTTGGCAGATACATAGACCAGGATGGTGACACTAGAAAGAAAGTTAGGATCAGAATTGCAAAAGCAGCATCAATCTTCAAGAATCTTGAGAACATATGGAATTCAAAAGTTATAAGCACAAAAACCAAGTTAAGACTATTCAATTCAAATGTAATATCCACCCTCATTTATGCATGTGAAAGCTGGAAAACAACTAAAGAAACAGAAAAGAAATTAGACTCTTTTGAAAACAAATGCATAAGGAAAATACTCGGCATCAAATGGAATGAATTCAAGAACAATGCAGAGATAAGACAGATGACTGAACAACAACCAGTCTCATGGGTGATCAGGAAAAGGAGATGGACATATGTTGGCCACTTGATGAGAAGAAATGATCAGAGAATCCCAAAACAAGCTATCAAGTGGAACACAACAGGCCAAAGAAAAAGAGGCAGACCGCGTGAAACTCTGAAGAGGACATTATTAAGAGAGGCCAAATTAACAGGCATAAAATCCTTTGATGTGGTTGAAAGACACGCCGAAGACAGGAAAAATTGGCGAACTACTTTGCGAGCCCTATGTGACGTTTAACGGCACGGGAAGGATATAAGATATTAGATATAGTCTGCTGCATTGCAAAAGCCTGGTGTGTCTACTAAGTCTGCTGTTTATGTCCTCTGTTTTGTCTCAATTTTCTACTAATCTACTGCCAAGGTATACAGATTCGTTGACTTCCTCCACTAACTTGTTATCTACTCTGAGAACATTTCTGGTGTTCACATTTTGCTTCATTAACTTTGTCTTTTCTACGTTGCTCTTTAGTCCTATATTGTTGGCATTCTGAGTTAGCTTGTTTATTGTATCTTGCATATCTTTGTGGCTGCTTGATAGTAGACAAATATCGTCTGTAAAGTCAAGGTCCTCCAGCACTGTGTTAAGGGTCTATTGTAATCCTCTGCGTCTGTCTGATGTTGCCTCCTTCAATAACAAGTGTACTGCCAAGATAAATGAAAGATTGTGTGTATTGTATTATATATACAGGTGAGATATATATATATATATATATATATATATATATATATATATATATATTATATATTGTAAATATACTGTACACGAATAAAATACTTACGATCTATATTCATGTATTGAAAGATAAAAAGAAGTCAAAGTTAGTCACGTTGTTGAAGTTATTTCTAAAATTCTATTAATATTTTATTCTGAAAATATCTATATATCTATCTATCTATCTATCTATCTATCTATCTATCTATCTATCTATCTATCTATCTATCTATCTATCTATCTATCTATCTATCTGAAGTGTAGAATGTAGGACGGGCCTGCGTGCTGAATTCTTTACCCTTGAAAAATAAAGATTATTCATTCATTCATTCATTCATTCTGTCTATCTATCTATCTATCTATCTATCTATCTATCTATCTATCTATCTATCTATCTATCTATCTATCTATCTATCTATCTATCTATCTATCTATCTATCTATCTATCTATCTATCTATCTATCTGTGCAGATTGTATCACGGCCATGCGCTACTAGTTCTTCACTCTTTTAAAACAAAGATCTTTCATCCAATCATTCATTTATTTATTCCGTATATCTGTTCTTTGTTGAAAGGCTCGCAAAAGACAGGAAAAATTCGCCAACTACCTTGCGAGCTATATGTGACGTTTAACACCACGGGAAGAATATATATTATAAGAAGATCTGTCCTTCTATTTGTATATATATATATATATATATATATATATATGTGTGTGTGTGTGTGTGTTTGTGTGTGTGTGTGTGTGTGCGTGCGTGCGCGCACCTGTTTGACAACCTATGGTTTGATTTATTTCTGAATGTTTACGTCTGTCAATAAGGAAAGTCTATATTTCTTGATGAAACATTATTGGTTATAATTGTAATTATACCATACTAAAAGAACACATTTAAAAAAAAACTAGAATAATTTAGCATATTTCTATATTTGTACCACAAGTGTTTTTAGTTCGATGTAGAAATACTATAATAATTATACTATGAATATACAAGTATTTAGAAACGCAGATCTCCTGTCTTCACTGGCACGTAAAGCTCGTTCATTCATTTGCATGTCCCTTGCGGAACTTTGCCTCCCAAACAGCACTCTTGTAGGCCTCTCGGTTGTGAGCAAGATGACCTGCTGCTGCTGCATCCATTCGCAGATCATCAACGATGTCTT
The DNA here is from genome assembly GCA_009760885.1 of Achatina immaculata. Taxonomy (NCBI): domain Eukaryota; kingdom Metazoa; phylum Mollusca; class Gastropoda; order Stylommatophora; family Achatinidae; genus Lissachatina; species Lissachatina immaculata. The sequence continues at coordinate 31,705 of WNKJ01000218.1, read as the reverse complement.
GCATTCATCTTCGCCTTGGTTTTCCTCTTTTTCTTTTTCTCATTATGTACTCTTCCACGACAGTCTTCTCTAGATTATCATGTCGTTTAATGTGTCAAAAATATTTAAGTTTACTCTCTTGAACCCTCTTTACTAGCCAGCCTTCTTCAATATTAAGTTCATGTAGTATGGATATATTTGCTTTCTTTGGGTCCATGATATATGAAGAACTCTTCTGTAGCATTTACATTCAAAGGTACTTACGAGTTTCTCAGCTGTTTTGTTAAGTGTCCAGGTCTCCCAGGCGTATGTTGCGATGGGAAAGATGCATGCCCTTACAAATCTTATTTTTGTGGTTCTGTCTGTTCCTCTCTACAGATTCTTTAGTTTTTTTACTTTCTGAAGCGCGATAGATATCCTCCTTTTAATTTCCCTTATTGTGTCTCCATTACTAGTTAGTAGTGATCCAAGATATTCAAAACTCTCCACGTCTTCCAGTTCTTCCTCATTGATACACATAATAGCTGCCTTGTTTGTTTTGTCAGTTGTCATCAATTTAGTTTTCTACGCATTAAGATAGAGGATTTGCTCTTCGCTGTTCTTACGGACTGACATAATTAGTTTTTCCATTCCTTTTTGTGTTGTGAACAGTAACACTGTGTCATCAGCATATCTAATCTCTGGTATTTCATAACCTCCAATTGTTATGGTATCGTTATATCCTTTGTCTACATCTTCTCTAACATTCCTCATTATATTTTCAGTATACAAGTTAAATAAGTTAGGTGAAAATTTGCACCCCTTATGGACCCCTTGTCAAACCAAGTTTTTTCACCATTTATTCTTACTGCTGCTTGTTGGTCTAGATACAGCTGTGATGTTAATTGTACCAGATGTGTTGGAAATCCCATTTTTTCCATTATTTACTAAAGTTGCTGGTGTTGTAGTAAAGTAGGACTTGAAATTAAGAAAAAAAAAATAATGATACTTCTCATTAATCAAGAAGGAATATATTTTCTCCAATAGGGCTTGCAGAAAAACAACAAACACGATGTTAAACTGCAGATGGCTCAAAAGGGCAAGAGCTGAAAGAAGCCGAAAAAAAGCCGAAAGAAGCCGAAAGACAGGCTCTTTTGGAAAATTCTTGTGGAACCCCCATGTGTCTTGATGACTTAAGGTTCAATGAGAGAGAGATATATGTATATATAGAGAGGTAGAGAGAGATGGAGTGAGAGATAGAGAGAGGGATAGAGAGAGATAGAATAATAGAAGAAAATATTAATTGATTTGCACGTACAGCATATTAAAGTAAAAGAAAAAAAATCATATCGCCTGGAATATGTCAAAACATTAATTTCCTCACCCGCTCGAATTTTGAGCTGGGAAACATCTGATGATTATAAACATTTCATACTTCAGAATATTTCCAATATCTGGAGCTTTTTTAGTGGCTGCTATAAATATCTATATTCATATACTCATATATTATTATATATCCATTTATTGAAATATGAAAAGAGGTCAAATTTAGTAAAGACGTTTGTGAAATTATTTCTAAATATCTTATAATCATTTTTTAGAGTCTCTCTGCTTGCCTCTCTGACTGTGTGTCTGTCTGTATTTCTCTCTCTCTCTCTCTCTCTGCTCATCAATCTTTCTATCTATCTCTTCAGTGCTGCTGGTTATAAAAATAATATAACCAATTTTTTTACAAAAACTTAAATATGAATGGAAATGTCAGTTGAAATTTTATTTAATTCCGTAGCGACCATTTTAAATACCAAAGTAGTTATAATGGTTCTGATTAAAGTATAGATTTAAGTGCAATAGGGTAGGACCTTGGTATATTGCTTTTAAACATAAAATGCTACAAATGTATTATTTTCCAAATTTAAAGAAAACATACTTAGTGCTGTGTTAATGATTTGAAATGTGAATAGAAAACGAAGTTGGTTAGTTAGTTAGTCGAAGGATCATCTTCGTTGCACATTGGACGATGTTTGGGCACTATGTAACGTTTGACCTGATGTTCCACAATCTGTTCATGTTTACAGATTCAGAATTGTTGCTTTCATCAGTGATTCGATAAACTTATCTGAGTTTGTTCATGATATCAGCCCAGTTGTGATAGAATAGTGAAAGGGACGTTATAAACTCAAAGTTTTAGAATGAAGAAATTTAGTCTCTTGACTTTCTGAGTGTCAAATTAGTACTTGCTGATATACACATGGAAGAAGTGTGCAGCAATTGCTAATCAAGATGTTAAGTCTATAGAGTGTAGGCGCACGGAAGAGCATAGAGAGTGAACAAATGGGGGAGGCAAGGAATTGGCTAGGATAGTCATAGGAGGTGTAGTTGAGATACAGTATCTATAGATTTTGGAAACTTGTTTTCATGATGTAGTTGATTTCTTGTTTGTCCTTCTTAGGGCAACATTATAGTTTTTTTTTGTTGATTATTGCAATCCAGTAGTAGTGAGTTGTCATTTTTTTTTCATTGTGGAATTTCGTTGTGTGTTAGGCTGAAGGAAGATTCTACGACTTGTAAGTATGGATGAGGAGTAGTTAGTTTATTTTTCCCTGTCTGATTGAGATCCCCATCTTCCAACAGTTAACAAGTTCTCGGGGTGTATCGTTATTGCTTCCAAGGTCTAGCTGCCACACGTGAACACTGCTCTCAGCTGGAAAACGGCTGCTCAGATCCAGTTAAGTAGAAATGTGCTATTTTTGAGTTGCAGAAACTGAAACATCAAGAAGTCTGAACCATCAGGAAATCTGAACCATCAAGAAGTCTGAACCATCAAGAAATCTGAACCATCAAGAAATCTGAACCATCAAGAAGTCTGAACCATCAAGAAGTCTGAACGAAGTTGAACTCTTGAAAAGATCTGGGAAATTATTTCTATCGTTCGCATAAAAAAGATATTTCTTTCAGAATCTTTTAATACAACTACGTACCTACTTCAATATCAGTCTACCTACTCACCTATCTAAATTCCTGTCTACATATATACATATCTACCTACATATTTACATTCCTGTCAACTTCTCTGTCTTTTTCAATATCTATCTATCTATCTATCTATCTATCTATCTATATCTATCTATCTATCTATCTATCTATCTATCTATCTATCTATCTATCATCTATCTATCTATCTATTGTCTGTCTGTGATCTGCCTGCCTGATTATCTACTTGCCTGCTTGCCCGTCTGTCTGTCTGTCTGTGTTTGTTTGCATGTCTATCTGTCTCTATCTGCCTGCCTGTTTGTATTCCTACCTCTCTGTTTGTCTGTCTGTTTGTATGTATGTATGTCTGTCTGTTTGTGTTTACCTGTCTATCTGCCTGCCTGGCTGCCTGCCTATATGCATGCATGTCTGTCTCTCTGTTTGTCTGTCTGTGAGCCTGCCTAACTGCGTGTCTGTCTGTCTCTCTGCCTGCCTGCCTGTCTTTCACTCTATCAATAATTTGCTTCTAAACTATAGAAATAGTTCGAGTGATTGATCTACATAAAGAAAAAAGGCACTGAAAAAGATGTTTGGAAACCTGAATAATCAAAAAAATTATGTTTGATATGACACTTAAGCGAAGTCTATCAATAGCAAAGCAGTAATACGGGTGATCAGGAAAAGGAGATGGACATATGTTGGCCACTTGATGAGAAGAAATGAGCAGAGAATCCCAAAACAAGCTATCAAGTGGAACACAACAGGCCGAAGAAAAAGGGGCAGACCGCGTGAAACTCTGAAGAGAACATTATTAAGAGAGGCCAAGTTAACAGGCATAAAATCCTTTGATGAGGTTGAAAGACTCGCCGAAGACAGGAAAAATTGGCGAACTACTTTGCGAGCCCTATGTGACGTCTAACGGCACGGGAAGGATATAAGATATAAGATAAGAATACTGATTCAAAAAAGATCTAAGTGTAAATGAAATAAAAATGAATTTTTTACAGAAAATATGACAGAAATTAATATTTTCTATATATAAAAAACAGAAATACATACGCGCTATTTTCATGTTTTGAAATATGAACGGGAAACATCGTTATTAAATAGACTGATTAAATTATTATCTATCTATCTATCTATCTATCTATCTATCTATCTATCTATCTATCTATCTATCTGCCTGTCTGTCTGTCTGTCCGTCCGTCCGCTGTCTGTCTGACTGTCTGTCTTTCTATCCCCTACCGGTCTGTCAATCTCTATGTCTACCTATATATCATTCGTGTGTCTCTCTTTTTATCTCTCAGTCTGTCTTTCTGTTTGTCAATCTGTCTACTTTTTCATTTCAGCATATTTAACAGTATAGTTTAATGCAAAGTCTTATTATATTAATATAACTTTACTGGTAATAAACTTATAAGCTAGCATTTTAAAAAAGTTATAACAGTGCAATAATATGTAAATTTCTGATCTCTTTTATTTTTTTTTTATGTTTCTTTTATTCACTTAAATGAATATCTTTCTACAAATATTTAGTGATGTCTTAAAATTATGTGGAAATTGCATGAAACTAACACTCGGTTCGTGCTGATGTATTTAAATCAAACACCCATTATAGGTAAACATTTGAAGTCTGTCTCTCTAGAAGACAAAAGGAACAGCTAACAAGATAAATTTGTTGAAGAGAAATCAGCTCACATTATATCAGTTAATGTTATAGTGCAAGGGATATAACCAAGTAAAATACTGCTGGACTTAGTTATTCCCCTCGAATGACCAGAGTCCAAGTCATAATTAACACGTGACTTTAGGCGAGATTCTCGTGAGAAACATTAAGAAAATTCTAGAAGTGAGTAGGCAGGTGAACCTCATGGAGGGTATCTGGATTTTTTTTTTTAAATCAAGGAAAGAGCGTGGAACAAGAGCAACCTGTGGAATGTTAAAACTGTTACTATGTAAACTCGGGTAAGAGCATTCTGAGATGGAAAAGAATAGATGGATTGATGGTTTCATTCTGAATTACGATGTAGAATTAGACTCTAGTTTTTATTTGTGCGTTGTTCTTATTAGGACAAGAATGTTTGTGGTAACATTATAGGTTAGGATGTAGTTCAGTGGTTTCAGAGTTTTGGGTTTTGTTCCTCTTTTAAGAGCAGGTTAGAATGCTAGTCACTGTGGTGATTTTTATTTCTTATTTGAAGTGAATATAATGAAGAATGTTAGAGAAGATGAAGACAAAGAATATTACGATGCCATAACAATTGGAGGTTATGAAATACCAGAGATTAGATATGCTGATGACACAGTATTACTGTCCACAACACAAAAAGGAATGGAAAAACTAATTATGTCAGTCTGCAAAAACAGCAAAGAGCAGAACCTCTATCTTAATGCAAAGAAAACTAAATTGATGAAAACTGACAAAACAAAAAAGGCAACTGAAATATGTATCAATGAGGAAAAACTGGAAGAAGTGGAGAGTTTTGAATATCTTGGATCACTACTAACTAATAATGGAGATACAATGAGGGAAATTAAAAGGAGGACATCTATCTCTCTTCAGAAAGTAAAACAAATAAAGAATCTGTTTAGAGGAGCAGACAGAACCACAAAAATAAGATTTTTAAGGGCATGCATCTTTCCCATCGCAACATATGCCTGTGAGACCTGGACACTAAACAAAACAACTGAGAAACACATAAATGCCTTTGAATGTAAATGCTACAGAAGAGTTCTCCAAATATCGTGGACACAAAAAAGAACAAATATATCTATACTAAAGATATCTATACTACAAGAGCTTAATATTGAAGAAGGCTACCTAGTAACGAGGATTAAAGAGAGAAAACATAAATATTTTGGACACATTAAACGTCATGATAATTTAGAGAAAACCGTATTGGAAGGATACATAATGGGAAAAAAAAGAGGTAGACCAAAACGAAGATGGCTGCAAGACATCGTTGATGATCTGGAAATGGATGCAACAGCAGCAGGCCATCTTGCTCACAACCGAGAGGCCTACAGGAGTGCTGTTTGGGAGGCAAAGTTCCGCAAGGGACATGCAAATGAATGAATGAATGAATCTGAAGTGTAATTCTTCCTTGAAAAATTGTGAGTATGTAACTTTTTTTAAAAATTGGATCGTAAGGATTGTGTTCCCAATGGTGTAGACTAATTACGTCGGGAAATCTTGAGATGCGCTGTTTCTTTGCCTTATGGCTAAATCTTCATCTTCATTTGTTCACCACTCAACCTGCTCATTAATAAGTGTGGTTCGTTGAGTAATTATTCTAAGCTCGTGTTTTGTTGACTCTCTTTTGATTGATTCTTGTTGTCAGTCTCGTTGAGCGATTGTTAGTTTAATAATGGTCCGTTTCTGTGACACATATATTCTTATATAGGTCGTCTGTTAGCCTGGGTTATGTTTTTGTGTTAGTTTAATAATGGTCCAGTTCTGTGACACACGTGTGCTTATACAGGTCGTCAGTTAGCCTGGGTTATGTTGTGTTACTTTGCGTATAGTGTAGTAACAGTTTTGCTAATTGCTTCAACAACAGAAAACAGTTAAGCAACCAACAACAAGAGATCAAGTATAACATCAGCAAAAACTTTACCAGGTGCTGATCGTGACACGGACCATGAGTTATTAAAATCAGACATGAAGATAAAGATAAAAAAGACAGAGGATCAAGACCACTCTGCTTGGAAGTTACAAAAATACCAGAACAATACAGTATAGAAGTGAAGAACCGTTTCGTAATCCTGATGGCTGTACAGGAGGAGATGACGCCAGATGATTTGGCTACGCAGGCAAGAGATGTCTTAATAACCTAACAGCTAAAGACATTTCTCAAGTAAAGAAAACACACATCACAAGAATGAATGGATTACAGCAGGCACACTAGAACTGATTAAACAACGTAGAGAAATGAAGACGCAATGGAAAGTGACAAACAACAACAAAGAGGAATATAAATCTTTAACAAAAGAAGTACGAAGAAACATTAGAAAAGACAAAAAAAACAATACATACAAGATTGCTGTGAAAGAATAGAAGAACATCAGAAATGAAGACATTGACGAGAAATGTCACACTTAAGCTAAATGTAATTTGTGACGAGATGGGGAATACCTTGACAGAGTCGGAGGAAATTCTAGAAAGATGGAATGAATATTGCAGAGGAATGTATGAAACAACCAGCATAACAACACTGTATATACTTTAATATCAAGAACAAGCCACATCCCCAAAATCACAGGATGGGTCGCCCACCGAGACATATCCCGAAATAACTGGAAAATATCTTTGCAATATCTTGTATACCAAATAGTGCTCACAGTCTGAAGCCCTGGCAGCTGACAACATGATATTACACTGTCTACACCAGGGAACTGCTTTATTACACTCGGTACGTGTCCGTACAAGTTACGTCTATCAGCGTCAGGATATCCTTCAGTGCTTGTAGAGATATTACTCGGATGTTATGTTGGATGTGTTTTTGCCGTGTCCTATCATGTAAAAGGGATATGCACTCACTATCTTTACTCTCTGGTAGTTCATTTAATTGTGCATTTGATGGAACAGATATATATATATGTATATATATATATAAATATATAACATAACATATATATAACATAACTCTTATCAGTAATATTGCGAATTTCATGCAGGAAAAAACAGATAGCCTGTCTTCACTGGCTAGCAAAATAGGACTTGAAATTAACAAGGACAAAACAAAAATAATGAAAATTCCTCTCAATCAGAATGGAAAAATACATAGAAGGGACAGATATTGAAGAAGTCAATCAATTGCATACTTTGGCAGATACATAGACCAGGATGGTGACACTAGAAAGAAAGTTAGGATCAGAATTGCAAAAGCAGCATCAATCTTCAAGAATCTTGAGAACATATGGAATTCAAAAGTTATAAGCACAAAAACCAAGTTAAGACTATTCAATTCAAATGTAATATCCACCCTCATTTATGCATGTGAAAGCTGGAAAACAACTAAAGAAACAGAAAAGAAATTAGACTCTTTGAAAACAAATGCATAAGGAAAATACTCGGCATCAAATGGAATGAATTCAAGAACAATGCAGAGATAAGACAGATGACTGAACAACAACCAGTCTCATGGGTGATCACTAAAAGGAGATGGACATATGTTGGTCACTTGATGAGAAGAAATGATCAGAGAATCCCAAAACAAGCTATCAAGTGGAACACAACAGGCCAAAGAAAAAGAGGCAGACCGCGTGAAACTCTGAAGAGGACATTATTAAGAGAGGCCAAATTAACAGGCATAAAATCCTTTGATGTGGTTGAAAGACACGCCGAAGACAGGAAAAATTGGCGAACTACTTTGCGAGCCCTATGTGACGTTTAACGGCACGGGAAGTATATTATATATATATATATATATATATATATATATATATATATATATATATATATATTGTTCTGACTGGTCTTCGATGTTTTATTGGGTAGTGGTTAAATAAGTCCTTTTTTTCCATTTTTATGGGTTGACCCTTGCTGCTAGTTGATCATCTTTTTTCATTTCCTTCAACTCCGTCATGGTATCGTATATAAGTGCTAGAAATACTTATGTTGTATAGTTTAACAAAATACTTACATACTATATTCATTGTTTAATAATGAACAGAAAAGAAGTTAATAAAGAAACTGGTAAAATTCTGGTTAATGTTCTCAAACAAACCATTTGTTTCACAGCATCTAGCTCTCTGTCTGCCTGCGTGCTGCATGTCTACCTTCCTAATCTATATGTCTGTCAAATTATCTGTTTTTCTTTACTTCTTTCTGTCTGTTTATCTATTTTTCGTTACTTCTTTCTGCCTGCTTGTTTGTCTATTTTTCTTTACTTCTAACTGTCTGTTTGTTTATCTGTATCTCTCTTTTTTATTTAGGCATTGTTAAGATATTAATCGTCCTGGAAACAATTCCCTTCATAGAACGATATTGCTAACAAATCTCCAACAAAAACATGGAATAAAAATAATTAGAACACTAAAAAATGTTGGGTAACAATTTTTTATAAATAGGAAACTACGAGGCTTTGATACGGCAAAGTAAGAGAACAAATTTTGTAGGATTAGACCTCGAAAAAATCGTAGACAAAGCACTTTAGTGAGACGTGAGAGAAAGAAAAATCACAAGAGAATTACCTGGGATTCGAACACGGACTCCGGTAGGATGAGCACTAAGGGGTGCTAGTTGGCTAAGTCGATAGTAAGCTGTTCTCTCGTGGCTAGACGGCTGCTCGTTCTACCGGAGTCCGTGGTTCGAATCCCAGGTAATTCTCTTGTGATTTTTCTTTCTCTCACGTCTCACTAAAGTGCTTTGTCTACGATTTTTTCGAGGTCTCATTCATTCATTCCTTTGCATGTCCCTTGCGGAACTTTGCCTCCGAAACAGCACTCCTGTAGGCCTCTCGGTTGTGAGCAAGATGGCCTGCTGCTGCTGCATCCATTTCCAGATCATCAACGATGTCTTGCAGCCATCTTCGTTTCGGTCTCCTCTTTTTCTTTTTCCCATTATGTATCCTTCCAATACGGTCTTCTCTAAATTATCATGACGTTTAATGTGTACAAAATATTTAAGTTTTCTCTCTTTAATCCTCTTTACTAGCCAGCCTTCTTCAATATTAAGCTCTTGTAGTATCGATATATTTGTTCTTTTTTGTGTCCACGATATTTGGAGAACTCTTCTGTAGCATTTACATTCAAAGGCATTTATGTGTTTCTCAGTTGTTTTGTTAAGTGTCCAGGTCTCACAGGCATATGTTGCCATGGGAGAGATGCATGCCCTTAAAAATCTTATTTTTTTGGTTCTGTCTGCTCCTCTCCAAAGATTCTTTATTTGTTTTACTTTCTGAAGAGCAATAGAGGTCTAATCCTACAAAATGTGTTGTCTTACTAAAAAATGATGGATATTACTGAGCTCATATTGTTATTTTATAATTCAATTTAGGAAATCTATATGCAAATATTAAATTTTCTCTCATAAACAATATTGAAAACTTAATAAAGCTAAAATTCGTTTTCTCTGATTTATCAGAATAATGCACTCATTAAACATTTGAAGAAGTTTTAACTAATAAATTAACAACAGTTAAAAATATAAATTTGTTAAATAGAAATTATCTCAATTTCGTACTACTCTGTAACTGATATTTTAAACAATACCACAGCAGTATTGTCCCGACAACTGTGTAAATATAGAATATCACAGTAGTATTGTCCCGACAACTGTGTAAATATAGAATATCACAGTAGTATTGTCCCGACAACTGTGTAAATATAGAATACCACAGTAGTATTGTCCCGACAACTGTGTAAATATAGAATATCACAGTAGTATTGTCCCGACAACTGTGTAAATATAGAATACCACAGTAGTATTGTCCCGACAACTGTGTAAATATAGAATATCACAGTAGTATTGTCCCGACAACTGTGTAAATATAGAATACCACAGTAGTATTGCCCGACAACTGTGTAAATATAGAATATCACAGTGCTGTAATCAGACAATAATAAGGTAAAATAAGACAGTGCCAACATATATATTTGTATGAAGAAAAAGACTTACACGCTGTATTAATGTATTGAAATATGTTCATAAATGATTGATTAGTAACATGATTGTCAGTGGTCTTATAACTTTCCTTTTGCGTTACAAAAATGAAAACAGTAATTTTTGTTTGAAACAAAACAGTATTTTTGAAAATTCAGTATGAAAAACCATCGCACAATGACAATGTTTAAATTACTATTTTGTATAGACTAATCTACGGACTTTTATGTTCTTTTAGAAATTAAAATAGGTACGTATGAATGGTGCATATACGTATCAATTTATTTATACAGATATATCCGTCTATCTTTCTCTCCATTCATCCATCCATTAATACGTTCAAAAATCCATCCGTTCATCATCCATGCATCCAACACATCATCCACCTATCCATGAATGTGTCTGTCTTTTCGTCTGCTCTGTCTCTCAGGCTATCTATCTATCAATCTGTCCTATCTGTTCGCATCTATAAATTGTGTTTTGCTTAGTTATAGAAATAAATCAATCTCAGTTTCTAAATAAACAAAACAAAGGAAATGCTGACTGAGAACACTAGCAACTGTTTAGAACTTATATATTAAAATGTTAGTTGAACTTTAAAGAAAGGACTCAATGAATTTTGTCTACAACAAAGTGTTTCTAAAGGTTTTGTAACTGAAGTTGAAATAATACTGCATATTCTAGACTTATTTTTTTTATAAAACCAGTCATACAGTTTATCATGTATATGTTGCAAAATATATAAAATATACGTACGAACTTTAACATGATTTGAAAACAAAACAAAACATTAATAAAATTATATCTATCTATCTATCTATCTATCTATCTATCTATCTATCTATCTATCTATCTATCTATCTATCTATCTATCTATCTATCTATCTATCTATCCATCCATCCATCCATCCATCCATCCATCCATCTATCTATCTATCATCTATCTATCTATCTATCTATATATATATATATCTATCTATCTGTCTATCTATCTATCTATCTATCTATCTATCTATCTATCTATCTATCTATCTATCTATCTGTCTATCTATTCATCCATCCATCCATCTATCTATCTATCTATCTATCTATCTATCTATCTATCTATCTATCTATCTATCTATCTATCTATCTATCTATCTATCTATCTATCTGTCTGTCTGTTTCTTTATCTTTGTATCTATCTCTGTCTGTCTATCTATCTGTGTATTTAATGCTGCTGATTGATAGAAATAACACATAGCAAATCACAGAGGAAGATCTCAAAGTAAAGAACTTAAAGAACTAACATAATGTTTGATGAGTATGATATAATTCTGAAATATTAATTTTTAAGAAAATCAGAATATTGTTTATGAGAAAGCGAACATATAGAATCACAAAAGCTTACACGGTATAGAGATGTCTTGACGCATGAACAAAAGTCTATGTTAATAAAGGCATTTTTTGACATTTTATCTAATGCTTGTATAATTATTTTAGTATACATTCTATCAATTTATCCGTCCGTCTAGCCATCCATCAAGTCTGTCTATTAATTTATTTACGTATGGATTTTGTGCAACTGAGTTACAGAACTTATTCAACTACTTCATCTGAAGAAAAAAAAGAAGCACTGAAAAACACTAGCAATATATAAGAATATAAATATGGACAAAAGTGTTAGTGAAAATTTATCTATCTTTTTATTTATCTGTCAGTCAGTCTGTCAATCTGTTTGTCTCTGTTTGTTTGTTGACCTATCTATCATTTTATGTATGTCTAAATGCTTAATTATGTTAATAAGAAAAGTCTTTTTTTGTGCATAAACATTAATGGCTAGTAAATGAACTCTAGCAGAGCAGAAGAACATTTAAAACATTGGAATAATTTGCGTATTTCTATACTGATAGTGCTCTGTGTGTTAGTGTTATTTAGGAAATACGTTGATAGGAACATTACAATTTCTGTAATAAGTAAACTATCATTTGACTCGTGCTGAGTCATTATAGCTAAACTTTTGAAAAATGTCTCATCTGAATATTAGCAGCGGTTACCAAAATAAATGTTTTCAAGATCATGAGCTGATCTTTCTTTTTTTTTCTCTGTAAATGACATTTTACGCAGTGCAGTAGTTTTACTTGTAAGTTTTGACAAACAGTGTAAGTATACAATAGTAATGCACGTTTATTAAACACTTTATTTCAACAGAAATTGGCTACATCTATATTTTTGAATTAACATACTTACAATCTACATTATCATTTTGAAATATGGCAGAAAAAATGGATTAGTGAAAGAATTTTAAATGGTTTTTTAACATTATTTTTTGCTTCAGAAAACATGACACGTCTTTTTTTGTGTTTATTTCAAAATAACCTGTGATTTTGAGACGTCATAGCATAGATTCTATCTATATGTCTGTCTTTCTCTGTCTGTCTGACTGTCTTTTTATGCTTGTTTCTTTTGGTAATCTGTCTTTTTACGTATGTTTAAATGCTAAAGTCTGTTAGTAATTAAAGTCTGGTCTTCTCGATACACATTATTGTTTACTAACTCTACCTATTGTATATTACATCCTACATCCTTCCCGTCCCGTTAAACGTCACATAGGGCTCGCATGTTAGTTCGCCAAGAATTCCTATCTTCGGCGATTTATTCAGTCTCGTCTAAGAATAGTATTCCCACTGAAATGGTCTCTCTTAACGATGTCCTCTTTAGAGTTACACGTGGTAGACATCTTTTTTCTTTGATCTGTTGTTTTCCATTTCGTAGCTTTTTGGGGATTCTCTGATTGTTTCTTCTCATCACATGACCTACATACATCCATCTTCTTTTTTTGATCACCCATGAGACAGGATGTTGTTTGCTCATCTGTCTTATTTCTGCGTTGTTCTTCAATTCATTCCAATTTGTACTGAGTATTTTAATTAAACATTTGTTTTTGAAAGAAACTAATTTGTATATAGCAGAGTAAAACAACAGTTTAAAACTGTGGAATAATTTTAATTAGTTCCATACCCATAATTCACTGATTTGGTTTGATTTAAGTACTACTGTAATATGAATATTACATTTTTTTTATAAATAATGTTAAGATGTTAAGTTCATGAAACTATCATTTCTCTCGTGCTGAGCCATTATAGCTAAACGTTTGAAGAATCTCCCATCTGAATATTTGTAACAGTTAACAAAATTAATTAGTTGAAGAGAACTTTGACCGTCATTATTGTTACTCTCTAAGTAAAATCAAAGCATTGGAATAGTTAGGTGTTTTGAAAAACTGAATAAATATGCAATAGTAATGTTTTTTGTTTAGACACTTTATTTCAACAGAAAATGGTTGCATCTACATATTTTTTTAACTTAACAGACTTACATGCTGTATTAATGTTGTGAATAAATGGCAGAAAACAGAAAACAGTTGGTTACTGAAAGGGTGTTACTGTTTCTATAACTCTGTTCTTGCCTCAGAAAACATGAAAGTTTTTTACAAAATTTATTTCAAACAAACCTGTAATTTTGAGATGTCTTTCTGTACAATCCTTTACTCGCATAATACATATATCATAAATATTTTATTTCATTAAAATTACAAAATATAGAGCATTATTTTCTCATAATAATACAGTATCAGTTCATTTATCAACGCATGTAATGTAATTTAAGTGAGATATACATATGAAATATAAATATTGCACACAATTTAAAAGACATTTCTGAAAGTATTTCTGATGTTATTATAACAATCTTTCCGTTCAGAATATATCCATCTTTAAATTTTTCTGCTATCTATCTGTCTGTCTATCTATCTATCTATCTATCTATCTATCTATATCTATCTATCTATCTATCTATCTATCTATCTATCTATCTATCTATCTATCTATCTATCTGCTTGCCTGTCTGCCTGTCCGTCCATCCGTGCGTCTATCTGTCTGTCAGTCTATCAATCTATCTTTCTATCTATCTATGTATATATCTATCTATGTATATATCTATGTATCTATTATCTATGTATCTATGTATCTATCTATTCATCTATCTATCTAAATATCTATCTATCTGTCTGTCTATCTATCTATCTATCCATCTATCTATCTATCTATCTATCTATCTATTATCTATCTATCTATCTATCTATCTGTCTGTCTATCCGTCTGTCTGTCTGTCTGTTTAACTATCTTTTTTATGCATGCGTCTGTTTGTGGACTGTATATGTATGAATGTTTAAATGCTTATTTCTGTTTATAATTAAGTTTTTTTTTCTAACACCTTAGTGTTTAATAACTTGACCTATAGCTTAGGAGAAGAAAGAGTTAAAACCGTGGAACATCTGTGAAGAGTTCCATATCCATCATTCCCTTTTTTAGTTCTATTATGTACTGAATTAATCTGAATATTTCAATTTCTATTGTAAGTAATGTTAAAATTTTCACCAAAGTATAATTCTTATTGTGCTGAGCCATTATAGTCAAACTTTTGAAGAATATCTCATCTAGATATTAGCAACGGTTATCAAAATAACTTTGCTGAAGAGAACATCGGCCATCTTTATTGTTACACTCTTCATTCATTCATTCCTTTGCATGTCCCTTGCGGAACTTTGCCTCCCAAACAGCACTCCTGTAGGCCTCTCTGTTGTGAGCAAGATGGCCTGCTGCTGCTGCATCCATTTCCAGATCGTCAACGATGTCTTGCAGCCATCTTCGTTTCGGTCTTCCTCTCGTTCTTTTTCCCATTATGTATCCTTCCAATACCTTCTTCTTAAGTTATCATGACGTTTAATGTGTCCAAAATATTTAAGTTTTCTCTCTTTAATCCTCTTTACTAGCCAGCCTTCTTCAATATTAAGCAGAAGTGGAGAGTTTTGAATATCTTGGATCACTACTAACTAATAATGGAGATACAATGAGGGAAATTAAAAGGAGGACATCTATTGCTCTTCAGAAAGTAAAACAAATAAAGAATATGTGGAGAGGAGCAGACAGAACCACAAAAATAAGATTTTTAAGGGCATGCATCTTTCCCATAGCAACATATGCCTGTGAGACCTGGACACTTAACAAAACAGCTGAGAAGCACATAAATGCCTTTGAATGTAAATGCTATAGAAGAGTTCTCCAAATATCGTGGACACAAAAAAGAACAAATATATCTATACTACAAGAGCTTAATATTGAAGAAGGCTGGCTAGTAAAGAGGATTAAAGAGAGAAAACTTAAATATTTTGGCCACATTAAACGTCATGATAATTTAGAGAAGACCGTATTGGAAGGATACATAATGGGCAAAAGAAAAAGAGGAAGACCGAAACGAAGATGGCTGCAAGACATCGTTGATGATCTGGAAATGGATGCAGCAGCAGCAGGCCATCTTGCTCACAACCGAGAGGCCTACAGGAGTGCTGTTTGGGAGGCAAAGTTCCGCAAGGGACATGCAAAGGAATGAATGAATGAATGAGTATAGATATATTTGTTCTTTTTTGTGTCCATGATATTTGGAGAACTCTTCTGTAGCATTTACATTCAAAGGCATTTATGTGTTTCTCAGCTGTTTTGTTAAGTGTTCAGGTCTCACAGGCATATGTTGCGATGGGAAAGATGCATGCCCTTAAAAATCTTATTTTTGTGGTTCTGTCTGATCCTCTCCACAGATTCTTTATTTATTTTACTTTCTGAAGAGCAATAGATGACCTCCTTTTAATTTCCCTCATTGTATCACCATATAACTTTGCTGAAGAGAACATCGGCCATCTTTATTGTTACACTCTAAGAAATTCAAATCGTTGGAATATTTACTTGTGTTGAAAAACTGGGTAAATATGCAGTAGTAATGTCTGTTGTTTAGACACTTTAGTTCAAAAGAAAATGGTTGCATTTATATTTTTTCTGTAACTTAGTAGACTTACCGACTGTATTAACGTTTTGAAATATGGAAGAAAAAAGTTAATTACTGAAACAGTTTCCACTGTTTGCATAATGTTGTTCTTGTTTCATAAAAAAATAATGATCCCTTGTTACTATTTATTTAAGCACACATATAATTTTGAGACTTCGTTGTGTATTTTCGTTTAGTAGAAATTTTAAAAAGATTAATAATTTATTTCTTAAAATTTAATAAATTTACTAAATATTACACAAAATTTATACAGAAATTTAAGAAAATATTTCTAAAGTTTCATAACAATATTTAGATTCAGAGTATATCAATCCTACAGTTGTTCTATCTATCTATCTATCTATCTATCTATCTATCTATCTATCTATCTATCTATCTATCTATCTATCTATCTATCTATCTATCTATCTATCTATCTATCTATCTATCGATCTATCTATCTATCTATCTATCTATCTATCTATCTATCTATATCTATCTATCTATCTATCTATCTATCTATCTATCTATCTATTAATCTATCTATAAATATATCTATATATATATATTTGTCTATCTATCTATCTATCTATCTATCTATATATCTATCTATCTATCTATCTATCTATCTATAAATCTATCTATCTATAAATATATATATATATATATATATATATATATTTGTCTGTCTATCTTTCTATCTATCTATCTATCTATCTATCTATCTATCTATCTATATATCTATCTATCTATCTGTCTACCTGTATGTCTGTCTATCTATCTATCTATCTATCTATCTATCTATCTATCTATCTATCTATCTATCTGTCTATCTATCTATCTATCTATCTATCTATCTATCTATCTATCTATCTATCTATCTATCTGTCTGTCTGTCAGTCCCTCAGTCTGTCTGTCTCTCTGTCTGTCTATCTATCTCTATCTTCTTTATGTATGTGTCTAGTGGTAGTCTTTTTAGTGAATATTTAACTACTTAATAATTAAAGTCCAGTTTCTTGAAGTACATTGTTGTTTAATAGTTCCTCATTTAGCTTAGGAGAAGGAGAATTTAAACCTTATGAAAATTTCATCATTTTCACACCCGTCATGCTCTTAATTTTTTTTTTCTGTTTAGGTAGTAGATTAATATGAATATTAAATTTTCTACTATACCCGTTGGTAATGGTAACGGTTTCACGAAACTATCATTCCTCTTGTGCTGAGTCATTATAATTTAGTATTTGAAGAATCTCTCATCTGAATATTAACAATAGGTAACAAAATAACATTGCTGAAGAGAACTTCGGCCATCTTCATTGTTACTCTCTAAGTGAAATTCAAAGCACTGGAATTCTAAGCAACTGTGTTGAAAAACTGAATAAATATGCAATATTAATGTCTGTTGTTTAGACACTTTATTTGAACAGAAAATGGTTGCATAAATATATTTTTTTAATTAATAGACTTACTGGCTGTATTAACGTTTTGAAATATGGCGGGAAAAGTTGATTACTGAAACAGTGTTTACTGTTTGCATAATGTTCTTCTTGATTAAGAAAACATTTCCGATCTTTTGTTTTTGTTTACTTGAGACAAACCTGCAATTTTGAGACCTCACTGTGTAAAATCGTTTATTAGGATAATAAAAAAATAACATTTTACTTCATAAAGTGTATTACCTTTAAAATATTAATTTCTCAAATTAATTATATTGTCCATGCATTTATCTACGCATTGCGATGTAACATAAGTGAGATATACATTTAAAATATCAATATTGCATATCGTTTATAAAGACATTGGTGAAATTATTTCTGATGTTATTTTCTTACAAATCTTTCAATTCAGAACATATCCATACTTCATTTTTTATCTATCTATCTATCTATCTATCTATCTATCTATCTATCTATCTATCTATCTATCTATCTATCTATCTATCTATCTATCTATCTATCTATCTATCTATCTATCTGTCTGTCTGTCTGTCTGTCTATCTATCTATCTATCTATCTAACTATCTATCTATCTATCTATCTATCTATCTATCTATCTATCTATCTATCTATCTATCTATCTATCTATCTATCTATCTATCTATCTATCTGTCTGTCTGTTTCTTTATCTTTGTATCTATCTCTGTCTGTCTATCTATCTGTGTATTTAATGCTGCTGATTTATAGAAATAATACGTAGCAAATCACAGAGGATGATCTCAAAGTAAAGAACTTAAAGAACTAACATAATCTTTGATGAGTTTGGTATAATTCTGAAATATTAATTTTTAAGAAAATCAGAGTATTGTTTATGAAAAAGCGAACATATAGAAGCACAAAAGCTTACACGGTATAGTGATGACTTGACGCATGAACAAAAGTCTATGTTAATAAAGGCATTTTTTGACATTTTATCTAATGCTTGTATAATTATTTTAGTATACATTCTATCAATTTATCCGTCCGTCTAGCCATCCATCAAGTCTGTCTATTAATTTATTTACGTATGGATTTTGTGCAACTGAGTTACAGAACTTATTCAACTACTTCATCTGAAGAAAAAAAATGAATCAGTGAAAAACACTAGCAATATATAAGAATATAAATATGAACAAAAGTGTTAGTGAAAATTTATCTATCTTTTTATGTATCTGTCAGTCAGTCTGTCAATCTGTTTGTCTCTGTTTGTTTGTTGGCCTATCTATCTTTTTATGTATGTCTAAATGCTTAATTATGTCAATAAGAAAAGTCTTTTTTGTGCATAAACATTAATGGCTAGTAAATGAACTCTAGCAGAGCAGAAGAACATTTAAAAC